>OZ002731.1:42536806-43136806 GCA_963924305.1 Polygonum maritimum | reverse complement strand
TTATATAATATGAGTTGAATAAAAAGCATAGATAAAATGCTATCATATTACTTCAAAATATAATTGATTAATTAAAACAATCATATGTGCTATGATACAAAATCTCAAGTAAAACATTTTATCAACATATATACTTATGTAATTATTAAGATTTTTATATGATGATAGAAATCAAAAGATAAGTTAATAATGACTTGTTATAATAAATCTTTTAGAAAAACAGACTTGTATCACTGATAATATTTTTTGAAATAAAATGAATATTTTAATAGATCTTAGAAAGTTAAAATTAATTTAATAACAGTAGATTTATAGATCAATATAATTTATAAATGAATATTATAGAAAAAATATAGTTTATATTGTTTTAAGAAAATTTTCAAATATATTTTTAGATATCTATAGCTTAAGCTAGAAACTTATGGGACAAAAAACTTGACAAAAATATGGCGAATGTATAATATTATAAAAATACAATAAAATCAAAAGTTAAAAGTGATAAATATATTTAAGAAATTAATTATAATTTTGATTTACAAAAATTAACTTCTTAGCAAATACTTGAAAAAGATACAAATTAGGTGAAAATAATAAAAGAAAAAGAAAGATAAATGATAGACAATGTATAAGAATAAGAAAGACTTTAAAATTACTTTTCTAAATTTTATTTTCTTAAATGGAGCGGGACAGAATTAACGTGGAGGTTATGTACATGTTTTTATGTTCATGAACATATGACCATCATCCATTTATTACCAAATCTTCACGGTAGTTGTACTTGTAGTAATGTAGTGCAACTAACTAACTAAACTATGAAGGGCATTTAAAACTCCATACTTAATAGTTAAGGGACAATTATGAGCGACACATGGGGGAGAGTATATCTTTACAACACTTATTTTCCTCTAACTACATTAAATAAATACATGTTCTTTTTTTATTTTTGTTTATTTCTTTTAACTACATTATTGCCCATACCCTGTACGAGACACGATGGATAATAATTTGTCGACGTATTATTCAATTAATAAAGGAATGCATAATAATGCTATTATGAATTTGATATTGATATCGTCTTTTTTTATCCGAAATCGTTACCATATTTTGTTAATCCCAAATCATAGTTTGATTAAGAATAAATTTGAATTTTCCGACCAAAAAGAATAAATTTGAAGTTAAGTTTTATATAATATGAGTTGAATAAAAAGTATAGATAAAATGCTATCATATTACTTCAAAACATAATTGATTAATTAAAACAATCATATGTGCTATGATACAAAATCTCAAGTAAAACATTTTATCAACATATATACTTTTGTAATTATTAATATTTTTATATGATGATAGAAATCAAAAGATAAGTTAATTATGACTTGTTATAATAAATTTTTTAGAAAAATAGACTTGTATCACTGATAATATTTTTTGAAATAAAATGAATATTTTAATAGATCTTAGAAAGTTAAAATTAATTTAATAACAGTAGATTTATAGATCAATATAATTTATAAATGAATATTATAGAAAAAATATAGTTTATATTGTTTTAAGAAAATTTTCAAATATATTTTTAGATATCTATAGCTTAAGCTAGAAACTTATGGGACAAAAAACTTGACAAAAATATGGCGAATGTATAATATTATAAAAATACAATAAAATCAAAAGTTAAAAGTGATAAATATATTTAAGAAATTAATTATAATTTTGATTTACAAAAATTAACTTCTTAGCAAATACTTGAAAAAGATACAAATTAGGTGAAAATAATAAAAGAAAAAGAAAGATAAATGATAGACAATGTATAAGAATAAGAAAGACTTTAAAATTACTTTTCTAAATTTTATTTTCTTAAATGGAGCGGGACAGAATTAACGTGGAGGTTATGTACATGTTTTTATGTTCATGAACATATGACCATCATCCATTTATTACCAAATCTTCACGGTAGTTGTACTTGTAGTAATGTAGTGCAACTAACTAACTAAACTATGAAGGGCATTTAAAACTCCATACTTAATAGTTAAGGGACAATTATGAGCGACACATGGGGGAGAGTATATCTTTACAACACTTATTTTCCTCTAACTACATTAAATAAATACATGTTCTTTTTTTATTTTTGTTTATTTCTTTTAACTACATTATTGCCCATACCCTGTACGAGACACGATGGATAATAATTTGTCGACGTATTATTCAATTAATAAAGGAATGCATAATAATGCTATTATGAATTTGATATTGATATCGTCTTTTTTTTATCCGAAATCGTTACCATATTTTGTTAATCCCAAATCATAGTTTGATTAAGAATAAATTTGAATTTTCCGACCAAAAAGAATAAATTTGAAGTTAAGTTTTATATAATATGAGTTGAATAAAAAGTATAGATAAAATGCTATCATATTACTTCAAAACATAATTGATTAATTAAAACAATCATATGTGCTATGATACAAAATCTCAAGTAAAACATTTTATCAACATATATACTTTTGTAATTATTAATATTTTTATATGATGATAGAAATCAAAAGATAAGTTAATTATGACTTGTTATAATAAATCTTTTAGAAAAATAGACTTGTATCACTGATAATATTTTTTGAAATAAAATGAATATTTTAATAGATCTTAGAAAGTTAAAATTAATTTAATAACAGTAGATTTATAGATCAATATAATTTATAAATGAATATTATAGAAAAAATATAGTTTATATTGTTTTAAGAAAAATTTCAAATATATGTTTAGATATCTATAGCTTAAGCTAGAAACTTATGGGACAAAAAACTTGACAAAAATATGGCGAATGTATAATATTATAAAAATACAATAAAATCAAAAATTAAAAGTGAGAAATATATTTAAGAAATTAATTATAATTTTGATTTACAAAAATTAACTTCTTAGCAAATACTTGAAAAAGATACAAATTAGGTGAAAATGATAAAAGAAAAAGAAAGATAAATGATAGACAATGTATAAGAATAAGAAAGGCTTTAAAATTACTTTTCTAAATTTTATTTTCTTAAATGGAGCGGGACAGAATTAACGTGGAGGTTATGTACATGTTTTTATGTCCATGAACGTATGACCATCATCCATTTATTACCAAATCTTCACGGTAGTTGTACTTGTAGTAATGTAGTGCAACTAACTAACAAAACTATGAAGCGCATTTAAAACTCCATACTTAATAGTTAAGGGACAATTATGAGCGACACATGGGGGAGAGTATATCTTTACAACACTTATTTTCCTCTAACTACATTAAATAAATACATGTTCTTTTTTTATTTTTGTTTATTTCTTTTAACTACATTATTGCCCATACCCTGTACGAGACACGATCGATAATAATTTGTCGACGTATTATTCAATTAATAAAGGAATGCATAATAATACGCTTATGAATTTGATATTGATATCGTCTTTTTTTATCCGAAATCGTTACCATATTTTGTTAATCCCAAATCATAGTTTGATTAAGAATAAATTTGAATTTTCCGACCAAAAAGAATAAATTTGAATTTAAGTTTTATATAATATGAGTTGAATAAAAAGTATAGATAAAATGCTATCATATTACTTCAAAATATAATTGATTAATCAAAACAATCATATGTGCTATGATACAAAATCTCAAGTAAAACATTTTATCAACATATATACTTTTGTAATTATTAAGATTTTTATATGATGATAGAAATCAAAAGATAAGTTAATTATGACTTGTTATAATAAATCTTTTAGAAAAACAGACTTGTATCACTGATAATATTTTTTGAAATAAAATGAATATTTTAATAGATCTTAGAAAGTTAAAATTAATTTAATAACAGTAGATTTATAGATCAATATAATTTATAAATGAATATTATAGAAAAAATATAGTTTATATTTTTTCAAGAAGAATTTCAAATATATGTTTAGATATCTATAGCTTAAGCTAGAAACTTATGGGACAAAAAACTTGACAAAAATATGGCGAATGTATAATATTATAAAAATACAATAAAATCAAAAATTAAAAGTGAGAAATATATTTTAGAAATTAATTATAATTTTTATTTACAAAAATTAACTTCTTAGCAAATACTTGAAAAAGATACAAATTAGGTGTAAATGATAAAAGAAAAAGAAAGATAAATGATAGACAATGTATAAGAATAAGAAAGACTTTAGAATTACTTTTCTAAATTTTATTTTCTTAAATGGAGCGGGACAGAATTAACGTGGAGGTTATGTACATGTTTTTATGTCCATGAACATATGACCATCATCCATTTATTACCAAATCTTCACGGTAGTTGTACTTGTAGTAATTTTGTGCAACTAACTAAACTATGAAGCGCATTTAAAACGGCAAAATATATATGTAGGCCCCCGTACTTGTACAAATTATGCAAACGGGTTACCGTACTTTTTTTTGTTCTATTGAGCACCTGTACTTATCCAATTTTGTTTTATTGAGCACTAGTGTCTGTGTGCATTTTACGCGCTCTGTTTAATTGTCATGTAATGACCATGTAGCACGATTTTTGCCATTTAATGTCTACGTAATGCAAACTCAAGCCACGTAACACTGTGTAATGCCACGAAACACCGTAAAACATCACAATCAATTTTGTTTTAATTTTTTGTTTACGGTGTTTTGTGGCATTATAAAGTGTTACGTGGTTTGAATTTGCATAATGTGGACATTAACTGACAAAAATCGTGCTATGTGGTCATTACATGACAATTAAACAAAGCGCGTAAAATGCACACGTACACTAATTGGGACACAAATGCTCAATAGAACAAAATTGGGTAAGTACAGGTGCTCAATAGAACAAAATTGGATAAGTACAGGTGCTCAATAGAACAAAAAAAAGTACAGGGGCCCATTTACACATTTTGTACAAGTACGTTGGCCTCCGTATGTATTTTGCCCATTTAAAACTCCCTACTTTATTGTTAAGGGACAATTATGAGCAGCACAGGGGAGAGAGTATATCTTTACAACAATTATTTTTCTCTCACTACCTCAAATAAATGCATGTTCTTTTTTTTTTGCTTATTACTTTTAACTAGATTATTGGCCATACCCTGTACGAGACACGATCAATAATAATTTGTTGACGTATTATTCAATTAATAAAGGAATGCATAATAATACTATTAGGAATTTGATATTGATATCGTTTTTATTTTTATCCGAAATCGTTACCATATTTTGCTAATCCCAAATCATAGTTTGATTAAGAATAAAATTGAATTTTATATAATATGACTTAAATAAAAAGTACAGATAAAATGCTATCATATTATTTCAAAATATATTCGATTAATTAAAACAATCATATATGATATGACATGAAATTTCAAGTGAAATTTTTAATCAACATATATTTTTATAATTAATAAGATTTTTATATGTGATAGAAATCAAAAATTAAGTTACTTAACGATCTTGGAGGCAATCACCGCGTCCATGACCAAGGGATCTACATGAGGAGTGATGAGCTCGCGGTATTCGCACGGCCGGAAGGTGATGTCAGCGTGAGGGATTCTTGCCGCGCCTAGGCTGTTAATAGCGCCGCCGGAAGTCGAAGCATGAGCGTAACGCTTCCTTTCCCCGCCGCTGGACCCCGCAAGGGTGGACCCCCCGCGATGGTGTTGACGTAGACGTTGGGGTCGTTTGGGTTAGCCCTCTCCCTTACCGGCGCAGTGTTGGCCAAGGCCTGGCCTGCGCTAGTTAACCGCCATCATTGCGCGGTCCTAACTGAGTGGTCTTAGCTCCAGTGTAGTGATCGTCGTTGTTGTAGCGACCACCACCGCCTCGGTTATTGCCGCGGTCACGTCCACGACGGCCGCCACTACGATTATGGCCGCCGCGTTGTCCACCTTGAGGTTTTGACGACGTGGTGGACACCGTGAGGGCTTCTGGCGTGGTCTTAGCCTTGCCCTTCCCGCAATCCTGCAAGGGCTTCCCTACCGCATCCTCGGCGAAGACGCGCTTGGTGACAGCGTTGCAGGCGTCCTCATAGGTGTGTAAGACTTTCCCACACATCTTGACCTTGAAGGTCCCATCGCGGAGGTTGTGAATCAGCATGTCGCGGGCGGACGTGTCGTTGAGGTGAGGTATCTTTGACGCCGCGCTGACGAAACGGGTGAAGAAGATGGATAGGGGCTCTTCCTCACCCTGGGTCACATTCATGAGGTCCTTCGTCGTCTTCATGCGCTTTCGCGACCCACTGAAGTAGGAGGTGAAACGCCTCGACAACTCTCTGAAGGAGGTGATGGAGCCCACCGGGAGATTGGTGAACCACATCATTCCCGCGAGCTTGAGAGTAGAGGGAAAACCCGACAGAACATGGCCTCGTTGTAAGTATTGAACGTCATGTGCGCGAGGAACTGCCTGACGTGGTCCTTCGGGTCCCTCGAGCCGTCGAACTGCAGCTCCATGGAGGGCTTCTGGAAACTCTTTGGCATGGGCTCGTCTTGGATGAAGTCGGCGAACGGGCTGCCATAAGACGTACCGCGATCGTCCACCATCATCTTGCTCCTAGAGCTTGAGCGTCTGGAGCGGTTTGAGCTCCTATGCGATATGCTCATGTCATCGCCTGAGCTATGATTGTACGCGCTTCCCGGAGGTGGAGTATGATATGCCTGCCCGGGCCCGTATCCCGCGACGTAAGCGGGCACGTAGGGCGGGTAAGGCATAGGATAGGCCCCCTGGCCGTGCTTCATAGGGTAAGCACCCGGGCCAAAGTGGTATGCCGGGACGTGGCCCTGGAAGTGGTGATTGGGAGGAGACAGCGCGTTTGGCGCGTCCTGCTCAACCTCCTGCCCGGTGGAGCTTCCGTTAGTGGTGGAGTATTCCTCCACGTAGGGCTCTTGCGCGGGCGCGTACTCTTGATAGTATTGCGCGTGCATGTACCCTTGAAAGGGGACCCGTGGCTGGAAACCGTGCTGGAAGGCCCGGTTCCATCCTGGCATGGTTGGTGGCTGTGGTGCGGCCGGACCCCATCCGGGCATAGGCGCAGCCTGGGGCATCGCGGGAGGTGACCCGTAATACCACGACGGAGGTGGCTGCATCCCGAAGGCCGTGCCATTAGCATAGTACGCGTTGTTGCTGTTAACATCCATCTTTCTTGCTGTTTGAAACGGTGCCTGCTTAGTTTGAGACCTCCCCACGGACGGCGCCAATGTTGAAGTCCAAAAACACAAAGTGTTGATAAATGCAATGAGAGTAACAAGATGTGACTTCAACCGAGTCAAAAGCTAGGAGATGGAGAAAGTGTTTTATTACTAACTGTCACCGCGAAGATGGTAGTATGAAATGTGTTTCGGGTTGAGTATGAGATTACAAGTGCGGATAAGAACTCTCTATCGCGCTGAGTGTATTGGATTACAACAAGGATCTTAGCTCGAGATTTAGTGTCTTTTACGAGGTTTTGGATCACTGTTTTGGCGCACAAAGCTCGCTATTTATAGCCGAGGTGTGGGCTGAGATCGAGTGGGATGTCGATGTGGGATGAATGCCGCCTAGGTACGTGTCGCTCTCTGGTTGGTCCACAGGGGCGGTGGCCGCGGAGCTGCCCACTGGCAAGCAAGGATGGGACGTTGCCGCCCGCCCACTTGCTTGGATGGGATGTTGCCGCCCACCCACTTGCATAGGCGGGAAGCCATCGTGCCTCTGCGATAACTACCAGCGCGATAAGAACGTCCTCTAGGGACTTCCACACTGGGCGGGTTTGGCATTGGACGAGAGCGATGCATCAGAGACCGCGATGACGGGGTTTGCACTTGGTGGAATTTCTACTTGGTGGAATTTGTACTTGGTGGAATTTTGTTTTGTACTTGGTGGACATCATCACCGCGGTTACGGTTCCTGGTATCAACAGTAATCACTATGCAATTTTAGTGATATATATGTTAAATATAACATCTACTTCTTTATTGATATTTTAATATGAAATGATAGTAAAGATGTATTTAATATATTATTTTAATAGAATGAATATTTGTCTTAAATATAGTGGTAGAATTTCCTACTGTTGATGATTTAGAAAAATACCATAATAAATTTATGTAAAATAATTTAAATTTAATATGAAATTTAATTAAATGGGTAAAATATTATGATTATGATTTATAGATTGTGACATAAAAATACTTTTTAAATAGGAGGTTTATGATAGATCTATGTATTAATTAAATGTGTATGATGATAAGATATAGATTTATATATTTGGATAGAATTATTAATTAAACAACAAAAATTCTAATATAAAACTAACATCTTAATTAAGTATCTATAAGATTATGATAAAATCAAAATTTAATAAGATAGATTTTTAAAAAGGGGGGTGATGTGGCGCAATATGGTGGCAGAATTTGCTTCCACTTTAGTATATACTAGCAGATGACCCGTACCTTGTACGGGAGTATTATTTATTTATTTATTGTTTTGTGTATGAATTTACTATAACTATTGCAAATATTATCATGTTTATACTTTGTTTAAAAAGGCGTTTATTTTTTGGAGTATAAAATGAAATATCTTGTATATCATCATATATATGAATAAATTTTATTTATATAGTTACTTTTTATACATACATAAATATATATATTTAAATAATTGAGGCATAATGAGATAAGATAAGATGCATTATCACATTTTATTAAGAATTGATACAAAGCTGTTGGCATTTAATTAAATTATGTAAACCAACTTATATAATAAAATCAATAATTTTAAATAAAAACTCGGATTAATATATTATAATATTTAATAAGTTTAATAGAAAACAAAATTATCTCGTATATATGTTTTTTTTGAAAAAATAATTAAATAATAAATGTATAAATTTGTAATGAAATTGTTAACAAATTATTATCTTAATTAAGAAATCTATCTTTTTTTCTAAAGTGTAATCATTATGCAATATTAGCGATATATATGGTAAATATAACATCTAACTTTTTTATTGATATTTTATATCATACAATAGTAAAAAATTATTTAATATATTATTTTGATAGAATAAGTATTTGTCTTAAATAGAGTGGTAGAATTTGCTACCGTTGATGATTTTAAAAAAATACCATATTAAAATTACGAAAAATAATTTAAAGTTAATATGATATTTAATTAAATGGGTAAAATATTATGATTATGATTTATAGATTATGACAAAAAAAAATTTATAATAAAAGGTTTATGATAGATCAATGTATTAATTAAATGTGTATAATGATAAGATATAGAGATTTATATATTTTGATAGAATTTTTTATTACACAACTCAAATTCTAAGATAGAACTAATATCATAATTAAGTATGTATAAGATTATGATAAAATGAAAATTTAATAAGATAGATTTATAAATAAGGGGGTGATGTGGCCCAATATGATGACAGAATTTGCTTCCGCCTTAGTATATAGTAATAGATAATAGATATATATATAGTAAGTAATAGATATATTAATAGATATATTATTAACGAATAGTAATATAGATACTATTTTTTTGGTTGATATAGATTCTATTTTGATACTAACTTGAGAAAGGGTGCACACTATTGCCTTAACGGTTCAATAAAAGCGTCCCGGAAAAGAATCGTAAAGAAAACCCGGGAAGGAGTTCGAAAACTCTATTTAGAAAATTACATTAATTAATGCAAATAAAATACTCAAATATACATATATCAATCTCCATAACGACGAGGTCGACTACGACGTTTTCTAATGGGTGTCGTCCTCTTGAACCGTATCAATTTTTCAGGTTCAATCTTCATCAAACCATTATTACATGAACACAAATACCACATACACGTACGATCACTAATAACAAACACCCTTTATTACAACAAGCATTTATCACTCAACATGCTTGCAATTAACATCGTCATTATTAATGATAAGCCTTATGTGTGGCTAGGTACGTACAAACCTTTTTTAAATTGTGATTGGCATGCTACGTAAGACCACAGTTTCAACCGTGAGACCAGGTCCAAACCCAAACAAAACACCCCAATCCAATCCTTCTCCTGTGGTTGCTTGACCCTTTTCATGTGACTTCTTCCTCATTTCATCCATCACAAACAACAACGACGCCGTCGATAGGTTCCCATAGTCCTTCAGTATCTGCCTTGTTGCCCTAAGTTTCTCTTGTTTCAGCCCGATTTTCGCCTCGATTTGGTCTAAGATTGCTCGACCGCCTGTTTTTTAACCATTAATCTCGATATATGAAGTTAACTGTGCAGATAATTAGAAGTTCGCCGTGTCTACAATGATGTAAATTGTGGACACGGCGAACTTCGTATTGTATAGAGCAAACTTTGTAAAGATCGATGGAGTTGTTTACCTGGGTGAGCAACCCAGAATATAGAGTTCCAATCGTTGATACCAAAACGAGAGAATGCGTCCACAAGACAGGCCTCTAAATTACTAGAGATTAGGTTGGGGACGTCTTGACGAAGTTGAAGTATCAGGCCAGCTTCACCTATGTTGCCTACAATGGCTCCATCAGAGCAAGGTACGATGGTTTGGGCAGTCCAAACCATCTCAAAAATAGGTCTCTCGTTAAGGGCCAGATTTGGGTGAGCACCAACAATGGCAGCCGCTGCTCCTTCGCCGAATAACACTTGTTGCACGACGGTGTCAATGCTCGTCTCCATCAACCCGCGATAGCCATGTGTTACCAGCTCCGAGCATACTACGAGCACCCGAGCTCCTTTGTTGTTCTCAGCAAAGTCTTTCGCAAGACGAAGAACGGTTCCGGCCCCATGACAACCTAGCTAATTCAGTTTTCTTAATTAAGATTACTATTAACGTTGAACAATTGTAATTAAGAGCTAGCCTAGCCTGTTTGAGTTGGTTACATATGCATCTTCCTATAATATTAAATATTCAGGTAATATATATTTTCATATATGTTACATGCAGGATGGTCGGCCAGAATTCATCTTCTAACACAAAGGCTAGTACAAAAAGTGAATTAGTTGGATCCCCGACTCGTATCATTACGTACCTGGTTGGTAAATCATAACGCGTTTGACCGAAGGGCTCAAGTCGAGAAGCTTAGCAAGATAATAGTCAGCGCCAGGCATGTCCGTACCAGAGTTTGTGCACATAATGAGGTGAGTGATGTTGGAGATGGGCTGGCCCCACTCCTTGATGGCCTTTAGAGCTGCCTCTTGCCCTAGCTTAGGCACTTCTTTGTTGGCCATTTGTTGCCTAACGTTGAATGAGGGTGCATCGTACCCAAAAATGTCCCTCTTTTCGTTGAGTTCCTCCTCGGTTAAGTGCAGGTAACGCCTCTCAATCATCGAGCCCTCACCTGATCAGTTAATCCGCCAATTAGCTAGTGTATGCATAAGCGTAACGTACGTGGAATCTGTTTGCACGCCGAAATTCAACTATATGTACTCGCTCACGCAAACAGATTACGATGAAAACTTGACGTAACCGGTTGAGAACTCTATCCCACATCTGAATCCATAATCTAAACCGCCTACCATATAAGTACATAAACTACTCCTCTTACTGCCAATTATATTGGTTTTATAATGGAACCCTATTGGTTTATGTGATTAGGCTCATTCGCGCATATACACATGACGGTCGCCCCCTCCACGAATAATAGTGTTAACACCATTCCCATGAAGTTGTCCCCAAACCCATCCTATTTCTTTTTATTGAATCTCGTAGAATTGAGGATTTATGGGACAGAAGATATGAATCTCGTTAAAACTATGTGCCACTGGCCAGCCCGATCATGCCCCAATAAAGCAGGGATATTAAATGTAGTGGGTTTTCCAACAAGGTTAAGATGATTCAAATCTCGTGTACATTAACACGTCTCATTATTATTGATTGGTTGAAAGGTTATATTTAGACTTCATTGAAAAAAATTTATTTTTGAAATTTCAACCAATTTATATATATATATAAAAGTTAGGTGGTGCCCCATTAAATGCTCCATTTAGTGTTGATTGCAATCTTACCTATATAATTAACAATTTGCCTACTAAAAACAAGTAACCTCATTAGCTTAACGGTAACACCCTTCCCCTACAAACCATAGGTTTAAGGTTCAAATCTCCTAAGTAGCATTTTTTATACGTTTATTTTTTAAGCATAAATGTTTGCCTTAATGAAGCAATAACTTTTTATACAATTTTTTGAACAATAACATTCGAAAAAATTCATTTCGAAATCCAGTATCCCAATAATTTTATTTTCAATTCAATTAATATCTTAAATTGTTTACACGAATAGATTAAGTCCATGAATACTACTATGTCATTATTATTTGTTACAATTTGTTATATATAAGAATCACCATATAAAATGTTAACGGTCATATTCTCACGGAATGTGATACCAACTTCTTCATGTCTAAGTTATGGGAAAGGACTAAAATAAAGAATTCAATTTTGAGTACTTAAAAAAATTGATATCGGTATGTACTTATATATCAATATGTAAATTTTCAAGACGTGCATAATAATGGAAATATATACCTAATCTTTATTAGAGTTTTAACATTATTTTTAAAATTTGTTTGTACACATTAGGAGTTTTATTTGCAACTTTTTTTAAAATTAATTTATAGCTTTGATAAACATTTGTTTTTTCCTTCTTATTTTCCTTGCTAAATAACTATCACACTTATTGATTTATTAAATTAAAAAAAATAACAAGTATAGGTAATATTGATTAAGAGGAACTTGATTTCTATATTGAATAGTAGTTTTAATTAAATAGTCATTCAATTGAAAAGTTATGAGAGTGTTATAGAATTAGCTAATCAAAAATTAGAAGAAAATTAAAAGGACTATATCTCCAATTTGACCAATTAATTGAATTAATTATAATTAACATAAAAAACTTTTTAATTAACATTGATTAATAAAGCTTAAAAATAATTTTTGAATCCGTGCGTAATTAGAGCAGGTGGTAGCTACCCCCGTAACAATGACCAAAAAAAAAACTACCCCCCATAATTTATACAGTGGGTTCCATGAAAGTCTACTTCATTTATGTTGTGCGAGTGCATATAGGTATTATTAGGTGTGTAAATAGAATCACTTTTACATACAAAGTACAAAACATGCATATATGATTTAACGATCTAGACCCTCCGTGCATCCACTTGTCCTTTTTTGAAAATTCCACACATACTACGTATATATTAAAGCATGTTAACTTCTTACAAAGCTAATTATTGACCGGCGGTGAATAAAAAATACTTAAAAAAATACTCCATTATATTAAAAGGAACAAAAAGACATGTAAATAAGACAGAGGGAGAGCCTTCCGCCATTTAGTCAAAACCGTTAAGCCTTCAAGGGTAGTATCCAGAGGTCACCGGTTCGACTCCCATAGGCAGTGCCCTCAACCAAAAAAAAAAAAAAAGACAGAGGGAGTACTATTGTAACGTACAAATGCGTTTGAATTTGGCCTTAAGCTTCGGGGATATGTGATCGTTGTCGGTGATGCGAAAATAGATTTCGGGAAAATCAGCCTGGTAGAGGCAGTTGGGAGGAACAGCGGTGCCGATGGCAAGAATGGCGGCGGTGGCGGTGGTGGTGATTGATGACTTCTCCATCTCGATCAAAGGTATTAGTTGGTCAAAGTAGGGTTACTATGATTTATTTCAGTTGATGAGCTATGAGATGTGCATGATAGTTGGTGACTAAGTGAACGGTATTTATAACAAGTTTGATCGATATCCTTCAGGTTAAGTTGACACGTGAATGAGTTGTTTCTTAGAGCATGTTTTCTTGGTAGATTAACTTTTTTTTTATCACTATAAAAGAAACTTGAATTTACTACTCTCCCTTCCTTCCTCGTTACTCGTTATAGAAATAACTAGTTTAACCTCTTGAGTATGGAGCCTGATTCGGATTGGACGGAAGGAGACGGAACGAGCTAAGGACCGAAGACGAGGAAGAGAAGTCGAAGGAGGCAAATCGGATGAAAGAACGAAGACCAGGCGATCGCGGACAAGTTCTCCGAATCGCCGAACCCGCAACCGCGGGTGAAGCGCGGCAGCCGCGACCGCGGGTCGGAGGCTTTTCGCGGCAGGTTCGTTTTCTGCGGCGGAAACGCGGGGATGAAACCGTAAAACACGGGCGCGATTTGGAAGGTGTTGCCCGAGTTTTGAGACGTCCGCGGGATTTCGACTAGGGTTTCCATATTTTTTGTGAGATATTTGTTTCTTGGGGAAAAAGATATCTTGTACCTCTAGTTTTCCTATTTATACTCGACTTGATTATTGTAATTAGTGTGCTTTACCATTGAGAGAAAATCCTGAAAGCGAGACTGAGAGGTTAGACTTAGGAAGATCTTGATCAGGGTAAATCTGAAGATCAGTGTCCTTGTAACCCTTGAGTCCTCTAATCTAGTGGAGAATCCCTGGCTTGGTAATGCCCCCAGATGTAGTCCTTGGGATGAACTGGGTTAACAATTGCTTGTGTTCTTTGTCTTGGTTCGCTCACTATCCATCTAATTGCAAGAACGATCCGAAATTTCCCCAACAACCCCGTACCACGTATGGGTAATGTGATTATAAACCCAATTTAATTAGATATGTAACGTCAATGATCACGTTAAGAATATAGATCATACATATGTATCTTCGTATTATGATTAGTGTTTGTTTACCAATAATAAGTCAACTCATAATATAAATAAGTTGGATTTGTTCAAAAATTACTTTACGATAAATATCACGTTTTATTAAATAATAATATTTATCTAAAGATTACAACTAATTTTTGGTAAGGGATAATTCATAATTTTCAGAAATTTTTACAGGATAAGATTATATGAAATTCTAACTACTAATTTATATAGAGGAGGGTCAACTGATTATTTTTATCAAATCATATATATTTATCTTTCTATTGTGATTAATGTTTTTTTTATATGCGCAAGGGTCCGTTTGATTATTTTACTAAAGATATGACACGTGGCGCAAATTTCTGTGAAAACTTTGTCTCCGCTTTATGCTATAGACAGTATAGATTATTCTCAAAATGTATGATTGTAGGCACTGTTATCAAGAATCTTTGGATAGGAATGGAAGGGAGTAGCAGGATCGGATCGTAGAATCAGATCGTTGGGATCGTAAGATCCTTCCAATATTATGAAATTATGGAAGGTTTAATGGTAATATGTTACGTATCAACCAAATATTAAAGGCCCAAAACATATACAGACACCCGAACTTGTCCATTTTGGTCATTTGGACACCTGACCTTTGAAATAGACCTATTGAGCACCCTAACTTGTCAAAGTCTACCTATTAAACACCCCGTCCCTAATTACGGAGTGTAGTTTTACCCACGCACTATTACGTGAACACGATTAAGCATAATAAAAGGGTCATGTGATGCCAAATAAAACTTCCTCATTTAATTAACCGTGACCTAAACCCGTCATTATACTACAATGGCGATCAAATTTCAGTATACACGTAAGTTTAAAAAATCTGACTTTTAATTAAAACAGTCTCAAATAAAGTGTAGATCACACGTGCACTGTCACGCTAGGACTAGGTGTTTAATAGGTAGTCCTTGACAAGTTGGGGTGCTCAATATGTCCGTTTGACAAGTTGGAGTGCTCAATAGGTCCATTCTAAATGTCAGGTGTTCAAATGACCAAAATGGACAAGTTCAAGTGTCTATATATGTGTTAAGCCAAATATTAAAGTAAATCATTTAAAATATATACATATTATTCATCAAATACTCCATATTAATTATATTTCTAAAGACAATAAATCTACATAGCTGCTAAACTTCACACCATATTTTTCTTTTCTTAACATTTTACCAATTTGTTTACCATATAACCCTTAATCTAATTTAGGAAAAATCATTTAGTGTACAACTATAAGAACCATGGAAATTTATTTAATATTTATCTATAAATCTCCTAGATATAACTTACCTTCAATAAATCATGTATGTCTTATGTGGGACTTAATTTATTACCTTCATTATATGGGGTTTAACAGCTATGAAATTAATTTATAAAATTTTTCTTTGAAGAACTTATGTACATTGAAGAAGGGTTACCTGTGAGTATTTGAGATGGTAGTATGTGGTGGATTTATT
The DNA here is from genome assembly GCA_963924305.1 of Polygonum maritimum. Classification (NCBI taxonomy): domain Eukaryota; kingdom Viridiplantae; phylum Streptophyta; class Magnoliopsida; order Caryophyllales; family Polygonaceae; genus Polygonum; species Polygonum maritimum. The sequence goes on along the minus strand of OZ002731.1, from coordinate 43,120,670 downwards.
TATTTTTTTCCTATTTTTCTTAATCATTATAATGAAATGGTTTAATTTTTTTTTCTTATATACGATGATAATGATAATGATCTATCGCATGGTCGCCCACCTTTTACCAATCTTTTTTTCTAGACTATTTTATTAAGTGTGCTTTTTATTTTATTTCTATGGTTTAAGAGTTAAAATTACGTACATTGTTAGAATAATTTAGCTAAATTACTTGGGATTATGATTTTATAAAGAAATTTAGTTTTTTTTATTTCCCAAATATGGTTGATATGGTGAATTTTAGTAAAATATTTATTTATAGCAAGAATCTTATAAGATACATTTTCATATACTATCTTTCCTAATTGTTATATCAATAAAAGAGAAAGACTCCTAAAAGAAGAAATCTTAGGATGAGAAATAGGAATATTTCTCCACCCTTGGATTACGGCAGATCATGGGGCTGATATTGACACGCTTTCGATCCGTAAGAATGAAAAATAAAATAATCACGCACTCCATTTTCTTCCTCCACACAAAAATCTGTCTCCTGGAATCCTCTCAAATCTCCGTTCATTCTACCTGTCGCCGAAGCTTCGCTCGTCTTCCATGGCTCTTTGTAGATCTCGAATTCGACGGCGATGAACGAATCGTTGGAGAAACGGTCGTATTGAGGGAGTCCGATCACTTTGATCCTCTCAAATCCTTTCAGACCTGTTCGATTTCGGCTGTCTGTTGTAGAATTTCGTTAGGTTTTGCTCTCCTCTGGATCAGTCTAGTTGCATGAGATCAGTTAAGATTTTCTAGTTGTTTTGGTTTCTTAAGGCTAGTGGTTTCGTTTTCAGCGATCAGCGTGACGGATTTTACTTCGTTTATTGCTCTTGATTTATGTTGATGTGCTTGATTTATCTTCGTGTTGAGCAATTGATATGATGATCGTCTTTCTGATTGAGGCAAGCTCTGTGTTTGAACTTTTTTTGCTCTGATCTTGCTCTTTCAAATGTTTGTATGAAAATTGATACCGATCTAATTTTCGTGTAGTATCAGTGTAGAACTTGCAATTGCATGACTCTAGATTTCTCAAATAGCATATATCTACGTATCCCTCAAACAAAGCACTGAGGCTTTCTAAATTCAAGGGTTTAGGAATTGATATGAGAATTGGTCAAGTACTAGCTATTTTGATACCTAAGTTGAATGGTACTAATCTAATCTCCTCGCCCTACATGTTGTCACACTGATTTTTAACTTCATAGCTTATAAAAGGTTTAGAGGTACATAAATAGAATTTGAAATAGTATTGTCACATGATAGGTTTAAAGATATGTTAATTTTAGCTTATAAGGCTTGAACAAATTTACCATAGATGTAAACAAATTGGCGATAGAGTTGGTGCTTTTGTCCTAGATCTGCATTATGAATACGCACAATATTTTCTAATTTTTTGTTTGATGAGATGAACAAATTGACCATGGCGTTGAACAAATATTGATGAATAAATTGACCATAGAGTTGAGCAAATTGACCATAGAGTTGAACAAACGGACCGTAGAATTGAACAAATATGGATGAATAAATTGACCACAGAGTTGAACAAATTGACAATAGAGTTGAACAAATATTGATGAACAAATTGACCATAGAGTTGAACAAACTGACCGTAAAGTTGAACAAATTGGTATTAGAGTTGAACAAATATGGATGAATAAATTGACCATAGAGTTTAACAAATTGACAATAGAGTTGAACAAATATTGATGAACAAATTGACCATAGAGTTTAACAAATTGGCAATACAGTTGAACAAATTAACCATAGAGTTGAACAATTTGGCAATAGAGTTGAACAAATATTGATGAAAAAATTGACCTGGGCTGAACAAATTGGCACTACAGTTGAACAAATATGGATGAACAAATTGGCAATAGAGTTGAATAAATATTGATGAACAAATTGACCATAGAGTTGAACAAATTGTCAAAGAGTTAAACAAATTATACAAAGTTCGATTGCTATAAAATATGACATAGGTGCACAAATTGACCATAGAGTTGAACAAATGGGCAATAGAGTTGAACAAATATCGATGAACAAATTGACCATAGAGTTAAACAAATTTTGGGCGCACGCTAGTTTTCTGAAAAATACGCGAAAAACGAGAAAAAGGGAAAAAAACGTGAAAAACGCGTCTAAAACACGTATAAAACAAGAATAATACGCGCGCTAGTTTTTTGGGCTGTTTTTTCGCGCGTGATCAATGGCTGAGATTTATTCCGATTTCCTACCCTAAGACCCATTCCTACCGGATTCGGACCCTTAATAAAAAAAGGGTATTGAAGTAATTCCATAGTGTGATGTTTAGTAAAAGGATGTGATGTATAGCATCTCCCTAAATCTATATATACACAACAAGAATTCTACATAAAGCGAATAGCAATAATCGAGTCCAATTTTATTGAATAGCTACGTTCTTGGTATGCTCTCTTTAGGACATGATAACTCTTGTACTTTAGGGCTATATTGAGTGTGTTTAGGTTAGAGTTTGTGCGTAATTGTAATATCCAGGCCGAAGACACAAGGATTCAAGATTCAAGAGTTTTCAATACGTTTTGAGTTGTCTTCCCGACACCTCTTGCTTACGAAGGCTATATATTGCGTTACAGAGGTCGGATTGATCTGATTCAGTGTCATTGGAAAGCTAACTCGAAGAGCTTCAATTCATCATTTTACACCAAAGTCAGATTTCAAGCCAAAGGATCAAAACAGGCTCCGAAGTCAAGTGTTTGATATTGTCCAAGATCCGTGACCGTGGATTGCCCGCCGCGCCCGCAGTGGCTGCCCGAGACGACTTGTTCTATTCTCTCGCGAAAGCACGGGTGCGGTAGAGACAACGCGCCTGCGGGGATGCCGAATCCGAGACGGGCGAGATCTCTATCTTCTTTCCTTTTTCTTATCTTTTCTCTTTCTTAATTAGATTAGAGGAGCATGTTCCCTAGGTCTATATAGGAGAGGCTTGCCTTAGGTTTTTGGCACTATCTACATCCAATCTTTCTCAAATCCAATATTCTCTCAAATTAATTCTTTTGTTTAGTTTCTATAGAGAGCTAATCTCCTAGAGTTTGTTCAAGGGAGAAACTCTAATGTATGAACTCGTGAGGTTTTGGTAATTGATTTCTATCATTTGGTTAATATTAATTCTCTTGTGCTTCATATTATGAATGTTGATTGTTTCTCTAGGATTCATGAACCTATTGAATTGATTGATTTTCTATTATTGGATTGGGTTTGGACCGTGGACAAAACTGATCTGTGAAAATAACTTAATCTAGACCCGTTGTCTATGCAACTAGGATTAAGAAGAGAATTGATTGTTTTAACTTGCAATTGACTTGTAGCTTGATTGTTTGATATTGTATCCTGCATATCTTTGTTCTCTATGCTAGTTCTAGGTTAAGTGTCTGACTCGGCTAAAGTCGTCGTGCCAAGATCAAAGATAAATAACCCAAACAAACAAACTAGCATAGTGAGCAAGTAAGGGGTCGAACCCAAGAGAACTAACGGCTTCTAGTATTAATAAATCTATCAACTAAAGATAAGGGGGGAAATCAAATATCTAAACTAACCTAGGAAACAAATAACAAACAAATAAACAAATAGATAGGAGGTAGGTTCATTCAAAAGATCCACTCTGAAACAATCACTCGATCATAGATTCATCCATTGATTTCATTCACACCTATGGTTAATTCCTATCCTGATCATTAACAATCGCAAGTCCACGGTCCAAGCAATTCTATAACCCTAGGCAAGGACGCTTAACCTAGAATTAGCATAGAGAACAAGGATATTAGGAAATCAAATCATGCAATCAAGCTACGAGTCTCATGCACAATTAAACCATTGAATACTCTTCCCTAAACTAGTCCACGGTCCTAGAATAGAGTTGTTTCGAGAAATAGGAAAGATGCATAGACAACAACCAATCCTAAATCAAACGATAGATCTAAGTCAATCAAACAAGTTGGTCAGACTCATAAAATCAAACATAGATCATGGGATGAAGCACAAGAGTATCAATATTAACCAAAGGATAGAAATCAATAACCAAAATCTCACGAGTTCATACATCAGAGCTTCTCCCTTGAACAAACCCAAGGAGACTAGCTCTCCATAACTAAACTAAACTAAAGAATTGAATTATGAGTTGGAATATTGAAGATACTAAAAACCTAAGGCTGGCTCCTCCTTATATAGCCCAAGGAACAAGCTCCCCGAGATAGGTAAGGAAAGAGACAAAAGATAGAAAAGGAAAAAAGATAGAAAGCTTTCGGCCCGCTTCGGATTCGGCATCACCGCGGTCGCGTCGCCATCACCGCGCCCGCGCTCTCGCAACAGAATGGATCAATTCGGTCTCGGCAGCCACCGCGGTCGCGGAATCTCGACAGAACCTCTGGCGTCACTTCGGAGGCTGTTTTGACCATCTTCCGCTTGGAATCTGACTTCGGTGTAAAAAGATGAATTGAAGCCCTTGAAGTTAGCTTTCCAATGGCACCGGAATCAGCTCAATCCGACCTCTGTATCTCCAGATATAGCCTCTGCAATCAAGTGGTGTCGCGCAGACAGCTCAAAACGCCTTAAAACTCTTGATTCTTGAATTCTTGTGTCTTCGGGCTTGATATTATAATAACGCATAACTCTAACCTAAACACACTCAATATAGCCCTAAAATACAAGAGTTAACCTATACAAAATAGCCCGAATCAGTGTCCTTGCCTAGGGTTATAGAATTGCTTAGACCGTGGACTTGCGATTGTTAATGATCAGGATAGGAATCAACCATAGGTATGAATGAAATCAATGATGAATCTATGCACGAGTGATTATTTCAGAGTAAATCTTTTGAATGAACTTGTTTCCATTATTAGCTTTATTTGATAGTTTGTTTGATTTGTTTTCTCAGTCTAGTTTAGTTTAGATCTAACTCTCTTTGATTCCCCCCTTTCTTAAGTTGGTAAAAATATTAATACTAGAAGCCTTGGTTCTCTTCGGTTTGACCCCGTACTTGTTTACTATACTAGTTTGTTAGTTTGAGTTATTTATCTTTGATCTTGGCACGACGACTTTAGCCAAATCAGTGCTTAAGAGTCATATATGTTGAATCAATATAATAATATTATTTTATCATTGATATAGAGAAATGAACTATTTTCTCGATATTTAGATATGTTTATTTTAATATGAGGTAGGAAGAATTTAAAAAATTAACTTTTAAATAACAAATGGAATCAATTAGGAATAATCTAATGTATAAGTTTAATGAGTTTAAGGGTGAAAATGGTCCAAAATATTTAAAGTAATGACTTGGAATTTATTTTATGTGGTTAATAGATCCTACGATCCCACCTACGATCCTATACGATTCTATGCTGATCCTATGCGATCCTACTACAATCCCACTTCTTACGATTTACTGCATACGATTTGAGGCGTTTTATGATTATTGGAATTGGATTGTACGACTAGGATTGCGATTTTGATAACCTTGATTGTAGGAACCGATTCCAAAAATAACTTGTACGGTATATATGTTCATATTACATTATATTAAACTTTATATTATATTTTCTACCATTTATATTCATAATACATTATATTAATATTAAATTTTGAATGATAGTCGTACATGACACGATGAAATAAAGATAGCCTTATCTTTATAAGACACAAATAACTAAATAGCCCCTTAGTTGGAGGAGGTAGACATAACTCTTTCAACTTTCCACCAATTTTTCAATTGGTATTTAAGAATGTGAAATAATTGTTCCAGAAGTTATTTTCTTCCGTCGCCAGCGAGTTGAACAAATTAGCAATAGAGTTGAAGAAATATTGATGAACAAGTTGACCATGTAGTTGAATAAATGGGCAATAGAGTTAAACAAATATAAATAAACAAATTGACCATAGAGTTGAACCAATTGACAATAGAGTTGAACAAATATTGATGAACAAATTGACCATAGAGTTAAACAAATTGACCATATAGCTGAACAAATTGGCAATACAGTTGAGCAAATATGGATGAATAAATTGACCATAGAGTTGAGCAAATTGGCAATAGAGTTGAACAAATATGGATGGACAAATTGACCATACAAATTGAACAATTGCAATAGAGTAGAACAAAGTATACAAAGTTCGATTGCTATATAATATGGATAAATAAATTGACCATAGAGTTGAACAAATTGCAATAGAGTTGAACAAATACTGATGAACAAATTGACCATAGAGTTGAACAAATTGGCAATAGAGTTAAACCCATATTGATGAACAAATTGATCATAGAGTTGAACAAATTGGCAATAGAGTTAAACAAATATGGATGAACAAATTGACAATATAATTGAACAGGTATTGATGAACAAATTGACCACTGAGTTGAACAAATTGACCGTTGAGTTGAACAAATTGACAATAGAGTTGAACACGTATTGATGAAAAAATTGACCATAAAGTTGAGCAAATATGGATGAATAAATTGACCATAGAGTTGAACAAATTTTGGACGCGAGTTACTTTTCCGTGAAATACGCGAAAAAAGCGGGAAAAAGCGCGAAAAACGGAAAAAAAAAACAAAAAAACGAATAATTTGCGTATAAAACGCGTATAAGTCGCGTATAACACGCGAATAATACGCATGCTAGTTTTTAGGGCTTTTTTTTGCGCGTGATCAACGGCTGAGATTTATTTCAATTTCCTACCATAAGACTCATTTTTACCGGATCCGGACTCTATTAATATATATATATATATATATTAATAAAAGAGAGGTGATGGGTCCTTTATGGGCTACTACTCCAACCACCCCACCCCAGGCTTGTTCAAATTTTATAAAATGCTCTTTTAATAATTGTGGGCTTGGTTCAAATTTCATAATTGTAGGTAGACTTATTTAAGTTATCTAATGAATTTTTGTTAATATATATATATATATATATTAATAATAGAGAGGTGATGGGTCCTTTATGGGCTACTAGTACTACTCTAACCACCCCACCCCACCCCAGGCTTGTTCAAATTTCATAATTGTAGGGTTTCTATAGACTTGTTTAAGTTATCTTATGAATTTTTGTTAATTTTTTTACTTAAATTTGTCTATATAATTGATTGAATTTGGGTCTGAATTTATTATTGATAATAATTTTATTGACTTAATTTTATTGAATTGACACTTTAGATTTAAAGAGTTATTTACTATCTAAAAATTCTTATAAGTGTATGTATACGTGTTAACTTGTTTATGATTGAAATCCATTTTTCATCCAATCAAATAGTCATAACTAGTAACGCCTTGCGTGGGTTTTGTTCAATTTTTAATGAAATTATTTTTTACCCATATTAGTTTCATAGTAACGTGGTTATTTGGATCTTTTTCTTTAAAATTATATAATATACTAGAATTTTGTTTTTATTTTGAAATTAAGATGCATTAATGACTTGGATAATGAAGTGGAATAGATCTTGTACATGAGGGATGTTTGGATTATCTTTCGTCATAGAGTTCTACATACGAATTATACGAACTTCTTGTACATGTTTCAACTCGAAATATTATCTCTGTTAGAATGCATATTGTTAGATCTTGTTGAATAGATCTGTATTTTATAAACTGTGTTTTTAGCTTATAATCGTAGGGCATATGATAAGCTTCTTGATTTTTCAAACTAAATCTCTAAAAGAAAATGTATAAACCCATCAAAAAAAAGATATAAATCCTTTAAAAAATTACCAAAAAAATATTTGTATTTTAAGATACTTATGCTATGCCATTAAGACATAGGTTATACAATCCATTATACAAATTGCACATTTGTTAGTTTGAAGAATTGGTGGATATAAATAACCTATTGATGAGTCGATAGAAGGATATAAAGAGATAGAAGGATATATAATGAAAGGCGATCAATACTTAGTTAGAGCAAAAAGATGAGTCGTGAATTGATCCATTTTGAAAATTTAAAGTTTGAATAAGATTTATACAATATAATTTTTTACTGATAATGCTTAAAATGGTAGTTAAAATGTTTATAAAATTATTTAGTTGTTGATATTAGCCTATTGATGGATTTCAAATGGTAGTTCAAAATCTTTTCATAATTATTTAAACTTGGAAAGAATTGATTATATCATATAATATATTTTATTTATTTTTAAAATAGATAAAAATATCAAAGTTAATGGTTACAATTTCGGTTTTGGCAAGATTTGGTTAACTAAATTTGGAAGTTGTAAGAATATCATATTTTTATATTTTTTTGGTCGACGATACTTATAGAAATTTAGTCTTAGTAATATAACATATTTATAAGTTAGTTAACAAATTTAGTCTTAGTTAACCTATTATATTAAATAAATAGTTTGTTTTTTTGGTTGAAATAGTCTGTTTGTTTTTAACAATTGATGAATTGATATTAAGTTATTAACTGATCGGATGGATATTTCTTGCTAAAAAGGGATTAGACTGTTAAGATATGATTTATAAGTACCTACCAACTATATAATTAATTAGTACTTTAATCGTAAAAATTTATTTGGATAATCACAAAGGTACATTAAAATCTTATCATAGAATCATAAAAGACTAATTCTATGTACATTAAAATCTTATGATCATAGAATCATATAAAAGACTATTTCTATAAAATAATACCTCCATTAGGATTGTCCAACGGTTCGGGTGGCCCATAACCCGGACCGGACCAAAAACTGTAATTTACGGGTCGGGTGCCCAAACCGTAAATAACGGGTCGGGTCACAGGTCAGAAAATTCAACAATTACGGGTTACGGGTCAACCCGTCGGGTTACAGGTGAACCTGTTAGACCCATAAAAATTTTAGTTTACTAGTATGATATTGTATAGTGCAGGTTATTTCAAGCCCGTTAAAAACAAAACATATTAATATGAGCGTTTAAATAAATGGGCCTTACATATTTTAAATAAATGGGCCTTACATATGCCACGAAAGCCCAAGCTTACACGGAGTATAAATGAATCTCCTTAAGACTTTATATAGCAGCAACCCCCCTTCCCCTTTGTCTAAATTTTCGATGTGGGATGAGTTTCAACACTCCATTCCAATTTTGTCCCTCCTTCCAATCCCAGCTCCTAGTCCCTCCGTCCCACATCGGTCGTTTCAAAAATCTCAAGGAAAGTTTGATGCTATAAAACCCATACAGGTGAAAGCAATTACATTTGTACTTGGTTTCTAGACTTTAACTTACGAAAGTCTACTAAAATGGTAGCAAATTCTACCACTATATTTAAGAAAAATATTTATTCTATTAAAATAATATATTAAATACATTTTTACTATCATATCATATTAAAATATCAATAAAAAGTATATATTATACTTAACATATACGGAGTATATCACTAATATTGCATATTGATATCAATAAAAAGTATATATTATACTTAACATATACGGAGTATATCACTAATATTGCATATTGATTACACTTTAGAAAGAAAGATAGATTTCTTCATTAAGATAATAGTTTGAGATAATTTGGTTTTCTATTTAACTTATTAAATATTATCTATATATTATAATATTATAATATATTAAGCCGAATTTTATTTAGATTTATTGATTTTTATTATATAAGTTAGTTTACGCAATTTAATCTAAATAACAAAAGATTTGTATCAATTTTTAATAAATTGTGATAATACGTCTTATCTTATGTCATTCTTCCTCAATTATTTATATATATGTTTATGTAAGTATAAAAAGTAATATATAAATAAAATTTATTTATATATATTATGATATACAAGAATTATGTCATTTTATAATACGAAAAGTAAACATCGTTTTAAATTAAAGTATGCATATGATAATATTTGTAATTGTTACAATAAATTCATATATAAATTAATAAATAAATACACAACATCCCCCTACAAGGTACGGGTCATCAGCTAGTTGACCACTATAGTAACTATAGCGTTGAGCCTACACTAAACCCGGTACGACCCGATCTGACCCGATTGACCTAAGAATTCTAAGGATCCGATGCCATGGCCCGAATTCCTTTTGCCCCGAACCAAGGAAATAAAAACTAGGTAGACATAGTTACATCTTGCAAAGCCCAAGCTATGATTACAAAGGCAAAGTGGTGCAAGCACGTACGTACGTTATTACAAGAAAAAAGTGATACAAGCACATGATTTTTAGACATCACAATTAAGCCCAATATATGACGTTTTGCTTAACATAGTTTGCCAACACAAAGTACTCATTAACGGCCTTGTGACACACATAATTTCTTGCAAGTGGAGGGAAAAGCAACCAATTCGAGGTAACCCATATGAACCCTAGCGTTAGCAGTGTCGAGATGGCTGGGGGCAACCGCCATGAGACAGCCATCTTAACAGCTGCCTCGATTGTTACACACACACCTTGCAACATAAAGAACCACGTTACCTCCCACGTCGGGCTTTTGTGGATGTAGTGGTAGTACAAGATCTCGTGCATGAGCCCGGAAACTGCAAAGGATCCAAGTATACCCGCCACCGTTGCCCATTTCTGGCCGACAAGCGGCCCACACAAACTTCGTATCGGGTTGTGGACTGATTGTTTCACGATGTCCGATGTCATTAGGTTCCATCTATAATACGTAAGGTAATAAGTCCACGAGTGGATTTCATTCTAAAATCAATTGACAACCGTGTAAAAAGGGGAAAAGAAAAAAAGGAAGTACCTCTTGCCCCAAAACTCTTGTAATGACGTGCTCAAATAGGGTTGATTGGACTGAGGGACAATGTGGACCTCAGGCCCGACAATGGCCCGAGCCAAAGCCCACGTGAGCCCAAAAATCAACTCTAGCGCAAAGTACATGTGACAGCCATACAACCCGGGGATCACAAAGCTAGGCAACCTCTCCTCGTACTCGTAGGCTTTCACAAGGCACCCAAAGCCCACCACTTTAACCAACTCCACAACGAAACCCGGGCTAGACCCGTCGGATACGACGGGTCCAGACTCGAGGAGGAGGACGCAAACGAACTGAGGGAGGGAAAGGCCCGGTTGCGAGAGGGGCCCAGCCCCGGCTGAGAAGAGGAGGAGCTTGGAGTTGCCCAGCCACGTCAGGAAGTAGAAGGCCGTGCCCGCCAGGTGGCACGTGTAGAGAGAGAACGGGAGGGCGACGAAGAGGGCGGCCACTGGGACGACGAGGAGGAAGCGTAGGAGGCCTCGACGGACAGGTGTCGTCTTCGAGAGCGCATAGCAGTAGCATGCGGAGGCCAACGCCGTCGCCCATAGCCTCATGAAGTTGCCCAACTCGCCTTCCATAGCTAGCTACCTTACGGGTTAATGTTTAGAGCACATGCATGTGTGTTATGCCGTTATGGTACGTAGTGTGCAAATAAACCTTTTTAACTTAGAATTGGTTACGTTACGTGCCTAAATATTGAAACTTTCGAGGGTATAAGTAGATATATACTTTGAAAATAGTACTCTTTCCGTATCCTAAGGTTCTATAGTTCTAAAGAAGTAACAACAATAAGGATATAAATGTAAAGTATGTGGTAGAAAATCTAAAATGATAAACATTTTGGGTCAAAAACAAATAAAGCTAAAATGACAAAGTTTTAGGATAAAAAATTAAAATGACAAACATTAATAATATGGAGAATGTTTTAGTAGCTTTAATTAGCAAATATTGTTAAACAATGATTCATATATATACGCATTATACAGTTTTATTTGCATTTTTTTTATGTCCATGAACATATCACCATCATCCATTCATTCCCAAATCTTCACGGTGGTTGTAGTAATGTAGTGCAACTAACTAAAATTATGAAGAGCATTTAAAACTCCCTAGCTACTCTATAGTTAAGGGACAATTAATATTATGAGCGGCACATGGTAGAGCACTTATTATTTTTCTCTTGCTATGTCACATAAACGCTTGCTCTTTTTTTATTTTTGCATATTTCTTTTAATGGTTGACAAATCATTCATATGTACAACTTGTAAAATCCTCGTTTGTCAAATAAATGACACCGCATTTATGTATTGATTTACAACAATATTCAAATATAATAAGTGTATAAAACTTTTCTTTTTTAAGTCATTAAATACATGTTTACAAATTGACACGGTATATATACAACATAAGAAGACAATTTTTTATTATATTCAAAAGAAGATATATGACACAATATTAATGTTGGTAATTCATAATTTTATATGCATGAGGATCACATTAATTTTAATACGATAAATATAACTATAAAAAATAAACCTAAAAAATTGTGGTATATTGGGCAAAAAAAAAATAGTACTTGAATTACCAATTATCAATTAATTGATTAAGTAGTATATACATATGTTTTTTTATATGATTGATTGTATTATTTTATAATCCAATTCAAGTAATTTTAATTTAGTATACTTAATCATATATTATGATTTATATAAATCTAAACATTTGAAAATATAATGAGCATAATATTTGCTCCGTTCAACGGAGGGGATTAATGTTCTACTAGTACTAGATTTTGACGTGCATCAAAAGTAATTGCATGACATCGTTTAGACGTTATAGCTACATATTATGCACCAAATTAAATTTCTTTGGAATGTGCATCCCAAATTGAAAGTACTACTATTATATATTCGCATTTTAATGTAAAAATATGCACATTAGCATGTTTGGGTGGACTCTCAGTCAAAATTCAATGCAAATCGTGTGTACAACAAAATAAAAATTGTGCATGCTCATTTGTCAAAATGTACATCAAAACTAATTTTAATTTTAATATATATAGTGTCGTAACTATAGATCGAACGAGAATAAATAAACAAAATCGACACAGAGAGTTACGTGATTCGGTAACAGTGTGTTACATAGGTCCACGACAGAGAAACAATATATTATTATGGAAGACAGAATTCAGATTCAGAGTTCTATCTAGGTATTTCGAAAGTTTATATAGAGACTCAGAAAATCCTAGTTACAAATATGGGTCGCAGTGTGTGATTCAGATTGAAGGCACATTAAGATAATATATATAGTAATATGAATACTATTTTTTGGTCGATATAGATACTATTTTTGATACGAACCCGAGGAAGGGTGCGCACTATTGCCTTGCTGGCCAAGGCAATGCAATCGAACCGAGAGGAGGGAAGAAGGGCACGTGGCCCAAGGAGAAAAAGAGGAGAGAAGGAGAAGAGAAACTAGCGCAAAAGGAGTTTTCTTTTCTAGCTCCTCCACAAGACAATAAAACAAGAGTATTTATGCTGATCATAACAGTTCAATAAAAGTGTCCCGGAAAAGAATCGTAAAGAAAACTCGAGAAGGATGACGACGTCCGGTGTATGAAATATTATATCAAACTCCATAACGACGAGGTCGACGACGTTCTGTGTATCAATATTTTTTTAGGTTCAATCTTCAAACCATTATTACATGAACACAAATACCACATACCCGTAGGATCACTAATAACAAGCACCCCTTATCACAAGAAACATTTATCACTCAACATGCTTGCAATTAACATCGTAATTAATTAATGATAAGCCTTATGTGTGGCTAGGTACGTTGATACGTTATTATTGTTGGGTTTAATTATTATTATTGGTTTAGTTAATGTAATGGGTAGTTTGTTGGGCCTTAGGGTTAGCATTAGCTATTAGGGTTTTTATGGGCCAATTGATACGGATTAGCTCGGATCCGTACCAAGGGACTCGATCGGACACAGGGATAAGAGGCAACACGAGGCCTCAGGAGAAGGCGGCCGGAGCCGGGAAGGAGGCAAGAAGTTAGACGTGGAAGAGGAATGCAGGAGACCTGCGAGGGAGATGTAGACCAAGGGGAAGGAGAGAGTTTAAGGATAAAGATAATTGTTGATTGATTAATTCTCAAATAACGGGATTACAAAATATATACAGTGAATAATAAAAACCCTAATAGCTAATGCTAACCCTAAAGCCCAACAAACTACCCATTACATTAACTAAACCAATAATAATAATTAAACCCAATAATAATAACGTATCATACGTACAAGCCTTTTTTAAATTGTGATTGGCATGCTACGTAACACCACAGTTTCAACCGTGAGACCAGGTCCAAACCCAAACATAACACCCCAATCCAATCCTTCTCCTGTGGTTGCTTGACCCTTTTCATGTGACTTGTTCCTCATTTCATCCATCACAAACAACAATGACGCCGACGATAGGTTCCCATAGTCCTTTAGTATTTGCCTTGTTGCCCTCAGTTTCTCTTGTTTCAGCCCGATTTTCGCCTCGATTTGGTCTAAGATTGCTCGGCCGCCTGTTTTTTAACCATTTATATATATGAAGTTATCTGTGCAGATAATTTAGAAGTTCACCGTACGTGTCTACAATGTTGTGGACACGGCGAACTTCATATGTATATTTTTTTATAAAGGAAAAACATTAGGTTAGTTCTTACAAAGCGAGAAACTATCCTATAGCATCCGACTGGATGAGGTCCCTAAAGACTCAACGAACTTCATATTGTATAGAGCAAACTTTGTAAAGATCGAGTTGTACGCGCGTTTACCTGGGTGAGCAATCCAAAATATAGAGTTCCAATCGTTGATACCAAAGCGAGAGAATGCGTCCACAAGACAGGCCTCTAAATTACTAGAGATTAGGTTGGGGACATCTGGACGAAGTCGAAGAATAAGGCCAGCTTCACCTATGTTGCCTACAATGGCTCCATCAGAGCAAGGTACGATGGTTTGGGCAGTCCAAACCATCTCAAAAAGAGGTCTCTCATTAAGGGCCAGATTTGGGTGAGCACCAACAATGGCAGCCGTTGCTCCTTCGCCGAATATCACTTGTTGCACGACGGTGTCAATGCTCGTCTCTATCAACCCGCGATAGCCATGTGTTACCAGCTCCGAGCACACTACGAGCACCCGAGCTCCTTTGTTGTTTTCAGCAAAGTCCTTCGCAAGACGAAGAACGGTTCCACCACCATGACAACCTAGCTAATAATTCAGTTTTCTTTAGATTACTATTAACGTTGAACAATTGTAATCAAGAGATAGCCTGTTTAAATTGGTTACATTTGCATCTTCCTATAATATTAAATATCCATGCAACATATATTTTTATATATGTTGCATGTAGGATGGTCGGTCAGAATTCATCTTCTAACACAAAAGCTAGTACAAGTGCCCCGACTCTTATCAAATACTATTACGTACCTGGTTGGTAAATCATAACGCGTTTGACCGAAGGGCTCAAGTCGAGAAGCTTAGCAAGATAATAGTCAGCGCCAGGCATGTCCGTACCAGAGTTTGTGCACATAATGAGGTGAGTGATGTTGGAGATGGGCTGGCCCCACTCCTTGATGGCCTTTAGAGCTGCCTCTTGCCCTAGGTTAGGCACTTCTTTGTTGGCCATTTGTTGCCTAACGTTGAATGAGGGTGCATCGTACCCAAAAATGTCCCTCTTTTCGTTGAATTCCTCCTCGGTTAAGTGCAGGTAACGCGTCTCAATCATCGAGCCCTCACCTGATCAATCCACCAATTCAATCAGCCAGTGTATGCATAAGGCTGCACGCCGAAATTCAACTATATGCACTCGCGCAAACAGATTACGATGAAAATTTCACGTAACCATATTACATAGACTTGTACAAATAATAATATATGCATGTTAACACTCGTTCGGAGTTGCAAGAGCTTAGAAACTGATGCAATAAGGATGCGTGGAACATGATGCAACCACGTTGAACTACGTGAACGTAGAATGGAGGGTACGTTGAAGCCAACCCAAATCTTGTGTTTCATGAAGTTGTACCCAAACTCGTCTCATTGATTTTGATTGGTTCAAATAATATATTAGAACTTTAAAAAACACAAAAAAAACCTAATTCTAAACTTTGGTCCAACCAAAATAAATAGGATGGATTTGTAGGATAGAAGATATGGATCTCGTTGAAGCTCTATGCCACCAGCCCGATCAACAGGGGCGGAACCAGAATAAACATATTGAGGGGGCTAAATCTTTTAATTAAATATAGCGAACTTACAACTTATAATAAGAGCATAATTATTACTTTAGTTTTTAGCTGAAAAAATTACTTTAGTATATTATAGAGAACAATTTATTTCTTAACTCTATCAAAATCTCTAAATAATTTTCTAAAAAATCGAGTATATCTCAATTTTTTTGCATAGTAACTAGGACCATAATTACCTTCACTTATGTATAATTATCATTGTTTTTATTGAAAAGAGATCAACATATTTCAGAAAAAAAGCGTATATGATTCAATATATCTCACCAATAACATACTATTTTGAAACTAATATGAAAGTATAAGTTTAGGAAAAGAAAAAATATTTAAAATAAGTAAATAACTTTTAAAAGTAGTTTGTAGAAATCTAATCTTCCAATGTTTATAACTTTTGCTCAGATGTCCGATTAAAACATATAATATAGCTAAAAAAAATTTGGATTGTGGGGCCATGGCCCCCCACTGGCCACAATATAGTTCCGCCTATGCCGATCAAGCCCAATAAAGAAGGGATATTAAATGTAGTGGGTTTCAACAATGTTATTGTTCGGTTCCAACAATGGTAGCTAGTAGCTACCCCCCATATTTAATTTATACGTACAGTGGGTTCCATGAAAGTGTACTCATTTATGTTGTGCGAGTGCATATAGCTATTATTCGGTGTGTAAATACAATCACTTTTACATGATACAAGTAAAAATCATGCATATATGTTTGAATTTTAACGATCTAGATTCTAGACCCTCCGTGCACCCACTTGTTCTTTTTTGAAAATTCCACACATATATATTAAAGCATGTTAAATTCTTACAAAGCTAATTATTGACCGGTGAATTAAAAAAGGGAAATTTCTCTTAGTACTCCCGAGATTTCGACTTTTCCTTTTGGTGTCCCACGAATTTTTTTTTTCCTTTTGGTGCCCCCGTAGTTTACAAATAGTCCTTTCCGTAACCAAAATTTACTATACACCACTTTTCCATCCAAAAAATACAGATTTCCATTTAAAAAAAAAGGTAAACTAAAAATCCACTTATTTCACCCATTTAGATTTACATAAATGAAAAAATAAAAAATTAAAATTAAAACACTTACAAATCTGAAATATTAGAACGAAGAACGACAAGGAAGAACGAAGAGGAAAGGGGCGGCGAGGCATCCACGGCCATCGTCGGCGGCGGGAGACAACGGCGGCGAGTTGCTCCTCATTTCAACTGCACTCCAACAGTCCCCAATCTCCGAATCTCTCTGTTTCTATCTTCATTCATCATTCTGCCCACCACCTGTTCGACCAAATCCCCCAACCGACCATGCACCACCACCCCACCACCTTCTCCTCCTCCCTCCTCAGCCACATCTTCCTCTCCATCGACGACCACGACGCCCCCGCCGACGCCGAACCCTCCAAGCTCCGCTGCCTCCTCGACCAAGACCGCCCAATGTCCACCCTCCGCCGTTCCCGCCTCCTCCAGAAATGGATGGAGAAGCCCAACTCCCCGTCATTCATGCCCGTCGCCCCCCGCCTCCTCCTCGCCGTCGTCCGTCCCCGTCCCGTCCTCCGCCCCCGGTCGTCCCTCCATCGGCCGACGAGGACCCCGACAGCTTTGGATTTCGCACTCCAACTGAATAACGCATCCCTAGTTTTGCTATGGATTTCGCGACTGTTTTTTGCAATTCAGCATGAATCATCCCTAATTCTGCTCGATTTGAGGTGCATTCATGGCCGATTTCTGCAATTCGGCATGAATGATCCCTACTTTTGCTCGATTTGTGATGAATGCGTGTCCGATTTCTGCAATTCTACAGGCGCCTGTGCTGTCGCCGCCCCACCGCCGTTGTCTCCTGCCGCCGTCGATGGTCGTGGATGCCCTCGCCACCCCTTTCCTCTTCATTCTTCCTTGTCGTTCTTCGTTTCTCAGATTTCAGATTTGTAAGTGTTTTAATTTTAATTTTAATTTTTTATTTATTCATTTATGTAAATCTAAATGGGTGAAATAAGTGGATTTTTAGTTTACCTTTTTTTTTTAAACGGAAATGTGTATTTTTTGGATGGAAAAGTGGTGTATAGTAAATTTTGGTTACGGAAAGGACTATTTGTAAACTACGGGGGCACAAAAAGGAAAAAAAAAATTCGTGGGACACCAAAAGGAAAAGTCGAAATCTCGGGGGTACCAAGAGGAATTTCCCTTAAAAAAATTTACTTGAAAAAAATACTCCATTATTTAGATTAAAAGGAACAAAAGACATGTAAATAAGACAAGGGGAGTACTATTGTAATAACGTACAAATGTGTTTGAATTTGGCCTTAAGCTTCGGCGAAATGTGATCGTTGTTGGTGACGCGAAAATAGATTTCCGGAAAATCAGCCTGGTAGAGGCAGTTGGGAGGAACGGCGGTGCCGATGGCAAGAATGGTAGCGGGGGTGGTGGTGGTTGATGAGTTCTCCATCTCGATCAAAGGTATTCGTTACTATGATTTATTATTTCAGTTGATGAGCTATGAGATGTGCATGTTTTAGTTGGTGACTAAGTGAACGGTATTTATAACATGTTTGATCCATATCCTTCGGTTTAAGTTGACACGTGAATGAGTTGTTTCTTAGAGCATGTTTTCTTGGTCGATTAACTTTTTTGATCACTATAACAGAAAATTGAATTTTCCACTCTCCCTTCCTTCCTCGTTACAGAAATAACTAGATATTCTCAAAATGTATGATTGTAGGCAATGTTATCAAGATTTGGATCTGGATTGTATTGGAAGGGGGATCATATCGTTAGGAGATCCTTCTAAATTAATGAAATTATGGAATGTTTAATGGTAATATGTTATGTATCAACCAGGTATTAAAGTAAATCATTCAAAATATATATATATTATTCATCAAATACTTCATATTAATTACATTTCTCAAGACAATAAATCTATACACAACAAGAATTTTTTTTTATCAGCCACAACACAAAGTGAATGACAATAATCGAGTCCAATAAAATTGAATAACTACGTTCTTAAGAGTCATATATGTTGAATCAATAAAATAATAATATTTTATCAATGATAAAGAGCAATGAATTATTTTCTCAATATTTAGATAAGTTTATAAGTATGAGGTAGGAAGAATTAGAAAAAATTTAATTTTATTTAATTTTGAAATAACAAATGGAATCAATTAGGAATAATCTAATGTATAAGTTTAATGAGTTTAAGGGTGAAAATGGTCCAATATATTTAAAATAATGACTTGTAATTTATTTTATGTGATTTAATAGATCCTACGATTCTATACGATCCTATACAACTCTATGCCAATCATATACGATCCTACTGCAATCCCACTTCTTACGATTCACTACATACGATTTGAGTCGTTTTGTGAAAATTGGATCATAGGATCGTACGACTAGGATCGCGATTTTGATAACTTTCATTGTAGGAACCGATTCCAAAAATAAATTGTGCGGTATATATGTTCATACTAAATTATATTAAAGTTTATATTATATTTTCTACCTTTGCTATTATATTCATACTACATTATATTAATTTTAAATTTTGAATGGTAGTCGTACATGACACGATGAAATAAAGATAATATTATCTTTATAAGATTCAAATAACTAAATAGCCCCTTAGTTGGAGGAGGTAGACATAACTCTTTCAACTTTCCACCAATTTTTCTATTGGCATTTAAGAATGTGAAATTTTTTTTTTTGGTTGAAAGAGAGGCGGCACTCTCCGAGTCCTCAAGGGGCGTTTTATTAAATTTCAAAAGAGGGCTAAGTAGTCATCACGCGGGGGATAGCCCGACCCCTTACATCACTATGCAAAATATTAAAAATCCCCTCGGGAGGGGCAACCAAAACATGCAAACCTATAGTAAAGTTAAAAGCTAAAGACGCGAGGAAATCCGCAACGGAATTTGCCTCACAGTACACATGTCGGAGTTGGATAGACCAATTCCTACTAAGGAAGCCTTGGCATTGTATCACCAGGCTAGCAAGAGGATGATTTTTGTTGATGGTGTTCTGCAGCATATTTATCACAAGCTTGGAGTCCGACTCGAGCTCGACCTTGCGGTAGCCTTTCTCCCACGCAATCTTGAGGCCATCCAACACTCCCCACAGTTCCGCCATAGGCACCGAGCACGCTCCGACATTATGCACATAACCTCCAAGCCACTCTCCTGCGTCATTCCGAAGGACCCCTGCCGCAGCCGCTAATCCGTTCTTCACCGCCCCATCCGAGTTGATCTTAATCCACCCCTCATTCGGATTCACCCAAGAGATATCCTGCACAATTCTATTGGAAATAGGAGCAATGGGAAGAAGTTTACCAGTAGCTGACCTGGTTTCTTTAGCCCGTTCAAGAATGAAGGCAGTTTTGTCTTGCACTCCTTCCACTTCCCCAAATATCGATCCACATCTCCACTTCCACACCCACCATAAGGTCGTAACAAAGAGCTCATTCCACGCCACAGCCGCAGCCTCCTTCTTCACCAGCAGATTGGTACGAAACCAAGTCGAGAAAGGCATCTGAAAAAACAAGGGGACAGCAGCCAAGGCATTTAAATTAATCCATATAAAACTAACCTTGATGCAATCCCGGAAGAGGTGTTCATAGCTCTCCTCCGCACTCCCACACAGCGCACACTCCGAGCTACTACTGATATGGCGCCGCCTCCTCTCGCTGTTTGACATCACGCCTCCTTTAATGGCCAACCAAGCAAACATGCGTATCCTCTCTGGCACCATAAGGTTCCATATGTGCCGGTAAACCAACTCATCAATCTCACACCTATCCACATTACCTTGAATGATATTGTACCCCGACGACACAGAGTACATGCCATCAGCGGTGTGCATCCAGCAGAGCTCATCATCCTGCAACCCATCATCCTCATTGATCGCACAAGCTGCCAACCTCAAAAGATGTCCTGGCTGAATCAGCGACGAGACCCGAGGCCAATCCCATCCATTTCCCGCGATCCAATACTCAGCAACACATCTCTCCAGATCACTTTCATCAATCTCGCTCATAGCAACATCCCTAAGAGGCGTATCTAACAGCCAAACATCTAGCCAGAACCGAATGGATTGCCCATTCCGAAGGAGCCATTTCGATCCCTTCAAAGCCACCTCCGAGATACCCGTTCTTATACCTCGCCAAACATTAGAATGACGGAGCTGGGTTATGAGTAGGGATGCACGTGGGGGTCGGTCGGGGCGGATAATGCATTTCCCATTCCTACAAGTATTAGTTTTTCCTATCCCCCTCCTAAGTCCCATCCCCATCTAATCCCCGACGGGGAGCGGAACGGGGAATATCCATCGGGTTTGGGTATGTTAACGGGACCATATTTATTAATTTTTTTTTACTTAAAGGATCTTATTTACTTTTTATATTCCTAAAACTACTTCAAATTCTAATCAAAATTGAATTATATCTCTACTTTATAACATAAATATGGATAATCTCAAAAATTAATTATAACTATATTAGAAATCATTCACACGAAATTATTAAAACTAAAAAATCATCCATCCAAAAACATAATTAATAATATTAATTATAATTACTTATTCCCCGTATAAAAATAAAATTTATGATATTTGACCTATACTTTTACTATAAATTACATGATTAAATACGGATAATAAAATAATAATACCGGGGCGGGGACTAAATGGGACAGATAGTAGATTTCCCGTTCCCGCCCCATCCCCGTCGGGGAATTAAAACTCGATCCACATACCCACCCCATTAGGGGCGGGTCCCCACAGATCTCCATCGGCAAATGTGCATCCCTAGTTATGAGTGAGTTATGACCCATTGGATCTCACAACTCACAAGCTCTTTTTTTTTTTTTTTATCATTTTTAATGTGCTTGTTTGGTAAAACTTTTGATTTAATATATTTTATTTGTCTCTTTAATTTTTTTTTTTTCATATGTGTGATCATATTTAACATACGAATATTAAGAAAAAAAATTAATAACAAATACATATTTAAAATAACAACAACGTTGGTGATAGAGGTGCATTTTTTGCATTGAAACCTCTTGTATTTTTGAAAATGGTAGCAGAATATATATATATCTTTTGCTTTAACCATTTATATACTAGTCTCCCTCTTCTTCTTTTTTTTTTATTGGGGTAAGAATTAGACTCGTCTAGAGCATTTATAAGCTAGATACGAGAGCTGATTACTTACCAATCCTAAAATAAGGTCTCATGATACATTGATACTACATTAATTAAAAACTTAATCGTTGAACAAGATGTCAAGAGGTCCATATACCAGCCTCATAGTCTCCTTTACATAGCTTACTAGTTATTACCCGGGGTTTGTTTAATAAAATGTTAAATATTTTAATTTATATAAGATATACGTATTATAAATTATATACATAATTTATTGAATTCGATAAGTGTTGTGAAAACTCAAACATTTAAAATTGAACAATTGATTAATTTTAGTGACATGAATCTATATAGAGTAAACTTGAATTTGATTTTGTGAACATAGTTAATAAATTCTTTGTAAAAAACTCTTTTAATTAAAAATATAATATATTAATTTACATATTATATATGAAACTATAACTTAATGTCATATTTCTAACATTTTAAAATGGCATATATCAATTTTTTAAAATATATATATACATTTTATTATTAAAAAATAAATAAATAAAAATAACTTCCATTCGTCATCAAGTTGGTCCAAAGTATTGGTGTCAAACAGGTGCGTAAAATAGTTGACTCCCTTCACTAATTTAGTCAGTCAAAAAATGTAAGAAAACAATAATGACTTAGCCCAAAAACTAATGGTGTGAACCTATATCCAATCTCGAACTAAATCGACTAACCCAAACCCAATTGAACCAAAGTTGCAATGATCCTATCCAATTGAAATGTAAATTTTAACGGCTCAAACTTGTATACTCAATATAAGACCCGAGGCCCTAGAAGCGTTATCTTATATATGCCAACCCGAGGACTTCTCAAGAGGTCACCCAACCCTATTAATTGTTTATTCTTTACACATAGCGGTCCAAATTTGTACACAATTCGAACTCAAAATGACCAACTTACCAAATTGACCCCATCAGTAGGTTTATTCTCCATATAAATCTCCCAACCTTGTACTTAAATCGAAATCAAAATGATCGACTCATCAAACCGACCTAACTATAAAATAATCTCCATACATATACAATAAATGTGCATATTTAGGATTAAGAAATTATAAAATATTATTTATAACTAAATTTTTACATCTCAAATATATTAACTCAAGATTTAAATAATCTTAATGTATCAGTACTACTCATATTAGATTTGTCAAGCAGGTAGATAGTTTGGTTTCGATCAATTGAGGTGAGTGCAAGCTCAGGTCAATCGGATTAAAGGTCAAGTTGGATCGGCTAATGACACGTTATTGTATGAGTTCAAATTATGAATGGGTCAAGTCGGTTCAAGTCGTAACATGTTATTCTGCAAGTTCAGATTAGTTAGCGAATTAAGAAGGTCAATTATTTAGGATTATTAAAATAATTATATTTAATAAGAACAATATTTTGTACTTATTTATACTAAATAAATTTATCTATGAAACCCGAAACATGATGAAGTGAACAATTGGTAGCACCAAAAGATGAATAATGAAAAATAATACCAATAAAAAAATATTTATACAACCTTCATTAAGTCTCATGTGAATACATAGGGACAAAGATCTATCTTTATTGTATTTAGTATATGGATAAAATTAACAAATTATATACATGCTACTTATGTAAGTTTTTATTCAAAAAGTCAAGATAAAAGAATATGTACATATATTCAATGTACTGTCTATTAAAAAAAGAAATATTGATATATCATGTATTATATTACGATAAAGAAGATAGAGATATGTATATCTATCTTATTTGTCATGTATATTTTTGTAATATTAATTATATAAATATTTGAATAAACTCATATATCAGAGTTGTCAAAACCTGACCCGACCCGAACTGATCGAAAATTTTTGGGTTGAAACCCGACCCGAATAGTAGCGAGCAACGAAAAAAATCGAACCTGGTTAACCCGAATTCGATTGGGTTGAAACTCGAACCCGACCCGACCGACCTGATTTTTTGTTATATATGTAGAATAAATATATTTTCTTTTAAATACTATACTGTATTTTTATTATAAATCTATTATAATTAAAATTGTATTATAAAAATCTTTTAAAAATAATATTTTATTATTAGATATTATTATTTAATCATAATATTGTTTTATTAATCATTATAAATCCAAATTCTTGACCTGTTAGGTCGACCAACCCGCATAATAACCTGTCAAGACCCGACTGACTTGACATGTAACCCGATTTACCCGAACCCGCATTCAATACGAAACCGAAAAGATTCAACATGAATCCACCCGACCCGACCCGTTTAACACCTCTACATATATCACTAATATATAAGATTTAATCTTCGTATTTGAACAAATATGGTACATATTTTTGTATGTAACCTAAAATATATAGTGTGAGCATGGATTGTGTTTGTACCAACATAACCATTTGATCGTTATATTTATATTTTATCTTGAACATCAAGATAGAAACTATCAAGTAAATATCTACTTGTAGTCCATTGAGATCTTTACATTTATAATTTATCTAGAAAATCAAGATAGAAACTATATTATATGTATCAACGTACTAATTTATCATAAAATATAACAAAACAATTTTATCAAGTACGTACGTACATCGATACATTAAAATATTATATGTATCAATTGTAACTACCTATTCAAGCTACATATTTGTTAGATATATTCTTTTTCAGCTTGATAAATTTTTGGATTTAGAAAATCAATATTGTGTGAGATCTTCACATATATATCTTATTTCGAATATTAAGATAGAAACTACCATGTAAATATTTACTTATATAATTTGTTAAATATTAATGCATAGAAAATTACTATAAAAATCACTTATTAAAAATATGGTGAGTGGTTTATAAAACCTAAATGACAAAATCGCCCTTAACTGCTTCAGGTTTAGAAGTATAATATTGATTATTTTCCAAATGATAAGGAATTTTTAAAAGATAAATTAATTCCAATCCCACCAATAATGATCCAAGTACATCCTCCTAAACACACGCGTTCTAATTTGATCCACACTCATTTCAAAGTTAAATCCTTGGTTATTATTTCAAAGTTAAGCTTGAACTAAGTTATATGTAATAGACTAAAGATGCATCGAACTTTTTATATGTTTTTTTATCACTGCGATTATATGTAAACTAGGTTTTGAGTAAAGTCGATCAAAAGTGAAACCTACTAGTTCTGTATTGCCATGAGTAATTGGTATAAATTAGCAAAGGACCTTTCCAATTACTTATTGGGCTTGAACAAACAAAAACTTGGGCAAATAGAGCCCATTAAACTATAACCAACAAGCCCACCCTCTTTCCATGCCCATGTGCTAGCTAGAACACTTTACCATTCTGGCTCATGGATCTTTTGTTCTGCTCTGCAATGGAAAATCCATGAGCTAAAATGATTTTGTATCTTTGCTTTTCGGATTCTAGATTGGTTTGGTTTGGAGACATCATTAGTCTGGCTAATAGGCGATTACATCGTTAACCACTTAAACGGTGCAAATCCTTTGCTTCGGAATCCTGTTCCGAAAATGTGTTTCGTGGGAAACACTTCTTCCATCTCCATCTTAAACGCAGGGCCCCCCTGTGCATTTGTGTGGGAAACACCATTTCGGAACACAGTTTCGAAGCAGGTGGTTTTCATCTCTAAAGTGCTACTGTATTAATTTTATCATGAGTTGGACATGGCACATTACAAACAAACTCAATAGAGTAAGACAATTACTTCTTATACTAGGGCAGTCAATGTCAATTACTCCACTTTCTGAAAAGAAATACTTCATTCAAGTCATATATTCTTCAATTCTCAATGAAACCATACTATCCTAACCTAACTATAATTAATTGCTCTCAATTAGTGGGTACTACAACTTAGCTAATTTTTTGAAGGCAACAAATTCATAGCAACACTAACCTACCTAATAATACCTTTACAAACCTATCTATACCACATCAATTGCTTTGACACTATTTTCATTACCACCACCACCATGACCATTGACCATCTCAACGCTGACGTCACCATCCCTACCCATTTGACCATTTTGCCCCTTGACGACCCCAAGCCTCCGCAAAATCTCCACCGTCCAATCCCATGCATGCAACACAACGTACGTCCCGATCCCTCCGATCAACCCATACGCAATCGAGTACGTCAACGGCGTCAAAACTAACGTCATGAACGCCGGGATCGCCTCCCTCATGTCGCCCCACTTGATCTCCGCCACCGACGCCATCATCAGCACGCCGACCAGTACAAGGGGCGGGCCCACCGCCCACGCCGGTATCGAGGCCAGCAACGGCGTGAGGAACAAGGCCAGAAAGAAGTGGAAGGCGGCCGTTAGGGCGGTTATGCCCGTCCGGCCGCCTTCTCGTATCCCCGTTGACGACTCGATGAAGGCGGTTACGGGCGACGTCCCCAGGAGGGACCCCACCACGATCGAGAGCGCGTCCGACATGAAGGCGAAGTATTGGCCCTCGAACTCGCCGGTCGCGTCGTCGACGAAACCGGCGAACCGGGCCATGGAGTAGAGTGTGCCCGTTGTGTCTAGGATGTCCACGTACAGAAATGTCACCACTGCCACCCAAAACTGACTTGTCCCTGTTACAAATTAAAACTTAAGTTATACCAACAAAACATGATAATTTAAGAGTAAGATACCTCTAAGTAGTACTGTATATAGGAAGATGCTTTGGTTTTAAGAACAAGCATGATTGCAGACCAAGTGCTTTATATAGTACACTTTTAAAAAATGCACATAGAATAACTGAATAAGGTGCAAGCTAATTAACATAGTGCATATTATAAAATCCTGATAGAACTTATATTTAATCACCCTATAGTTATATTTTGCCAAAAGAATTACCTTAATCCCACATAAAGTCACTTAGAAAATCACTCCCTCTTAACTTCGTAAACAGTCCTCAAAAAGAAGATTTGGCAAAAGGCAAACAAACCCTTTTCTTTTTGTTTTTTCAGTCAAGAACAAACAAACCTTTTGTTATTCCCTCTTCTTTAAGCTTCAACTCTTTTACTTGCCAACTAATTCCGGCTATTTCCAAAAGGTTCAAACCCCTCATCGCACAACTTTATTAAAAGATAACATCTCCATTAATTCGTTCCCCAAAAAATCCAAAATAAATCGCAAATTACTAATCCAACCCTTAAATTTTGCTCTGAAATATAGCCAAATATTTGAAACTTATAATCAACTTTAATAACTCACATATCAAAATATCTTACGTGACCTCGATTACTGGCCACAACGTTAATAACGTGGACTATAAGTCTATAATAACCGCAGTAATCAATTAAGTAAATAAAAAAGAAAAATCCAAATATATATATCGACTTTGTTAATTACCTATCTCCTTGAAGCTGAGCGCGCCGGCGGTGTACTTGATGACGTGGACGTCAACAACCTTCTTAAAGTAGTGAAACGCAGCGTTTCCAGCCTCCGTGGCGGGAAACGCCGTAACGGGCGTGCCCCGGAACCACGAAACGGCCGTAACGAACACGATCCCGTAAATCATGGCCCCCTTGACGCGCCTCACCATACAATACGCAATGATAACAAACCCGGCCACGCCGAGCCAGAGCGTGGCGCTCTGCATGCGCCCCCCCAAGCACGCAGCCCCGGGGGCTGCCTCAGCCCCCGGGGCGAGCACCAGGGTCCCGTTGGCCAGCACCACAACGGGGGCCACGGCCACGCGCGAGGAGTCCGGGCACGCGCCGAGGGTCACGAGCGTGGAGCCGGCGAAGGAGACGAGCCCGACGCCCTGGCTGTGCTGGAGCCCGATGAAGGCGAGGAAGAGCCCGATCCCGGCGGAGGAGATGACCCGGACGGGGCGCGGGACGAGGCGGGCGAGCTTGGCGCGGAAGCCGAGGGCGGAGACGGCGAGGAAGAGGAGCCCCTCGACGAAGACGGCGGCGAGGGCGGAGCGGTAGGGGATGGTGCCCGAGCCGTGGAAGCCGACCACGGTGTAGGCGAAGTAGGCGTTGGTGCCCATGCCGGGGGCGAGGGCCAAAGGGAGGTTGGCGAGGGCGCCCATGATTAGGCACCCGACGAGGGAGGCGGCCGCGGTGGCGACGATGAGGTCGCGGCGGACGCGGGTAAGGCAGGCGGCGTAGCCCGGGTTGATGGGGTGGAACTTGCAGGAGGGGGCTGGGAGGGGGCAGGAGGGGAGGCAGTCGGAGACGGAGCAGGTGGCGCCGGAGTCGGCGAGGATGGAGGCGTTGACGGCGAGGATGTAGGCCATGGTGAGGAACGTGGCGGTGCCGGCGCGGAGCTCGGTGGTGAAGGTGGTGTTCCGTTCGGTGAGTTTGAAGTAGCGGCCCAGGCGCGTGGACGCCACGTAGGCGTTGACGCCGGAGAGGGTGGACCGGCGACAGTGGACCGTAGTTGAGCTCCGGCGGTCGGTTTCTTCCATGGTCGTCTGAGGAGCCAAGGATTTGAATGTGAGAGTTGGGCCGACAATTGAATCCGTCTCCCCTCTTTACAGACTGAGGTTTTCGAGGAGTTCTTAAATTAGTTGGTTATGGGGAGCTAGAGTGAGGTGATCGGCATGGGAATTAATTAAGATTTGAGAGTGAGGGGGGGCATAGTATAGATTCCGTGGAGGGGAGGGATGAACAAATCAAAATAATAAATTAAAGGAAAGAAAAGAGGTGGATAAATGCAAATAATATGGTTGGAAAAGGAGGGAAAATGTGTATGTCCGAGTATGTGCCAGGTGGAAACTAGTTGGTTCCGTGCCATGCTGATTCTTGATGTATAGCCGTAATTAATTGTTTTTTATTTAATTCGGATAAGTTGGTTGGTTATTGAATGTATGTAGATAATGTTAGTTAAGTTTTTGCACTAACTAACCGTGTTTTAATTTACTTCAAGTCTGTGATCGATCCTCATTTGAAGTGATTTAATGAGAAATGATGAAGTTGTGAGTAAAGTCTAGATTTAAACTACTGTTATGACCATACACGAGAACAAGATGTCACTATATATGCCATTGGCCATTGCCACCATTTACACGTAGGTTCAATCTCACGAGTCACGACACCTCCTCATTATATGAAAATACGTTTCAAATTGTCATACACTTTTAATTTACTTAGTTCTCCCTTGTTTATTATGTTATTGCGCGCTCAATGTAATCTTGATAGCATATGTTTCTACCAAAAATAAATAAAAAATCTTGATAGCATATGTTCTACCAAAAAAAAATCTTGATAGCATATGATTGTCCATAGCCAATGAAGGCACTAGTCTAACGGTTAAGACTTAAGACTTTGGATTATTCTAAGTGACGACTAATTGAAATATTCAAAAATAATAATTAAATTGTTATAGATGACTGTGAATACATGTTTGGATAATTGGATGGATGTGGTTGTTCATTGGCTAGATGGACCCATGCTCGTATCTAAAGGAATGAGTGAGAATGACCAATATTTTGTTAATGTAATTACGTCAGGTCTAACAAACTTGGTAGGAACGGACATTGGTTAATCATTATACTGTCAAATTAGCATTGAACAATTTTTAATTAACTCGTGTAAAACAGAATAATTGATAAATAAATCAAACCTTAAAAACTATCTTGTTTTACTCTGTAACTCATTCGACTCAAATGTCTACATCGAGTATGTAACTTATTTATTCGTTTTCTTAGCCAATCTCGTTAATTAGTTACTTAGTTGTAAGTACTAAAACCCATACTAATTTAATTTAATCATACTAATTTAATTGATCATATGGATCCTAACATCGAGATTCGACTTCGAGAGATACATACGTTACGTACAAATCCCAACATCTTCTTAATTAAGAGATCGAGATGGTTGTTGTCTTCGGATACAAAATGTCAAAAACTATTAATTTGTGCATATCCTATTATATACACTAGCTAGTTTAAATTATCGAGTAAGTAGACATTTTAACAAACACTCCGAGGGACAATTATTTCTCAGTAACGACGGATTAAAGGACAAAAATTGGTTGGTATGTTGTGTTACATGCTCGAAGAGTCAATATCACAACATAAGTTAAAAGAGATCATTGATTTGAATTATACTATTATTTGACTTGACACTTAGTTGCTCCATTGATGAACCATACACATACTTTTATTGGGCGTTAAAAGGATTTGTCGTTGTTGTTGTTACTTGTTGGTCTTAATGATTACGACAATAACATATCAAAAGCAGAAACTAAAACCTTAAAATAAAAAGAGTGAACCCGTCATAAAAATAAAAAATAAAAATTAAATTTATCAAATATTTTCATTAATAGTAAAATCGTAATAATAATAATTAATTAACAATTGCTCGGTGATAAAATGGATCTTTTCTCTTATTTGAAGTCATATTTTCTTTGATTTATTACATCAATGAAGTTAAAGTAAACTCAGGTGGATCATTAATTTAAATGGGAAGTAGAATAACTACTAAAGTGATAATAAGAAAAATAAAATTTCATCCTACAATAAATTGATAATAAAAAAAGCAGGACATTTAACTAATCCCGTTTTAACTTTATCAAACTTCCGATGTGATAAATAGTATTTATAGAATATTTACTTGTGAATTGAGCTCGATTAATATATTGTATCACTGAGAAATAACCATGATTACACAACATTTTTTTTTTTGGTCATGATGATTACACAACATTAATAATAACATATATACATAGATGTTACATGTTCCGATCAAGTTATTGATAATAATAATACTCCGAAGTATAGTAGTAGGAGGGAAGGATCAAGCATCAATATCAACTTTTGCTATAAGTCAATTTTTAGTGTGATTGATTGTGTAGTCATTCGTCTCTAGCTAGCAAAGATGTGGGCATTCATTAGCATTTCATGGTTTGCTTGCAAGTTGCAATTGGTGGTGCCTATTCATTCCCCTCTTAGCTTTACTTGTCGATTGATCATGATGACCACCATGTACAAGAATAAGTTTTGTGGGCCAAATTTTCCAAGTATCTTGCTAAATGGGCAATCTCCTAATTTTCTTGTACTTATCATTATCATGTCTCATTTAATTTGTTTAGATGAGATCAATATGTCATAGATATAGACCGGTCAATAAAGTTAAATAAGGATATAATCGAAGGTATATTTGAACTATCGAGATAATTAATGACATTATTTTGCATTATGATATATGGTATACATAAGGGTGAAAAAAACAACAATTTCAATGAATGTAAGCCAAAAAAAATGAACATAAGCCAAAACTGTTCGATCAGTAATTTTCGGAGTCGAATTTTTTTCCTATAAACTAATCTCTCATAATTAACCCACAAAGAAATATAAAGGCAAAACTCCACGCGTTAGATAAACAAATATACCAATTGTTTAATTTGAATAAACTATGTTATCTGTTTCTCATTGCCACATTTTCATGAATTCTTGAATTATATATTCCATGCATAATTGCATATATTATAACTGAAAATTATGGAGTCTAGTACTCTTTTCTGAATAAATCCTGATGACGTATCACTTTATAATGCTTTACAATTTTGTATATTATATAATTATTCTCCCAGGCTTGGACTTCATTGGTTCTGATTTAAGTAGCTAAATAATTAATTCATTATAATTAATTATACAACTTTTTATAACATAAACTCAAGTATCATTCATGCAATAGATAACTTACATTCAAAATGACACTTATCAGTACTTCACGTACTCCACTTAAGCCTGGCTTTTAGTTTTTTTTTTCATGCTTAATTACATTTAGATACCTTATCAACTCACAATTCTAGTTCGAATTAAGTTCAAACACCTCATATCAAAAGCTTTTAGCATTGATTCAGTTTTATGTCTAATCATGCATTATAGTTTAGGTTAGATGATTTCTATAGAAACTTATTTAATGAATTTTTATTGCAAATTTTTGTAATGAATTTTGCCCATTCTAATTGCATTAGTGGGATTAGGGTGTCATCCAATTGGGACAATTTTGCAATCTTTTTATGGGACAAAAAGGAATAAGAAGGTGGGGGAAAAGAAATTGTTCAAAGGAGAATGACAATGATGTCTCAATATGTATCTTATGAGTATCATGAAGCTTTTTTCTAGTTTATGATGGACAGCTAATTAAGAGTTTAAGACTTTAAAGTGCTTTGAATTTTCCTCTTTTTCCTTCATCATTCCTATTTTATTTCTATATTTTCCTCCCAATATGTATGTTAGTGAAAGTTGACATGAGGTGAAAGTACATATATGGTGGTGTTGGGTTACAACTATCAAGCCCTTTTTCATTGCCAAATTCTTTGCCCACAAAGTGCACTATATTTAGATATATATTGCCTATAAACAAAATAAATAATAACTTATATAAGAGAATAATTTTAACTTTCTTTGAAGTTTAGAAATAAAAAAAAAATATCTGTCAAATTTTGATGGGCCGTGATTAGATGGGTGATGCGTCAGTTCTTAGATTAATTTTAGATATAAAGTCGGTAGTGATAACTTTGACGAGTAATTAGGGTATCTCAATCTCTTTTTAGCTATACTCTCGATTTTAAATTTTTACGAGAAAACCGGACCCAAACAATATAAAAGGTAATTGAGCATAGCATACAAATTCAATGAAGTTTCAAGCCAAAACCATATGATAATGGGTGGAATACCCCTTGACCTATGTAACGAGATTTTATGTTTCTATTTTTCAATGTAGGATCTCTATTCACTAACCTATCTCAAATTGGAACTATTGCCCCCTATATATATAGTAGTAGAATATTTGAATGTATCATAAAACCCTAATTCATGAAGCATGTATATATAGTGTCAATGTATGGGCATTGTTAAACCTTAGTAAATTAACTAATAACCTTCATGATCATTAAATTATATATAAGGCCTTTTATGGCTTAGAAAAAACTTTGTACACTATATGCAATAACATGGGGCGACATTATTCACCAATAAGCTCCATCTCTACTCCATGAACTTGTAAATGTTTATGCGTTTAAAAGTTGTAAGTTGGAAATCAATCAATCAACTTTAATGGAAAATGGAGCCCCACATGACAGCTTTGACTCCAAAGGAAATAACCCATTACCACCATTATAATTCACATGATCTTACAGGATCGATATATGCCATAATAGTCATACATTTCTCTATATTTTAATAAATATTTACCACTAATAATAATAATCAGTTGATAACCGGGCATCTTTTGGCACTTTTGCCACAAATTTTCACCTTCTCTTCAACATACCCTACTATCTAGTACTAGTATAGTTCATCTGGTGCAAATTTAATAAATTGTAATCCTTTTTATAAAAAGGCCTTTTCAGTATAATTACTCCAGAAATCTTCTAAATTGTTAACCAAAAAATCCTACATTAATTTCTTGCAATTCCAAATTTCATAATCAAGCATGAAACTTAACTCAATCGTTGATTTTGTAAATTTTTTCCGAATGATTCTGTGATCCATGCATGTGATACACCTTACATGTGCATTGTAAATTTTTTTGGATTTTGACAGGTGATGATCACTCAGAAGAAGTGGCTAATACACGCTTAATGATAAAGATTAGTTTATTTAAAACCCATTTTATACCTTAATTATCCAATCATCAACAACTCAGTTGATAACTTGATACCGGTCCCATCAATATGAAATGCATTATAACTTTTATAAGTACGAATTCAAAGCCCAAAACTTTTTGATGTTTATTCAACCAAAAAAAAAAAACTTTTTGATGTTTATTATAGCAACGTAAAATTCAAAGAAACCGAAACGAGATTACAAATTAAGCAACATTAAGCTAAGCAAAGGCACAAAGAATGAAACTTTCAACAAGATTAAGCTTGCAGAAACTTACAAAATCAATTGAACAGGCTCGGAGGTTTGTTGATTTCTTTGCCAAGCCCAAACAATGTCTTTCAACGCCAGTTTCATGTCTATCATCAACTTTCTGTACTCTAACGAATCACCACTTGATTTCTTCAGTTCCACCAAATGAGACGACTTTGTAAACTCAAAAAATTCCACATTAAGAGTCACCGAGTCACAATCTTCTTCACCTAATCTTAACAGACTAAAAATCCCTTGATCATTCCTCGTCAATTTCATTCCAAGTTCCTCAGCTACCTTTTTCAGTTTCGACACAATATCAGAAGCTTGTTTCGCACACGAAAACCGAACATCTTCCCTTTGGTCATCATCAACGAACAAACCCGACAAATCAAACCCAGATGACATTGAAATGATCTCAAAAGCGTTCATATCTGTGATCAACCTCGGTTCTGGCCTCGGTTCTGGCTCAACTATTGCTATATCTTCAGCAATATTCGCGGGTTTGGTTCCTAACCCTTTCCTGAACCAAGGATTTTCAATTATCTTAGCAGTTGAAATCCTCGTTTCTGGGTTCGGGTCAAGAATCTTGGCCAACAGCTTGTGGGCTTCAGGGGGAAACCAATTGTGATGTTTATACTGAGCCCTCCTCATGTTCTTATACATCTCATTCAAATTCGAGTCTCGAAAAGGCAAATGGCCAGCCAACAAAGCATATAAGATCACACCACAAGACCACGTATCTGCTTTCGCCCCATCATATCCTCTCCTGCTGAGCACCTCAGGCGCCGCGTAAGCAGGGGTCCCACAAACCGTCGTTAACAGCAATCCATTCTCCCTATTCGGTTCAACAAACATACTCAACCCGAAATCCGACACCTTCAAATTCCCAAACTCATCCAATAAGAGGTTTTCCAGCTTCAGATCCCTGTGGTATACTCCTCTGCTGTGGCAGAAATCAACTGCACTGATTAATTGCTGGAAAACCCACCTTGCCAAATTTTCCTTGAGTCTTCCTTTTGCAACTTTTTTGAACAACTCGCCTCCTCTTGCATATTCCAGAACTATATAGATCTTGCTTGTGCTTGCCATAACCTCATAAACTTGCAAGATGTTTCTATGTCTGAGTTTCCCCATAGAATATATCTCACGCTTGATCTGAAGATCCAACCCCACTTTCAAGACTTTTTCCTTGTCAATAACCTTAATGGCTACGGCTTGATCAGTTTCTATATTCCTTGCATAGTAAACCTTTGCAAAGTTTCCCTGACCAAGTAACTTACCTAACTCATACTTCTTCATGAGAATTTTCACCTTCTCCATCAGAACTCTACCCTAAGAAGACAGCTCACAGATAGTTATATACAAGGGCGGAGGAATCAGGGTTGAGGGTTTCAGCCGTGTTCAACAGGGTCATCCTTCCACGCGAAAGAGCTTGTGTTGCGCATCGTTTTGCACGAAAATGGGATTGACAACACTGCAAAATGCGCTGTGCATCTAACCTCATCCCAGTTAAGAAATGGAGGTTGGAAGGGATGCAGCAATGCAGAGTGATTGCAGGCTAATAAATTAACACTTTGCAAGCACATGTTTCTGCATTCCTCGGTATCCG
Organism: Polygonum maritimum; assembly: GCA_963924305.1. Lineage (NCBI taxonomy): Eukaryota > Viridiplantae > Streptophyta > Magnoliopsida > Caryophyllales > Polygonaceae > Polygonum > Polygonum maritimum. The sequence continues at coordinate 43,084,991 of OZ002731.1, read as the reverse complement.
CTTTTCGGTGGTGATCCCTGGAGAACTCGGCCAATTCTGGAAAAACAAGAAGTAACATGTTAGCGAAAGCAAAAACACTGAAGAGTATATATCTTTGCTTCTAGGCACAACATAACTACATAAGAATTATTGAAGTAAAAGTCTAAATCTCATTGATCGAAAAAAAAGTCTAAATCTCAGGATCCTGGATTAAACAAACTTGGCTCCAACTTTTACAACTTCTTCATGCATCCAAATGCAGAATACTCATCCTGACTGAAAGAGATAAGTCAATATACACAAACCTATTTTACAACAAGAACCGGTCTAAATGAGCCTAAAAAATATTCAAGATAAATATACATGCCAGCACATGCAGACATATTGAGAATGCACGTAACATGTTGAGAATGCACGTTCTCTTATTTTCACAAAAAAAAGGCTCATTCATCAGATAGAATGTAAGAATATGTCATACTATTAAGAAGAACTTTCAAAGCCTGTAAAGTCTAAACTGTTTATTTTTTCATCCCTTTAATGTCAACCTCTAGGATCTTTAAGGGTAAACTTCCCAGTTTTGTCGAAAAACGCCCCTAGTTTTTTTTCTTAACCAACTCTGAAGCAGAGGTGATGATGATGATGGCCTCATGCCTATGCAACTATTAGGATTCAACCACCATTTTCTCGTGCATAGGTCACATGTATTCTCCATAATATAGTTAGCCAAAGGCCACTCACAATTGAAAGGTTTGCACTTGGAAATGGACACAGTTTTCACAATTGCATTATCAGAGCTTCAAAACAACATGCATTGACTACTCACATGACACATCTCCTTCATTAGCAAGAACCATGGACACCAAAAACAACAGCAAGAATTAAAAGATAAAGCTAGATCAGCCAGAAAAGAACTAACACCACGATCAAATTATAAGATATAAACCAACGGGAAAGGATGCATAGAGAACCAGTTAATCGAAGCTCCCAAACAGAAAACCTAGCAAAGCGATGCATATATAGAATGGGAAAAACCACTAATCAACAGCATTGCGAAATTGCACACGCTGAAACTAGATTTCTATGTGATATTTTCATCTCAAATTGCTAATAAGCGATGATCATCGGAACAATCAAGTCAAATCCAAAATTAATCAGCCAAAACAACGAGAGGTAGAAGAAAGATGGTACCTTGTGATAATAGAGATGGAATCAAACATGAAGTCCTTTATTTGGGGCGTGAGAGCGAAGAACTATTCAGAGCAGCGTCGGATTGAAGGCGACATTTGAGTGAGGGATGAAGAACTTGAAAGGCAAGATTAATATGCTAAACGCTCTCGAAAGTGATTTTATAACAGAAACCATAAAAAACTAGGGTAAACGAATTTATTAGGGTCGAATTATTCGGGATTAAAACGGCGTTTTTGGCTGGGATTGGGATCAACCAACGGCTTAGTCCTGATTTGTTAATTATTTTGTGGCGGTAACGTCATATGCAAATATCTAAATAAACATGCATCAAAATATAATTTCCGTAAAATGCGAGCTCCAAACCCATAAACCCGACCCATCTCTAATTTCTTCACCAGTTCATTCATCAAAGGAGTCCGTTCCGAATCTTCCGATCAGCCAAAACCCTACTCGCTTCCTACAGATTCTTCCTCTCCGTTTGTTTTCCGATTGGCAAATTCATAAGCGAATATGCCTGACGGCCAAGCTCTGGTGAATGATTTTGTCAATAAGCTTCGGAAGAGGTATTTCTCCCTCCTTCCACCATAATCTAATTTGTCCAATTTAGGGTTTTTTTGGGGCCTAAGCTGTCAATTGTTTTTGTAAATTGGAATAGGCACTTGCGTCTGGTTTGAGAACTGGTTTGAGATTCTATATGTTTGAACTTCTGTGTTTTGAGTTTGTTTATGGATTGATTGATCTGAATAGGCAAATTGAGGGTTCGCAAGCAACTGCAAAACACACAGCAGAGTTTCTCAGGTCGGTGATTTCTCAGCAGCGAATCCCTCATACTAACCAGGCCGCTGCTCTCATCGAAGCTGTCAAGGCTGTTGGTGCTCAGTTGGTTGCAGCAAACCCTGTGGGTAATAATTTTTTATTCTTCTTCTTTATATTGTAAGAATGGAATAAAAAGGCATAGTATGTTTAAAGATCTAAGTATTACTATGGGTAATGCTTGGCTGATATAATTGCTGGGGAAGTACTGAGTTATTCTAACTACAGTTGAGTTCTAGATAAACACTTTCTGAATTTTAGTAATGAGTTATACGCTTTCTGAATTGGAGCCGAAGTTTTGTGCAAATGTATATAGGATGTCTCTGTGGTAATTAGTTGAAATGGCAAGAAAGCCCTTTTTTTCTGAAGTTAGAAAGCAGAGCAGTTCAGTAGGTAAAAGTTTTGAATCTTAGCCAAAATCATGATAGCTAAAAAGCATGCCTGAAGTTTGATTTCATGTTTTTAAATGCAGAGCTTGCTGTTGGTAATGTTGTGAGGCGTGTTCTACATATCATTAGGGAGGAGGATCTTTCACTCACCACAGCTGCCATTGGTGGTTTGAGTTTGTCAGCTGAAAGTGACGAAGATGATGTTGATAGCAAAAATGAAAACCCTGCTCTATGTGCTGCTGCATTAGCTGCTGCCTCAAGGATCTCTCTGCGTCCTCCATCTTTGCAGACCCTTCTTGAGGGTGCGCCTGATGCTACTGCAGTTCATCCTACTTCTTCATCAGGAGGAGATTCCGATGGGAAAACCAGATGTAAGATTTTTTTTCCCATTGCTTTCTAAACTACATATACTTAGTGAAGCAAACTAAGAAATTGTCATTTTCATACGTCAAAATATGTGGAAAATGTCTGTGGGTAAAGCAAACTGATTTTTTTAGCTAAAGCGAAGCATGTTTTTAGATGGTTAGAGCTCATGAGAGCTAGCAAGCTGTGGAAGATGTGAAAAGGTCGTAGCAATGGATTTCAACTGTGTTACTTTGATAGAATTGGATAAGACCACTACAATGATGCAAATATGAAAAAGGCGTCTTTCTCCAAATTTTTTATGCTCTTCACTGAGTTGGCTCACAATCTAATTTTCCTGTAGCTGCTGATAAAAGCTCAAGCAGCAGGAAACTGAAGCATGATGTTATTGAAGCTGTAAATGAACTTATCCAGGACATAACTACTTGCCATGAGCAAATTGCTGAACAGGCAGTTGAGCACATCCATCAGAAGTAAGTAGTAACTCTAGTTAGTCATATGCTGTATATAGTCTCTTACAGAAGTAGTAATTTTCCCTTTTCCTTACTTTATGCTAAATTGAAAGAGGCAATTGATCAACCAGATCTTGTCAAACTTTGAGTGCCTTATTTTTTTTCTTTTATGAATCTGGAAGGATGTCTAACTTCTTATCTGACTAATTGAACCTTTCATTATACATATAAATAATCTGATACAGATTATGTGCTATCTTGCTCTTGTTGAACCTTATTGCTTATTAATGCAGCATTCACATAAACATGTGATCGTTTTTTAGTACCATAGGCTACGTATGCCTTAATTCACCTATCGATACTTGTTCCAGTGAGGTTATATTGACGTTGGGCCGCTCAAGGACAGTGATGGAGTTTCTTTGTGCTGCCAAAGAGAAGAAAAGATCATTTCGGGTTTTTGTTGCAGAAGGTGCTCCAAGGTACTTGTTTGTTTTTATGCTATAATGAATTTTACCAACTTGTTGTTTTCTGTGATGTACTCTCTATTTGATGATCTTCTCTTGGTAACCATTATTCCATTAGGTATCAAGGGCATGTTCTTGCAAAAGAATTAGCAGCAAGGGGCCTTCAAACTACAGTAATTACTGATTCTGCAGTATTTGCAATGATATCTCGAGTGAACATGGTATATCATGACCTGCTGCTATGTATATGCTTGCTGTTATTTGTTTAGCATCTCAATCTTTAAACACAAAAATATATTGTACAGGTAATTGTTGGAGCTCATGCAATCATGGCTAATGGTGGACTAATAGCTCCAGTGGGCTTGAATATGGTTGCACTTGCCGCTCAGAGGCATGCGGTACCTTTTGTTGTGGTTGCTGGCAGTCACAAGGTACATTTTACTAATATATAGAATAATGTGCTTTTTTTTTATATACTATCTGCCTAGTTCACAGTGTTAGTTTTTAATGTAAAATTCCTGTTATTTTTTGTTTCTCTTCTTGGCAGTTGTGTCCCTTGAATCCACACAATCCAGAAGTGCTGCTGAATGAGCTGAAATCTCCATCTGATTTACTGGATTTTGGGCAGTTCTCAGATTGTATGGATTTTGGAAGTGGCAATGGTAGTCCACTTCTTCATGTTGTCAATCCTACATTTGATTATGTCCCACCAAAAATCGTCAGCCTTTTCATTACTGACACGTAAGTCTTTTTTATATTACTATGGTTCGATTCATAATGTCTTGTGAGCTTGTTATTTGGAGAAGCAGCAGTTTGTTAATTGCAGTTTTTGTATGTATGCTTCATATGTTTTAACAGGTTGTTGATTGTTTTAGATCAGTAGAAACCTTTTATTTTCATGTTTTGGAATTTGTTCCGAGCTCTGCTTGCTTGGTTTCTTTGGTCGTTTCAGTTCTAACTATTAGTTTTCTTTTCCCCATAACAGAGGAGGGCACAACCCATCATATATGTACCGTCTTATTGGAGAATATTACTCGGCTGATGATACGGATTTGCAGCGACATTCTGCTGCTTCTCGAGATTGAGCTGCTATGGCTATGTTTCGATATCCCAAGTAAGTCAAAGCTGAGCAAATAATAAGAGTACAAGTTTTTACTTTCTGAAATGCTTACTGTTTTCATATCTGTATGCTTGATTTTCCAAGTGTGAAACAATAAGACTTAATGTTGCCCTCTGATAATTATATAATGAAAGCCGGAAACTAAAAGCAAAATATACAACACAAGAGCAATAGTAATCTTCCCAACGGTGCTAAATCATTCCTTGAAACTACCAGATTCCTGAGAGTTGATAATAATAGATAGGCTAATCATGTCTTTGGGTGACACATCTAGTATCCAATTGAATTTTCTCGTTCTTCTTGATTCACCAAAAATATAGCTATAAATATATCCTATTGAGCATCTCCCTATAGTACTTTAGCTTAAAATTCTCCATGTGACATGTCTAATTATTTATCAACTTTCCTATAATACACCAGAACCTTCCACAGAATGCATACAACATCACCAGATTAGATACTGCTTCCACTACAACAGGTTGAACTATTATAACTGCAAAGTCTAGTAGACACCTTCTCTATCAAGGAAATCTCTTTGAAAAAATGCCTAGTGTAACATTAAAGCATATGATCATATTTGTACTAGGTTGAACCAGAATTTAAGTGAGGAATTGGGTAAGAATAGCAATATCCCAGTGCTGGCACGTGGAACCTCAATATGCCCTTTGCTTTAATAATGTCTGGAGGCCGAAATTGGTGAATAATCATAATATGGCTGTTATCAAAATCAAAGGTCGAGGAATTTGGCCGTCTTCGAGTTTTTGCCGTGGTTCTAGTGTCCACATTTTTTCTCCCCATACTGATCTGACAATCCTGATGCAGGTTTTTCATTTTTGAAGGGCATCCGAGGATCCATTGGTGGAATATCAGTTGCTGTGACTGCATTTAGGCACATGCTCCCAAGGCTCGGGAAAATTGCACTGCAGAGATGTACTGAGATAGGTATACATCAATGTACTAAAGATAACATAATTGGGTCACACTTGAGTTTTGTCATTGACCTTGAAGAAAATGCCTGATTTTTGACCGCGTTTGTTCTAGTAATTAGGGGTTTTACACTTTTACCCGTTGAAAATCGTTTATTACGCCTGTGCCTTTTTTGTAATGTAACTACAGTGCAAGTCTTCGACCATGATTATATTTTTGTCCGAGTGCCGTTGGCCATAAAACTGCCCTACGATGAATTTACGTTTTATTTGAAGTCTAGATTGTAACGGAGATATTCCGTATCTTCTCAAAGTGGAATTGTTATATATGCTCATCACAACAATGATTATCTTCATACAATACAGTTCTACAATACAGTTCTACAACTAGTATGAGGTTCACATCTAGACAAAAAGTAAATTTTCCAAAATTTCCTTGTTCCAATGGTCATGCTAACTTATTATTCATCCTATCTAAGCTGATCACGAGTCACAACATCCAAACTCTACATTAGTATAATTTAGAAATGGTAGAAAAGAACTATACAACATACAACAATGCACAATAACTAGTCTTGAAAGTTGGAACAGTGGAGACAAAACTAGAAATGAGCAGATAATCCAACATACAACCTTTCGAAAAAACTTTAAAAAACCTATTAAAATACAACATTTCAATTTTCATCTGAATTAAAAAGCTTCTAATGTTACACAAGGCATGGAGAAGAAAGAGAACATCAACCATCATTATGCTCCAAATCAAACCAGAACAGGACGGATGCGCGTGCGTAAATGACTCGAACGCTCTGCAGTACTAGGTTTCCACTCGTCAGGACAGCCTTGGCTCCACCTTCAATACGAGTACAAGAAACCGTTACACCATCGGGACCGCCTTTGCCCTTCACTGCTAGAGTTGTAAGCAACTTGGGGCTAATCGCTGTGCTTACAATTGGACATGAAAGGTAATCCAACGGATTCGATTCACATTGAAGTACACAACTATCTATAATTAGCCTGCCCTTCCTGTGGAGCAAGCAGCAACCGAGCTCTGCTCTCACCGTCAAATTTGAAATCTTACAGGTTGACATGAGCTCCAAAGCACTGCCAAGCAAAATGAAAAAAAGAAAACAAAAGACCATACTTTTGGTTCATAGGAGCAAAGTGCCAATAATAAAAATGGATTCGACAAATTTGTAGATCCAAAGAATTTCAATTCAGGATCAGGACATGAAATGCTGATCCAGATTATTAGGGTACAGAATTTTGGCAAACCTGTCAGAGCCTCGAGAACAAACAAGAGTGGTTTCTTCAGGGTCATCCCCTCCTCCAATCTGAGCAAAACATGAAACAAGGCAAGCAACAACCAATAATATTCTACAACAGGATGGTCCCATTAAGCAAAATTGGAAGAGGACAATCTGGAATCAATTTAATTCGCCCTAAAAATCCCATAGGAGTTTAGATCATTGAACTTCTCTACATTCCAATCTCACATAACAAAAGTTAAGTGATGCTCAAGTTGAGGGATAGCACATACTAGACCATGCAGATCCAGGGGCTTCTTGTTCGTTTTTTTGGCAGGTTTACTGACTTACTATGAATTCCTCAATTCCTTACTTCAGAAAAAGAGCTTATTGTGAAGCTTTTCAAGGTTTTTATTCAAACAAGTTTTGAAAATTGAGTGCTAATTGCTAAGGAGACCAAGAGAAAAAAAAAAGCAAAAATAAATGGAGATACCAGATCTCAAGAAGAAGGCCATGTAGAACACATTAATCCATATATACAGACAGAAAAGTGTCTGTGACAATGAGTTACGTAAATACAAAAAAGTTTCATGCTTGTATTAAGAAACTGGTATACATATTGCACAGTGATACCCTCAAAACAGCATTTTTAGGTAAATCAATGGTAAAAAAAGACATAACTAGTTTGGGTTAGCAACCAGAAAATATGCCAGAAGATATAAATCATTACCAGGCAGACAGGCTTGTCAATCTTTACATTAGAGGTAAGATGAACTCCACCGATTGCAATCAAGATGGTGTCACCAGGCCTACATGCAAGACAAACATAATAGCTTTTGCTAGCACACAGTGAACTAGACCGAGATGGAAAACAGGCCATGAAACTAGTGACAACCTTGCAGCAAATACTGCAGCTTCAATGTTGGGGAATACGTTCGGCTCAGAAACGTCCTTGATGGACCTATCAACTCGTAGCCATAGGCGAGGATGACATGCTAGGAAACGCCATCTGTGGCAAACGAGGGCTGTGTTATACCGATCTGCAAAAACTCGAGGAATAATACATGACACAAACTGAACTTTGCACAGCAGGAAGAAAAAAAAACTCAAAACTTCAACAACTTTTAGACACATATATCTATGACAGCTTAAAGTCCTCAGCTCAGTGTCCCTTTTTAGACCAATCATAGAAACTAGAGTCGTTTCAGATGAACAATTGAACTTATGATCAGGTACACAAACACAATCAACACCAATTGATACATTTCCTTCCTTTCTAGCAGAAACCCTAATTTGGAGAAACCCTAATTTAAACTCCCTGAATTCAGGTAGCAAAACAAATTATACTTGGAAACAAACTCCCTGAATTCCCTCACAGAAACCCTAATTTGGAGAAACAGGTAGCAAAACAGAAGAAAGCAATCACCAAAAAGATAAATTCTAGGTCAATTTCCGATTACAGGGAACAAAACCCCCAAATTGACTTTCAACTCCCTTCCACAAAAAATAGCGAATTGCAAACTCTACCTGGGATTGGATCGAGGAAGCTGAAAATATGCATGAGACAGCCATCATCAAGCGCGCTGATCGGGCAATGAAAACCCCCCGGAGATAAACCAGAGCCATGGCTGGATAATTTCCTCCATTTTCTCTTTGGCTCTTCGCCGTTCGCCATTGATAGGGCCATCACTGGCTTTATTGAATCCCAGGCTAATCTAGGGAGAGAGAATTAATGGTGGAGGAAGAAGGTCTAACCCTAATTGCGATGTAGTTCAGATTTTCCCCATTTCGACGAAGGGGATGGATTGGGGAACTTGGGACACCGCCTTGCTTGTGTCCCCGTGGCTTATGAGTTTACGACTGAACGAAAACTTGCGCACGAGGGAGTTTATCTGGAAAAGATGCACAAATGACATCAGAAACGAAATATTTTTCACAGATTGTGGGAGTTTTTTTTATTCTTTTTGCTAATCTCATTTAAACTACATTATGTCTAAAAAATCCTATTAAATATAATATTTTAATTTTGTTTACTTGAGGGGAAAATCCTATTAATTTTGTTTAAACTACATAATAGAACTAGAAGAATCCAAATATTTTAGTGACGAGGCAAATTTGGTACTATTGAAAATCGATTATTGTCTTAGTTTATCTTATTAGTAAAACATTGCTGACACTATTAAATTATTAATTGGGTTTTTTTACTTGTCCATGCAAATATGCCAAACCTAAAGCATTGTTAAGGCACCTTTAATGGGAAGGATTTGATTAAATTAATTTATTATGATTATTAAAGATTTTTTTATGGGTTTAAGGGGAATTTATAGCAAGCCGTAATTACAAAAATGGAAACTAATTTTTTTTTTTTTATGTAAACATATCCAAAACGCAGTCAACTAGCAAAGTACATTGTCTTTAACATTCTTTGTTCTACTTGCAAACAAATATACTTAACATTTACAGCACTAAAAAGTTTTCTCAACATTCTAATCAGCCCGTTCTTCTGTTCAAATAGGAAACAACAAATAATGCATTTGATCACTAGTTTCTGGTTGACTAACATTATTTCCAGTATGACTGACACTTCTTGATCATATTACTACACACTTCCTACTGGGTCAGAGGAGTACACTCAAGCTCCAGATCAATTACACCTCTCTCCACATTCTGAAGTGTGATACTCAGTTTCTGCTTCAGCCTCCCATCAATTACCATGATCATATTATCTTCATCGATAGCTCCCTCGCTCTTGTTTTTCCATTCGTCGGTATTTTTCGATCTCTCAAATGCCTTGGCCGCATTCAGCAAAGGCAATATGTCAATTTCTGCCTGCCCCATGAAATCATCTGTGGAGAATTTGTCCTTATCATACACATACTGCACAAACCCATATCTCAGTTTTCATCAAATCACCTCAAAAGAACAAAGATTGGTGAAAACAATAAACCCTTGGAGACGTACCAATTTGAGAGGAGGGATGTCGTTGGGTATTGACAGCACTAGCTCTTCATTCCAAACCGGGTTAAGGTTGTTCTTTATGACATGTGTCTTGAATGACTGCAAGAGCTCAAGAAACTTGCAATATTTAGAGAAAGGAAAGTAAGATGAAATCTTTTCTTGCCATAAAAAATGCAAAGGAGCAATGGCTTACCTGTTGTCCGAGCGAGATGATAACGTAAGGATCACTGCTGACCATGTCCCGGATAGCTAGATTGGTTCCTTTCAAGACCTTAACATTCATCAGCCCGACAAATTCAATCATGCCTGCCTGCAAACAAGCAGAATTAACAAGGAAGAGTAAGTACCAGATAAATTTATGCTCTCTTTCTTGGTCAGAAAATGATCAAGCTGTCTAACTAGAGAAACCTGAAACTTTTTCTTATGGGAATAGCTATCTAAAGCAGTTCAGTATCAAATTTTACAGATGAAAATGCAAGTGCAACTGAGAAACTTGGAAAACCACATAACAAATAATATGTACTATCAGATGCATAAGTGGGGACATACATTTGATGCTGTTTGACTCTTCTTTGAGGATTTAACTTCACTATTTTTTTTCAGATTGCTATAGAAAGCGTGCCCGGGTCCATCAATATCAAAATTGGGCACTTGCTTGTCAATAGGCCTCTTATCACTCAGTAGATTCACACCAGAAGTTGACGGGCTATTCAGAGAGGGTGATGAATTTAGAGATCGTGGAAACAGACAGCACAGCTCATTCTCACTCTCAATTTCACCTTTGGAGGGCAGAAATTGCTTCAGCTCATACTTTCTCCTAAGAACATTGCAAAAAAAAGATCCAGAATCTATCAAAACTGATTTTTTTAAATGGCTTCGACAACAATTATGTAAATGTATAGTACTATGGTGTTGTTGTTAAATGTTAACCTGATAAAATTGGAACGCTCATCGCTGTGGGATTCTGGTCTTGGTTTCTTAATGTTTCTTGGGATACAAGCTTCATATCTCTTGTTCACTTCCACGTTTCCACCCATTTCAGCCAAAGCTTCTACTTGGTCTTCGGTCCATTCATCCAGGTTCACTGATAAGACCTGTTGCATAGGAAGTTTTTGACTTGCATCAGAAATCAATACAATTGATCATCTTTGTATAAACAATACATGACACTTGTACAGAGCCACATAAACCTTGGTAATGTGCACTCCAAGACTTCTATGCACACCTGAACACTTGATGCAGATAAAAACTCCAGGAGTTAAAGACCTGATAATCACAAAACATATGGAAAAGTTAATGGCATTTTAGCGCCTCTTCAAATGTTGAAGATAAACATACAAGATTGGGACATAAATAAAACACTTACACCCATTTTGGTTCGAGTGATCCACAATCGGCACAGCTTTTATTGACAGACTGAGCTAACAGATACTCTAATGTTAGGGGACCTGATAAATTCAACAACGAAACATCAAACCTCAACATCAGAAACTAGAAGCTTCCCATCTGACATCCTAGCAATTTAAACAACCCCTACAAGTCCACAATTCAATATTTTTGTCTACGCAAACCAAATTGATGTCATGGAGACAAAGTCAAAAACACAGCATAGTCACGAGGTTCACCTTAGTCTGGCCAAGTTTAGGCAAGAATCGACTATACAGTTAAGGTTTGTTCTTGGTTTCCATATAGAGATATATTCATCCATATGTAGTAATATTGATCAATGGTCAACAATCGAATGTAAGCTCCTTTAGAATAACCTCTCTTGAAAAACAACATAAAGAAGAAAGAAGCATAAAATTCACACCATAGTGCCATGAAAGACTTTCTGTGATCAACCAAATTTCTCTAAAGAAATTGCATTTGAATAGCAAGGTCATTAGAATGAAGGTTTCCTTCATCCCTCTAACGATTAATCATGTCCTGAATGCATTTCTTTTTTCAACCAAATGAATTTGAAGGATCGTATACAAATTTACCATTTGGTACGTTTGACTCTTCATTTTCTTGATTCGAAGACATCACGGGCTCTGCTGACTGAGGAAATCATGAAACGTTACGAGTCCCCAATTTCCTCAATATTCAAACCTGCAAACCTGAAACCACAACCAGAATGTGAGAAATGCGAAAAGGAAATCCAAATCAACTAAAACATGCAAAATTTGAGATCGAAATGGGAGGCTTTACCATCCAAATCTCACAATCTCAATCACAATTAAAACTCGGGGGAAAAATCAACGAAGTGGAAACCATCAGACAGCGGAATTCAGGAGGATGACGACGGAACGACAAATCTGCTCAGCGTTTAAATGCGCAGGCTCCTTGATCGAAATTTCTGCAGAATTGAATTTGTTCTTGTTGTTGAATTTAGCAGAGGAAATTCAACGACCATCGCAACAAAAGAAAAAGGGCTAAATTTTTCTGAGAAGAAATGATTAACAACAGCAAATTGGATTTTTCCGTTGGAGAGTGTCGGTGAGAGAAATCACTGGCCAGGGAATTTCCACGTGTCCACGGGCTCGCGAAAATTTTGAGAGAATTAAATAATTCCAAATTAGGGGTCAAATCCGTTAATTGATTTCTTAAAAATTATTTAACAATTTTCTCGCCTAGTTCATTGGCATTTCGTCTGCAATGACTTACAAGTTACAACAAGGAATCACCTACTTATATTAACCTTTGACTTGCTGAGCTTCACATTGGAGTCAACCACAGTCAAATTCTGCCGTTGCATCCTTTTACATACAAACTCCACTTCCTTTGATCTTCCCTCAGATTCCAACGTATCCTTCAAACTCTCAACACAACTCAGCTGATCATCAACTCCTTTCTCAACTAGTTCATAGTAAAGACTGAACGCTTTGAAGACCCTTCGAGCTCGACAGAGACCAGCAATCGCTACATCACACGATTCGACATCCACCTCTCCGTGCTTGTCTAGACGGAAAAGCAGCAAATCGCACATATCGACCACCTTCTTCTTGCTCTTGCCAAGGAAGCTGATCAACTCTTCTAGCTTGACCATGTAGCCGTTCTGATACAGCGAGTTCAGCATCTTGAACGCCTTGTCCCTTTGTCCCGTTTCAAAAAGCAAGATCAGCGTACGAGTAGAAAGATTGACGTTTTGTCTGACCTTCCTCTCCAGCATTAGCTCTATTAGCTCAGCCGATTCACTAGCATGGGCATTGTTCACGAGTTCTGAGAGTATAGAGTGAAAAGTAGAGGCTGTTGGAAAGTAAGAGCTTTTGATCATCATACCCAAGGTTTTGTAGGAAAGAATAGGTTCTTTCTTCTGCAAAAGGCCATCAATAAGCAATCTGTAAGTCTCAAAATCTGGTAACAAGTCTCTTCTTAACATGAGGACCAAAAGATCAAAACCCAACACAAAAGATCCTTCTCTACAATGACCCATGATCAGTTTCTCATAAGACAGTGGATCTTGTACTCCTCTTCTCATTAGCTGGGTAAACACTTTCTCAGCTTTTCGAGTCTTGCCATTTTTACAGAGGTAATCAAATATTGGATTATAGGCTGCAGAAAGTGGCTCTGAGCCTTCCTCAGACAGCAAGACCTCATTCTCAGCTAATTGATCAAACAATTCCTCGGCCTTTTCGTAGTCCCCTCTGTGACACAAACCGCGGATCAAAATACTGTAAGAAGCTGAATCCGGGAGAATCTGCAAATCGAAGAAGCTGCTAAACAATGACAAAGCACTATCTATGTTCCCTGCTTTGCAATGAGCATTCATCAGAGTATTCAGTGTACATGCATCCGGGATGAAATCTCGGCCATCAGAACCACCTTCCAGAAGCTCTTTGATCTTATCAAGCCGTCCGGCTTCACTAAGGCCCTGAATGAGAGTGTTGTAAGTGATCTTAGTGGGCTTGATCCCATGGCTAACCATCTCATCAAACACATCAAGGGCTTCATCAACACGCTTCTTCTTACAAAACCCCCTGATCAACGTAGTGTAAGTGACAACAGTAGGGCTTAAACTTTCACCTCTTTTACTCATACCCTTCACCAGATTCCTACCAATTTCCACCTTCCCATCCTTGCACAACCCATCAACAAGAGTGTTATACGTCACCACATCCGGCTCACACCGAAACCGCGACATCTCATTGAAAACCCTGAACCCCTCGTCCACCATAGAGTTCATACAGAACCCCCTAATCAAGACATTGAAAGTAAACACATCAGGACTAACACCATACGTCCTGAGCATTTCGTCGAACAGTTGGCGTGCCATAACAGTTCTCCCCCTACTAAGCAAAACAAACAACAGGGTATTAAACGTCACCGTAGAAGGTAACACGCCCATCGATTTCATGGCGGAGAAGACCTTAATCGACTCCTTAAACAGCCCCGCTCGGCCATAGCTGCTGATCAAGCTGTTAAAGAACCGAGCTTCGAGCTTGAACGAGGGGTCTTCGTCAGACCGTCTGGCGAGCGAGAAGAGAAGATTTCTGGCGGAATTGAGACAACGAGCACGGCCGAGGATCTCGAGGACGGAGAGCAGAGACTGGGAATCGATCTGGAATCCGTTGGATCGAGCCCAATTGAAGAACTGAAGGGATTTGAGCGGGTTTTTGATCAGGCGAATGGTTTGGAGGAATGTGGTTTTTGAGAAGGATGGGAGTGAGGGCTCGAGAGAGGACTGAAGTGACTGAGACCATGGGTTCCGATCGATGAAGAGGGCTAATTCGCGGGCTTTTTTTGTTTTGGGGGAGGATGGTTTTTTGCGAGGGGGTAGGGTGTTGTTAGTGTTGGTTATGGGTGGTGGTGGAGGAGGAGATGGGATTGTGATGGCGGATTTGGGGGCCGGAGAAGAAGGTTTCCGGCGAAGGAAGAGTCTTGAGAGGGCTGCCATGGACGTTTGGAGAGCTCGGATCGCCGGAGCTCCATATGAACACGTTACACAAGTAATTCAGGCACTGTCCTGGCGGGCTATTTGTAACTTCACTTTTTTTTTTTTTTTTTTTTGGAATCGGTAAAAATTAGGACACCCTCCAATTAGGCGTCCTAAAGTATCCTGTCGGATGAGGACTCGAAGTATGACCCATTTTTGCTATCTCAAAATATGACCCATTTTCGCTATCTTGTCGATCACACGATTACAAAGTCTATCCATGTGAAAAAAGCGCACGACGAACTCGAAACCTTAAGGATACAAGAAGGTCAGAATAATCCTTTCAATTTCTCAAGGATATTGTCTTGATCCCTAGCTCCCTAGCTGCCTTGATATTTATAACTTCACTATTGTAATTAGGGTAATTGCACAGAATTTATGTTAATAACGGGTAATTGACCGGAATGATCCCATCTCTAACCTTTAGAAGAACATGGTCTTTATTTCACTTCAAGATAGCATAACCAGAGAAAGGACATCACTTAGAAGTAACACCAGATTCAATTTTGTCATTTCCATTCCAAGTTTTCTTACTTATGTATTCCATGCACAAAGCAACGAGAGCTTGCCCACCTAAAGCAACGAAATACACAAAAAGAAGACTTTTCAACGAGTCACAAACCAAATAGCCAAGCTAATACACAGATTGATCTTAACAATAGAATCTACCCCACCCCACACACACAGGCGCATTTCAGTTCACTGCTCTTTCCATATCCTACCGGTAACCCTCAACTTCAACTCCTTCCGGTCCTGACCCGAGAAGAAGAGAGCCATGTTCCTCTGAATGATGAGACCATCAAAGCTGTCTCGGACCTTCCTGTGGCTATCCCGAATGCTCCTGGGCACCCCTTGCCAAGTCATCTTCCTCCCGTTCCCTCCCACCTCAAGACTGTAACTATAGTTCTTTGCTTCATTGTCGTCACCCATGAACCTCAAGAAGGCAATGTACACAGGAGCCATCCCGAGCTGGAACGCCTCAAAGTGAAGACAGAAGTAATGCCCAAAGCAGCTGAATACCTAGAACCCAAACCACGGCGTGAGGAAAGAACAATAGACCAAAGACACAACTAGATTACCCATAATAATGCATTATCATGGAAGATATCTTAGTTGAGTTTTGGATTGCATCATATTTGGGGTTATCTAGGACTGGTGATAGTGTTCTCATAGTTTGAAGTGTACCGTGAGCATCCAGGTGGCGTTTTCGACCTCATGAGGGTTTGATTTGACATAGCGGTGATTGAATGTACTGCCGCTGTGCATATCGACTTTATGGTCATCTTTCAGATGGGAAACGAGGGACAGAATATCACCAATGACCGTACATTCCGAACCAGCATAAGGGCAGTTGTAGGGCCTAAACGAGCACTGGCTCTCATGCTTCAGCTTACTGTAGTACGGGTATACACCTGTGCATCCAAAACTTCCATATTGGCACGGAAGTTCCAAAGAGGCCGCCACCTTCTCTAGTGCAAGGCACCGGATGTTACCGAGATCATGTCTGCAAGTTGGGCATCGGTTATGCACCCTGGACTTGCAAGTTGTACATATGGTATGACCATTTGGACACTGCAGCAAACAAGACTTACTAACTCTCAGACTATATTGAACAAAATGAAAGGAGTAACAACACACGGGGTAGATGCCCAGATTATAGTACCTGGTGAATCGGTGGGTACATAGCATTTAAGCACACTGGGCACTCTAAAAGTTCACGAACACTGCTGGAAACAGTTAAATTAGATTTTGCTGAATTTTGAGAAGGTTCACTGATATGTTCACTAATATCCATCGAGTCTTCATCTGTTGGGGGGTCAATGACCTCAGGTTTGTTTCTGATGTTATCGAAATATGGACTGCTCATTGCCATTGCTTCGGCCAAGAACCTTTAACACATGTAAACATGTCATAAATTTAACAATTAACATAATAAGCTATGAAAAACAAATACCAAGTTTTCTTAGCTACACCAGGAAACATCACGAACGAAAAAGATGGTATGCATCAATATGAAGGGACTATAACATTCTTAGCTTAGAATAAGAAGTTCAAGGCACCTTTTAAACAATGAGCTAATTGAGCAATGTAAAAAGCAGACTCAAAAGCTTCCATATGAGGGCTTTATCATAACAACCAACGAAATGAAAGATTAAATGGGTACTTGCTACTTACCAAAGATAATATTTTCAAATTTGAGCTTCTTGTGTGGGTCTTTAAAGGACTAAGCAGCAACTTGCAATAGGTTGCCTGCAAAGTAATTGTAAAACAAAAGTTCACCATTAAAGGCTACATCTCATCATTATTCTTCAAGCTTGAAGCACTTTAGAGTCAAAGCATCAACTCCTAAATAGCCTTAATTTATACTTTAAGCTATAAAATAGCAACCATTAACCATCATTTTACAAGCATCAATACACAAAAGAAAGCCCCATCAATTAAGCCAAGTTGTCAGCAATCCTATCTAAAGAAACAGTGACTACATTATGAAATTACCGGGGCGCTCCAATTACACCTCTACAGATAATGCAAGTATGCAGAACAGTCTGAACAGAAGTACCATAACCATCTGTTGAAGTCGACAATAACAGGACAAAGGCTAGGCTTAATGGTAGCACATAAGCTCAAATTTCGGCAAGAACCAATCAAATCGGCAAGTAGAAGTCAACAAGTTGAAGCGGCTGTGTATCTCATCATGACAAAGCACCTTAGGCAAGAAGGCATATGAAGATCAAAGATTAATCCATGAACATTACAACAAGTGGACACAGTTTCATGAAAGCTGGGTCCTCTTAACATGTGCATTAATTGAGAAGCCAATAACTTCCTATCTTTCCATCCACATAATAAATCTACACAGTTATCATAATAGCCCTAGAAAACATGCTTAAACACCAAAATTTCACAATCAAACAAGATCAGCCCACTCAAAAACAAAAGAACAGATCGACAATCAGGTCAAATTCAACACTCATCAGCGAAAACTAGACAGCATAAACCAAGAACAGAGCATCAAAACACCCAAATTCGTAACATAGGCAGGATCTACATCAATAAAGATGCAGTCTTTCTTCTCTAATAAGCTGTGAATTGAACGAAAACCCCTACGAAATCAAAAACCCAGAAAACCCTAAACGGCGAAAATTGGAAAAGAATGGTACCTTGATAATGAGATGGCTGGGAATTTCAACAACCCACAGAAAATAAGAGGATCCTGAAACAAACCCTAGAGAGGGTAAACAGATAAACGACAGCTCTCGCCTGCTGCCTGTGTTGCCGTCCCAAAACAGTGAATGAAACCAACAAACAACAAGCCCCGTAGGGAGTCAAGTATTAAATTATCGTCTCATTCTCACAATAAATACGCGAGCAGATGCCCATACAAAAATACGATGCCCTAAAAAATGTTAAAATAATAGCGCTAGGAGACGAGGTGGGTTCTGACTGAGTAGGAATTTGTCAATTTGAAAAAAAGGGAGCAAAAAAACAAATCAGTGAAAGGTGAGATTTCAAATTAAAGGCCGTTTGATTCAGAGTCACAAGAGAGGAGCTTGAGAGCGTGGTGAAAGGGAAATTGTTCCCTGGTTGGGAATTTGACAGAAAAAGGCTCCAAAAAAAAGGGTTTCTCGAAAAATACAAGAAACAAAGACGTTTGCAGGGTGTGGGGCCCGAGAGGGGCGAATTCTTTTTTCTAGCGATTTTTACTGTTCAAATCAATGCGGTTTAATGGTTTCAATGGGTGAAAAGGAGAAATAAAATAAGTTTGAGTTTTGAATGGGCGTGGAAAACCGAATTAACAGTGAATGGCGCCAAACAAACAAATGAAGTGGACCTTTGTCATAACATAATGCAAATGGTAATTTTTTACCTGCATATTCATGGTGTTGTTCAACTCTATGGATACACTTGCTAATTGATTCTATAGTTTGTGGTCAGTATAGTGATCCGATGAGTTACCTCCAATTCGCTTCAAGACTATCACGGATGAATTCAAATCCGTAATAAAGAATTCACGAACTTTATCATTGAGCAATTAAAACATTGTTATCGGTTGGCCAAATCTTGTTCATACTAGGAGAGAGACAAAAAACAATCAATAAAAAAGAGTGAAGTGGTGTATGGCCGGTCATAGTGGTGACTAAATTGACTTTTAATCTTTCTTCCATAGGGTGACAAGTGTCTCATTAAAAAAAAGTAAACAAAATTCACAAAAAAGAGAAAAAACATATAATATTATACTAGGATGGTCAAAAGTTTTTGGTCAACCAATAATTTTGATCTTAGGTCAGTAGTTATAGTGCAAGGTTCCATATCTTCAACCAAAAAAAATGCAAGGTTCCATATGATCACCTAGAGTTTATTCGCACGCAAAAATAATACCATTATAATGCCGATTTTAGTGGGAAAACTATATCGCACAAATTCCCGATTGCATGGTTGTAGCGAAGATCAACGACCAGAGCTCCCAGCGAAGACAAATGCACCTCATTTAAACCAGTAAAAAAACACAAATACTATACATTGTTCATAACAAATCAGCTCAACGCCCATGAATCAGCAACTATTGATTACAAATATACGAATATACAGAATATGGATTATGGTATAGATGACATTTCTACAATGTTAAGTTAACATACACAAGGCAGCGGGGTATTTTAATAGCATTACACTTACATTACAATTTATAAAAAAAAACTTGAAAATTTACATAACCTATTTTCCAAATTTTTTCAACACATTACAGAGAAAAAAATCTCAAAAACAAAAAAACGGAAAAAATACGTATTAATCGCTCTCATCTTCAGACAAGACGAAATTGGGGGAACAAAAACCCCTAGGGTTTCGAGAGAATGCTAGTGGCGGCCTCAATCGAATTGGACAAATCCTGAACCTTCTCCGTCATCTGATTCACCTCGGGAGGGCGAATCGGAAGCTGCTCCCACTCGCAATCGTACGAGATGTCCTGCTCGGCCGTGGTCAGACTATCAACGGCGTCGGTCCTCCCTTCCGGCTTCTTCAATTTGTTAGGTTTCATCTTCATTTTCCGGCCGACGGACTTGTAGGCCTGAAGGCAGCCTTTCATCTGATCTTTCACAGTCGGATCCTTCACCGTCGGGAGCGTTTTCTGGATGAATTTGATCGTTTCCGGCACGGAGCCCTTGGCTTCCTCGAAGAGGATCGTCGCAATCCCCTCCGGTGTTGATTTGAGGTCGTTTCGCGGATCGGAGTTGATTTTCTTGATGCAGTCTTCAGGCTTTGGTGCCTTTGCGCAGATCGCTTGGATCGGGTTTCCTGGAACCGGATTCTGGATCGGGAGGGGCTTCGGAGCCGGTTTCTGTTTCGGATCTGGTTTCGGATTCGGAAGAGGAGCCGATTGGAGGGATGGCCATGAGAGAGTGAGGACGATGAGGAAGAGGATTGTGAACCTATCCATTGTTTGGTGTTTGGGCTAGGTTCTGGTTTAGGCGTTATGAATTGAGGATTTATAGGTCTGTGAGAATGGAGGTTTGGAAGTTGGTTTTTGAATCGCCTGGTTTGCCGGATTTTAGGCTTTAGCGCTCGAATTGGGTTAGTTGTAATATTAGATAGGTTAAAATTGGGATTTGTGTGTCGAGTTTCCTGCACGTAATTTGTTCACACCAACAATATAGAGATAAACAACGTACTGAATTGAGCAATGCACAACCACAGATTAATATAACAAATGATCATTGGTTTTGGTTCACATGTGCAATTTGGTCCGTGTAGTGTTGTTGATAATTGATATAGCAAATGATCATGAAATTTGGTTCACTTATAGTGATCTCTATTCTATACACTAGCATAGAGCTACAACTTTAAACGTAATGCAAGAGCCAAAGCCTAATAAAACGCCCCATGCTAAGCCTTGTGTTGACGACATGGCCATTTGCCCATTTGCACGCCATTTGTTCCTCATCTCATCCAAGATGAAGAGCACGGTAGGCACTCGACATGTTTTCGTCGTCATCAAACAGTTGTCTTGCTGCTCGTAGCCACTTAGGTTCAAGCCCGGGTTAGGCCTCAGTATGCTCTAGGATGACAAGGCCACCACTACAATACAATACAGTCAATCAAATAAGGTCTTGAATTACTGTGTTATTAATTACCATGAGCAGGGCGTGCAAGCAAGAAGATGGAATTCGAGTCGTCAATGTAAAGAAGATTGAGAGCTTGTATAAGGGGACTCTGTGTTATGACTTACGAGCGATTAGTGAAACCTCACTCTATGCCCCTCGATTGCTCTCACTTCGGCAAGATGAATTGCGCCGTCCAAACCAACTCGAAAATGGGTTCCCAATCATTATTTTAGGATGGGCCAGTTAGTCCAAATCGGCCCAATCATCATTTTAGGATGGGCCAGTTAGTCCAAAATTGGCCCACGAAAACCAACGGTGACAATTTTTCTGTTTTAGTGCCCTTCCGCCCTTTATCTCGTTTTTTTTTCCCCATGTTCAGCCATTCAGAGCTTTTGTCTGTATAAATTTAAGATCCGAAGAATTCATACAGCCTCATGAAATCCCCGAGGCCCTTACTCTGTCTGGTTAATTGTTTGAACAAAACCAAACAACCATTGTAATTGAATTATCTCACGAGCTTCAGTAGCTTTATGTGAATCGACAATGGATAGCAAGAGCACATAAATATGAAATTAAGTCATAGAAGACAAGACAGTGAGGTTACTTGGGAATGATTCCTTAGTTACACTGATTTATGGACACAAATCATGTCTACCTAGCGAGATACAAACTGCAAATGATATGTGAAGGCAGCCAATGATGCACCTGCCTTACGACTTCTGTACATTAACCATAAGACGGGCAATACGCGTGCATTATGTTATAGCAAAAGGAGACATAGAGTGAACCTAATAGGGGTTTTTAGAAAGACATAGTTTCAAGATTGTGTGGTTGGTTCTGACTCTGACTGCTCAGTTGGAGCTGCCCCACCACCATTCATTCTAGCACGCGCCTCTGCAAACATCCTCTGTTGGGCAGCGGCTGCTTCCTCCTCTGACATCTCGTTCCTGTTGTCGCTCCACTTCCCACCCCTTACGCCATCTTGCTGAAAAGGGAATGAATTGCACAATGAGCAACGAGTATTAGATACTTCATATGAAGGGCCTGGTTGTAAAGAGGAAAAGAAGTTACCATTGTTTCGAGCTTGTGCTGTTCATATGCAGCGTAAACCTCTTCAATGTACTCCCCAAATCCAAGATCCTGAAACGCAGACCAGATTATATTATCCAAGATCCTGCCACACTAAGATACGTGATAAACTTCGTTTCTTGAGCAACATGGTAACGCAGATCATCATATCACCATACTTTGAAAACTCATCTCACAGTTCACTAAAGTTTGTTATTCTAGTCTTTGGCAAAACTATCAAGGAGTTCAACAATTAACCTGAACACTAAACTTTTCCAAAAATTTATAATCTATTAATTACCTACCTCTACTTAACCTTGAAAGTGGTAACATCTTATAAGAAATGAGGAAGGTAATACACAAGGTCCAAAATCAAATTAGGATAGTGGACGTTAGATACAATCTCAACTCCGAGAGCTCTGTACCTCCACAGCCAAGCTAGGGCTCCAATTGAAGTAACCTCATTACTTCAATAGGATTCAGTTGAAGTAACCTCATTACCCACCTCGTTTGTAATCAATGACTAACAAGAAATAGCATACAAAAGTCAATATGCACAATTCATTGCCTATAACTTAAAAGGTACAAACATTTCTTAACAAAATTTGAAGGATAAAATCACAAAGTTTCAGTATTAACAATACTTAATTCGCTAACTTCTGCTTCTCCTTACCAAGTTTTAACAAGGAATATACAGTGAAATGGATGTGCCAATTTATGAGAGTGACTGTAGTTTTTCTACATTTTAATCATTTTATGAGCTCCTCCAATAGTTGCTGAAGTCCAGGTTACATCAATAAAAAGATACAAGCAACATGGTCATGCAATCCAGGACTCGTGACCAGCCAGCCTAACCGCCCGAGAAAATTACAAGCATGGAACCTTGAAGCAAGCCATATAAACATGAATTTAATTACCTGCAACGCCTTGAGTACATGTTCAGGTGCAATTGTTCGCCTGTCTTCTTTGTTGCAAACTTCATTAGATTCTGAAGAGACAAGGTTTATGAACTCTGCAAGGATACAAACAGTTTCAATTAGAAAAATAAGTCAAGCTGATGAAAATTGTACAACAATGATTTGCAGTAGCAATGGAGAGATTTTTTTTTAAGCAAAACATTGGCCTCAGAAACTAATCTATCACAAAGCCCAAACATCAATTCCAATTCAAACTAGCATCGCAAAAGGTCTCTATGAATACGATATTTATGGAGTTAACCATTTAAGTTAAGGTAAGAGGAACCATGTAACTATGACAGGATGGCATTAATGTCAGAAACAGATTATGGTGTTCTGTACAATTCTTAACATAAAGATTCTATATCCAAGATGAAGTACTTAATTGACAGGAAAATGCATACATGGTCCATGTGTACAGGACTAATCCATAATAAACAAGAAAATAAAGGAGAGAACAATATGTACAAAAGAATGCAAAACCATAAACTACAACTGGGAAAAAAAACCACTTTGTTTACAGGTTGGTACTGATTACTATTTTACATTTTTACCAGAACAGGCATCTTAGGGGCGAAAGCTAATTTCTACCCAAATGTTAGCTAAAACAAGATTAAACAAAGTCTTACCAACACAGCATTCAATCAAAAGATCTTGAGCATCTCTAGCTACACGGACATCAGGAGGCAGCATCTCCTTTATTATTTTCGTCATAGTTGCTAAAAATAAGACAAACAATTTGAGTTAGTTACAAAGGCAGTGCATTAGAGCACGGATACTCGCCTAGAGAACACATAAGAGATAACAGCAGTAAACAAAACGTAGTTGTAGCAGATATATGATCATTATAAAACAGGACTAGAGTTTATCGAAACCTACGTCACGTACTCGGTTTTCACTCCTTATATAAGAAATCCTTCAATTTTAACACAAGAAGAAATTCTCAAATCATATTCAGCATATTTGGAGCAATTACAAAGATAACCTGCAGAAAGTAATGCAAAACTATTTGCATCAGAAGAAAGTCAAATTATTGCCGTTTTAATTTCCCCCTAACTACAAAGGTCCTAGCAAATCAGACATATCCTATTCCATTTTCTCATGCTACCACGGGTAACAGAAATCCCTTGCTGATCTCTGATTAATTGCTGAAACTCTATCTAGTTTCCATCGAATGGAGGGGAGAATTACCTTTAGGAAGTGAAGCATCTTCTTTCGCCTTCCCAACTATGTCCATGGGATCCATCATGTAAGCTTTATTTGAAGAGATCAACAGATATGGCAAAACAAACAGGGAAAATAAGAGCCACGAATTCCACGAATTGAGAACGACAAGTGCTAAGAATTGCAAACAAGGCGAACGAGAGGGAAACCTAGAGATACATACACCGAGTTGTAGACTCCGACGAGGCCGGTGAAGGATTCGCAAACTCTCTCGAGTCCTGATTCTCGATCTCTCTGGTTCCTAGGGTTTCGCCTTTTTGACCGACGCCGACGACCTCAGGCTCAGAGCACGTAATGTTTACGAATCAGTTGAATGAGACTTGGGCCGCTTAAAGACAGGCCCGGCTACGTGTCAGGGTGACATATGTGATTTGGGTAGATTTTGTTGTCATTGTTTGATGCTCCCATCTTCACTCACATAAAAACGATTTTAGGTATTTTATCCTTCTTTTTTTTTGGTAGAAAGTATTTTATCCTTCTTGATACGTACTATTTCCAATTTTGATATTTCATTGGAAAATTATTGAGAATGTTTGTTGAGGGGTTGTTATTATTTTTACACTTTGATATTATTATTACTCCGTATTTATTAAATCGATGGTTTATTGCACATAGATTTAAAATTCGGCAAGCTATCGCAGGAGGAATTCTAATGTACTATTTGTACGTTGAAATAATATGACTTATCAATAAAACAACCATAATCACAAACTCATTGGGTATATACGATAGTTTTTTTTATTGTAACTTTTTTTATAGGCTATTATATTAGTATAATATATGTGCAAAACTATAAGACCGAAGTTATGGATGTTATGTTTTTTTTGGTCATAGGATGTCATATTTTTTTGAACTAGTATAAAGTTATGGATGTGAATATGTCATGGGCATAATTATATAAACAGTTAACAATTTTGTAATATCTCTATCTTCTAATGTGTGACCATTAATTACCAAGGAATCCATCAAACCAGGCTTCTCAATGTTCTTATGTAGGATTGTGTCCCACATCGATTTTCAGGAAAAAGAGCAAGCTAAAAGAGGATATAAATAAGCCGAACAAATACATTACAAATCATACCTTTCTCGGCCTTTTGGCTAAGATCAAGTATAGTATCTGTTCTTATCAGTTTAATATCTGATATTTTGATATTAAATTAATTTCTTTAGGGGGAAGCCCGTTTAAGATAGCTTGCTATCTTGGGCCTTCTTTCGTCGCCCTTGCGTTGCACCATCGCTCGGGCCCGGCGTACGGCGTACCCCATCAAAGCCCAGTTTAATTAATTTAATTTATTTTTTAGAAATCAAACGGATTAAATAACTATCGAAAATCTAGAAATCTCTTCTCACACTTTCAGAGTAAAGCCCGCGCGAGGGGAAGGACTACTCGCTCGGAAGCCATGGAAGGCGATTCTACAGGGAAGAGCATTCTCACCATGATCCGTGGCTTCGCGTCCGAGAAACATCAGGGAGGTCGCGTTTCTGTCTCTTTACATAGCGTTCTCCTGATCTGTTTTCTGTACGATCGTGAAAACCGCCATAGCATTTTGCAGAGCGAAGAGTCGTCAATCTGAAGAAGAGAATCGACGAGCTTGAATCGGAGTTAGATCGAGCATTTGAAGAAGTCGAGAACGCGAAGCGTCGGAAAGAAAAGATCGAGCAAGAGCTCAGAGGCTACGAGGTCGAATTAGCCATCAAACAAGCTTCTGCTCAAGCCCTAGAAGTAGACTCTCTCTCCCTTACTACAACTATTTTGCATTTGATGTTCAATCGTGTGTTTAATTTTGCTACTGAATACTCCTAGGCGAGGATTACTCCGTATCAAGAGCAGATATCCACTGTCAATTCTGATTTGCAGGCTCTCAAGGTAGCTATACTCTTAGCTTCTTTATGTTTCGTTTTCGACCAACAATTTTCTGATTCTGATTTCTGAACGCTCAAGTTTTGATGAATATTGTCTCTGTATTGTTTGTTCTAGAATGAAGAAGGAGCCTTACGGTATGTTCCCACTTGCTTTGATCAGTTACTGTGAAATTCCAGTTGCATAACAATGTTTTTTCCTCTGGAATGTCAAATCATCTGTAGTCTATACAGTGATAATATTGATTCACGAAGATCTCTGTGTGTCTGTTTACTTCAGGGATGAGTTTATCAAGCAAATGCTGGAGCTCAATGATAAGATAAGGTAGCTTATATCTGACACTATAATATTGGTGATAATTGCTGAGCTTTCAACCTACAAGTACATGCCGTACGAAATCCTTCAAAACTTAACTTAGAGAGCTGTTGATCTATGAGAGTAACTACTAAATGTGTTATGACCTCAAGCAAGTAGAATGAACCGACTCTTCCTGAACAAACATGTTTTGGTTTGCTCTTAGTCCAAAGCAACACAGTTGTGATTAGCAATATACTTTAAGTTTCTTTATAGATAATATTTGATGTGATCATATGAAAAATCATGGAATCTTAAGTTACAATATACTGCACTTCTATTTGGTGGGGAAGGAGGATTTAATTGGAGATTGAAAAATGTTTTTCATATCCTTTTCTTTTGGTTAAGGCCCCATTCCTTTTATACTGTTTGCTTGCTATCTTTTGTTTATTAAAGACAGTGTTCACTAGAACTAGCCTCCTAATGCAGGAGAACCCTAGACTCGGAGATTTCAAGTGCTAAAAGTATGATTCATGGAGGAGCTGCACCAGGTGATTCTTTGGATTGCTTGAACTAGTATCCTATGCTTTTTAATGTTCCTACAAGAAACATATCTCCATGATACTTCACAAATTTGCACAGATAACAGTGGCTGGCTGTACAAAATGTCAAAAAATTGATGGATTCTTTAGCATGTGAATGTAAACATCATAACTAAACTTTAATATGCTTAGGGTGTACAAATACTGAGTCATATAGCATAATCTTAGTAACTTCAAGCATTGTTTAGAAATATTTGGTGGCAGACTACTGTATAAGTTCTTTTCTGCAATGTCCAGGATTCCTCACAGAGGGTAATATAGAAAGTTTGACACAGTTTGTGTTCATTGCATTCGAGGTAGATTCATTGATGGGTTCAAGCTTTTTATTGATTGCCTTCATGGCATGAATAGTTCTCCATGTTCACTTGAGAGTAAAAAAGTTCATAAAACATTCTGTTTCAAAGTTTTTGCTATGTTGTATTGTAGGGTTGTAGCTCTGCAATAGTTAGTTTCTATAATTGTTCTAACAGAAAAGTATAATCACTAAGCTGAACCTTTATGATTCTTGATTTCTCATTATCTTCTTGTAATACATGCAATGTTATCTGACATATCATCCAGTTTCCTGGTGAATCGTTAGAAGCACCTGGGTGAATTGATGTAAACATGGTAAAATTGGCAACAGTTAGTTCGGCTTCTCTGTTAGCTTAACAGACCATACCTAATATGTGTATTGTGTATGACAAGTTATGAGTTATGACAGCGTAGAAGTTATTCACGCCATTTCTCAAGAGAACATTAGTAGATGGTTATATTATACTTGTAACCTATAGCATGACTGAGAAGTAAACAGTACGTGTTTTGGTGAAGTAAAGCCGGCTTGAAATTTGTTGCAGGGAACAGCAAGACCAATGATCAGGATCCAGAAGTTGCTATTCTTGAAGAGCAGATGTCTGGGGTACTTTCTCAAATCGCCACAGAGGAAAAAACATGTGAGGAAGAAAGAAATCATAATATTGTGGTAGGTTATGCCTCAGCCTTCATTTTTGATTTTCTGATGTTAACTTGCAGAAACCTTTCAGATGTTATGGTTTTCTTAACGTAGCATTATATTGTCACCAAGTGATTTTCATTTAATAGATACAAGTGAATTTTTAAATCTTCCTGCAGTTTCAGCAGGAGTTAACTGATGCAAGGAGGAAACTGAACCTGATGGAGACAGTCGTTGAAGACATGAAAGAATTACAGGAGCTAACAAAATATCCTTACTAACTTCCATTTTTTATTTGCTAATGGAAGACTTGTCTCCTCTAAACCCCTCAATATACTCTTAACAAAATGAAGTTCTACCCAGAACCACATGCACAAAACTTCCCTGAAGAAGGGGGTTCATGCATCTTAAACCTTGTTACAATTGTTCCTTGACTATAAACAAGCAGACATCTGAGCTGGAGAGGGTGTACGCCGAACTGGGTGAAGAGCTACAACGGAAATGCATATGCCCCAGCTGTCAACAATTTAATGTCGAAGGTTTGGAGGGATTTCTTCAGGGAATGGAAGGCAGTTCACCAAGTAGCTAGCTCAAGTTCACTGCTGTATGCTGTGAGATTTCTTCAGCTTTAAACTCTTTACTGCTGATGTATGTAGTGTTACATTAGAAGTCAGTCCGACAACGGCACTGTGGCAGTATGGGGATCGACTTGGGAAAGCACAGTTTTTGCTAAAGGATTAGCTAGAGTCATATAGGATACCACAGATCGCTTAAATTGCACTCTGCAAATTGCGATGCCTTTATAAGTGACACTTTTATGATTTGGGTATATAGGAGGAACTTGGAGAATTTTGGGGTACAAACATGCCTCGCAAAACATCAACCCTTTTTCAGATACATGAAACAAATGAATATAGGAAGGCTCACTTTTTGGACTTCACCATATCCGTAACCATGAAACAGCCTAGCAAGTTGGATAAACTATACAAACTTGTAGTAGCCGTTTTATCTTGTTTTCACGAATTCGCTTGTGATTTGTCAAAAGAGAACATCTAACAACCTTTATACATCTTAAAGGCAACCTCTGTTAATCAATTATAAACGGAGAAAATACAAAAAAATGTGCTTTTATAAGTTACTTCTAACAACTCCCTAAATGCAAGCTTTGGCGCATTACAAATCCTTTCTCACCCATCCAATAATTCAAAATTGCTCATTACGGATCCCTGCAACATGCCCAACATGTAAATATAGGTAAGTGAGGCTTTATCTATAATTAATCATTACAAAAAATCACGCACTATTGATGCTGATGGTGTTATGTTAGACCTCTGAAGGATGAGCACGTCTGTATACAGTTAGCGAAAGACGAGGACCTCTGACAACATATAGGAGCTGATGTTTTTATATTGATCAACTTCTTTGTGCTGCTCTCTGATAGTTTGTTTTCGGCTTCTTCTTCTTCTCCGCCCACTTGGGTCCATATATTGCCAAGTGAGTCCGACCAAATCGCCGATCAGCTATCTGCAATTCCAGAATTTCGGTTATAGATTACCAATGATTTGTGCGAAAAACAACAAAATGAATTCAATGAGGATGAAGGGAATATACTACGAGAATTACAGTGACTGTTTTCTTATATACATTCCAAGATAGTGATAGAATAAAATACCTTACTAAGACATCCACATGAATCCAACATGTCTGTTCCCAAAGGATACTCCACCACCTGGTTCGTTCAAATTTAGAAAAAGGAGCATAGATAAACACAGAAAATAGTCTAGCTAGAATAGAGCTTGAAAAACCTTGACTTACTATGAACGTATTCTCGCCAACTATACCCGAGCTGGAGATTTGATCCATTAACACCCCATAATCGACTAGCATGTAGGGGGGTGTCACACTAATGTAATCAAACGTATTATCTTTACCTGCAGGGATAAAAAGGTACATAAATGTCAATTTATAAATACATGATAGAATAGCTTATTGACAAGTTTCAATAGCATTTGAAAACACATTAGCAGATAACAACTCTCAAAAAAAGCAGTTGACGTCATGCACTAGAGCTAGAGATACTACACCTAAACCTGATTAGTAAAACGTAAGCCTCAATCATTCATGTCTGGCCAGATTGCACGACAAAGAAACCCACTAACTCTAACATGCATGGTAAAAGAATCTAGATTCATTCAAAATGAGATCTGGAAACTTTGATGGTATCTAGTTGCATATGAGTGGCAACACGAAGCATAGATACTTGGATAGTTTAAAAACATGCCTACAAACTGCTGAGCCCGTTCTAAGAAAACTTCAACGCGAACCGTATGTATCACAGAAGCATCCGAAAACTCTGTCCATTCTAAATTTGGTTGAAGGACCTCTGAAACAACCCAAGGATCCATCTCAACAAAGTGCACCTAAAATATGTGAGGATTAATATCAAACAAATTCAGAACAAGCTCCACAAAAATGACAGATTCTATACATTCACTTACCTGGGAACAGCCTCTACTTAAAGCTTCAATGCCTACAGAGCCTGTGCCACTATAGAGGTCTAACCAACGACCAGACCTTAAAGATGCACGACAGCCTCCAGCTACCTGTAGCTCCAGAACAGATAGGGCTTATAAGGAAATTTATATCAAGCAAAAAGCACAGGTAATTGCCACCAAATACAGATTTATAACTGCATGCATTCGAAACAACAAAAAACGACACAATGATTTTGTTTGAATCCACACAGCACCTATAATATAGATGTATTGATTGATCCATGTATTGAAACAAATGGTTAGGCTTGAAATGAATTTGCTCAGACTTAACAGCAAACATGATTCAGTAATTTCATTATTGAATCTTACTTTCATCCATTTTCTCATGTGTGGTTATCTTACTCTTATGCTAAACATTTGCAGATAACATACTGTGCCTGTCATGAGCTCACCTGCAAGATATCAAATGCAGCACCTTTGACAACCTCCATCATTGGCCGTACATCCATGCCTGCAGGAGAGAGCAACTTCTTCCTTTTAGCTGTTCCTGCAAGCACCTATACATATACAAGAACAATGTCTCTAAACTTATACTTCTTCAACTGATGAGTTTTTCAGTTTCTACAACGATGATAGATCAATGGCTTCTCACATCCAATCCAAATTGTCACAAAAAAAGTAGTAGTACCTGAAGCAAACGATGTGTGGTCCGTGGAGGCCTTGGAGGTTCCACAACAACAGGTTCCTTTCTTCTTTCTCTCCTGCCATCACCATCCTTCTTCCTCTTGGTCTATTTCAGTCCGAATTCCATCAGAATCATCAACAGTAAAGATAACAATCAAAAAGAGGAACAGACGAACCTTCGGAGAAGGCTCTGTTAGGTAATCGTCAGGATTGAGTCCATATCGCTCGAACAACTCCAGCCTCTTCTCACTCATCGTTCCTCCATCTTTCGGCTCTGAAATCGCCGAAATTCAAATCAAAAATCAAAACAAGGCATCCAGGTAAAATTGGAGAGCCGAAACACGAGATTCGAGAGAGAAGATTTGAAAAAACTGTAACACACTGTAAGAGAAGACGACGAGTGAGGAGCTTCGACGGGGCGTTGTCGGAGGAGAGACGAATTTGAGCTCTGGAAGAAGGCGAAATCGTGAGCTGAGGCTTGGTGTTTCCGTGGAGTGCTGGACGGTTGAATTGGCGGTTGCTCGAGCCTTACGAGGAGAGAAAATTGGAGGATGAGGAAGCCATGTGTTCGCCATTGTTATCCCCTTCAACACTTGCAGCTTCTTTTACAGTTTTGAGACCGAAGAATTGAGAAGATGAAAGCGTAACGGGCAACAAATTGGGCCTATAATTGGCCCTATAAATGGGCCGCCGACCAAGAGCATCAGGGATTAAATCGGCCCAATTTGTATGTTTCGAGCTAAATGAAGGCATTAATTAGGGATTGATGCTTAGCTGGATGATCATCAAGCCTAATAACTGAGCTTTAACTTTATATGCCTAATAAATGAGCTTTAACTTTATATTAAAGCTTGGAACTTGGAAGTGTTCATGAAGTGGACGTTCGGGCTGAATTATTTGTTTGAGCTTAGGGTAAGTTATTTTTGAGTGAGGCAGTGAGCCTCATCTTCTTGTAAACGGTCTATTTTATGCCACCATATATAGGGTGTCGTTATTTACAATACACATTTTTTGAGTTTATCGACGTCAACACGTGTTAGAATTTTGATAAATTTTGACAATAAATGGTGTCGGTAATTTACGATACCTTGAGTGTCGTAATTTTAATGCGTTTTATTCGTGCATGCTTTTTTACCGACACAAGTTTTTTGTTCAATATAAGTGTGTCAAAATGACCGTATTTTCTAGAAGTGATTAAGCGGTGAAAGAGAAGCAAAAACCACTAAGTTTGGATTTGTATAGTAAAATTAAAAAATAAAAGGGGACAATAATGACTTCAAAGTGAATAAGAGATGGAAGATTCTCAAGAACGAAAAAAGAGAGAGGAGAAGCAGGTGGGGGAGAGCGGGTCACGAGATCATCTGCAATGACAAGTTTTTATATCTATACTACCTATAGTATAAAGCGGAGACAATGTCTTCACAAGAAATTACGTCACGTTTCATTTCTATAGTAAAATAATCGGTCGGGCCCTCTTTTATATAAATTAGGTAATTAGAATCTCATATAATTTTATCCCGTAAAAATTGCTTAAAATTTACCAAAAATTATGAATTATCCTGAAAATTATGAATTATCACTTACCGAAAATTACTTATAATCTTTTGCTAAATATTATTATTTAATAAAATGTGATATTTATCGTTAAGTAATTTTTGAACAAATCCAACTTATTTATATTATGAGTTGATTTACTATTGATAAAAAACACTAATCACAATACGAAGATAAATATATATGATCCTATAATTTTAACGTGATAATTGACATTACATATCTATATTAAATTGGATTTATAATCACATTACCCGTACATGGTACGGGGGTTAAACTAGTTAAAATATAAAGATATTCAAAATAGTAGCTTGAAACGTAAAACCCAATTTTTGGGCTTCTATTTGAAGTCTGGTAATTATGAGCTCTTAGATTGATGCTCAATATACGTGCAATCGTGTCCACACGTGAGCTATTGATCAGAGACACAGAGATCAAACGATCAGGGTTATCGTACTCTTTTTATATACTTAAATTACTTTGGATAATCTTTTAAGGATTAAAATGTATTTTTCATTTAGAAATAACATTTTTATATTCTTGTTTTGTTTTTTATCTACACATAGACATCCATTTTATGTGTATATATTTTGATTTAAAAATAAAGGTATAAAGATTGTTGGTTTTAAAAAATGAATTGGAGATGTGGGTTGTGATGATAAAATAAAAATGGGTTTTTAAATGAGGTGAAGGAGTGACAAAATTAGTATAAGGAGGTTAAAATCCATTTTGGGGTGTTCAAATGAGAGATTTTATTCACAAAAAAAAAAACCACTATTTTATTTTATAATTAAATCGGAAGCTTCACTTAGGAGTACGTACGTATGTTGATGTCGTTGGTTACTCAGTCAAAATATACAAAATAGCCCGTTCGTATATGTAGGAAGGCATGCCAATGCCAGCTAGAGATGGAGATGTATATTATCTTTGGTGTTACATTATTAGGTAGCTAAAGACGACGAATATAAAGTTTGGAGATGATAAGCAAGATATATTTGAATTTAGTGCGTTTTTATCCATTTGAAGGATACCCATGTTGGGTCAAAAAAAGGATACCCATGTGACATCTGTGTCTATTTTTCTACATATATGGATATAGATGGGAAAAGAGAGTGAGTAGGTGATAAAACATGCATTACTCCTTACGTAGTACTGTATTTAGTAATATTGACCCAATACAGTGTCCTTGGAGATCCTGTCCGTGTCCCTTAAATCTTATTAGTTCATATCCCCTTTAACTAATTTAGAATTGATTTTATTTTAAAAAAATTATATAGATTAACTGTTGTAACGAGAGATTGAACGAAAACAATAAAGTAAGAACGACACACAGATTCACGTGGTTCGGTAACGGTATGTTACCTACGTCCACGGGCAGAGAACGGTATATTATTATGAAAGACTGAATTTGAAATACAAAGAACTAGGTATTTCAAGAACTTATATCGTGACTCAAAAAATCCTAATTACGCTTATAGGCCACGGAGCCAAAACGGATTATCAGAAAACAAAAATATTTAGGGGGACCATGTCCGATGACTTCAAGCCCGACAATGATACCGAAGGTGACGGTGGGTCCCCACCATTATTATATTTTTTGGTCGAAGGTCCCCGCCATTAATGTAGCTTTCTTCCTTTTCATATTTTTAGAAAGCATATCGCTTCGTTATGGTCCCACACACAAACTATATAAACCCACGTACTACACCATTCTATTTCGAGGCGCTAGCCCCGATCTGGTATACCAAGTCACCAAGATAAGGAAGGCGATTGGAGCAATTGCTATATACTCATTTGCCATGGATGTACGTACGTAGTAGCTAGTTCACATGTGTTTGATTTCTTTGGATTTTATACACAACAAAAGAAGCCCAAAAAAGCTCAAACATTTTTTGTTCATTCCTCCCATTTTGAACCAAAAACCTTGCCTTAATTCACAATCTATGGTACGAAGCTCGATGATCATGTCCTCCTATATAAACCCCCTCCCCCCCGGCCTTCATTCATTCCATACATTTTCCTCATTTCTTCCAAAATCTCATCGATGGAAGGCACCACAAGCGAAGCCACCGTCCCCTCCCCTGCACCGCCACAGCCGCCGCCACCACCACCACCACCTCCGCCGGCCGAAGCTGTCCCTCGTGGAGGCGAGAGACGGGAGTGCGTCGGCTGGCCGCCGATTCCAATTTACCGGAGGAGGCAAGGCTTCTAGGGTCTCCGGTAACCCTAATCAACTGGGCTAGCATCAGTTGCATGGAATAAACAAGCACGCTTGGTTTCCTTGTTCCTTAAGTAATCAATACTAGCGTATTCTGTCTTTCTTTTTAATTGATCATGCTTGGATCGATGAGCATGAGTATGTAATTTTCTTAATATTATGAATTTTCTAAATAAAATGGGACACACGCGCCCTCCTTTCTTATAAATGGTCCAAGAATATTTTCCATGCATGTTTCAGATAGCTAGTGTACGTACGTACATATAGCTCAAATACGTTTAAGCACAATTGTAGTACAAACATATAGGCCTCGCCAATTATGGCCACAAACAAGCAAACTCCCCTTTGGATTAGCATCATAACCACCGGATATTGTACTAGTTGGAGAGGATGCCAGGGGGTGGCGTCCCACTCATGTGTGTCCGGTTGATGTAAATTCGTCTGATGTGTTCTAGTTTGTCTTTCTTCAGATAAAAAAAAAAACAATTGTAGTACAAAATTAATTACAATTGCTGTTAATAAGGAATCATCTTAGCTAACAATTGTAGTACAAAATTAATTACAATTGCTCTTATGGAATCATCCTAGCTAACAATTGTAGTACAAAATTAATTACAATTGCTCTTAAGGAATCATCCTATCTAATCAGGCCATATTAATACGTGTGGATTAATTAGATGATGGGATTAGTTGACACCTGATTACAAAGTTCTGATTGACCCATCAGTCAAGTGCATGATCTAAGATCTTCTACGTCGTGGGCTAGCTTCAACATTGAATATTGTTCATGGGCTGGGCCTTTTGTGGTGGCAGCCCATTTCACCTTCACAAAATGTTGCTGTAAGGCCACTCTAACATCTGGGTTTCACCTTTCGATGCATAGTGATCCGTCTAATAAGATGTAGCATCTGATGGATTACACAAAACATGAAAACCTAAATAGAAATAGAAACCATCAATAACGAGATGCACATAGTACCAAAGAGAGAGAGAACTAGGGTGAGTCTTCTCCAATTACGCGATCGCTTTTGATCCAGTGGCATCACTTGACTTCGGCGTTTTAGTGCATCCTTACGAATGAGATCATAAAGATTTTCATGAGGCTATTTGATCTCCAAAGTACATGTCAAGCTGTTAGGTTGTGTTGGCTTCTATAAAATTGGGCCTATAATCGGGGCACCGACCAAGAGTATGAGGGATTAAATCGGCCCAATTTGTATGTTTCAACTTTCAAGCTAATTGATCATCAAAACTAATAATTGATCTTTAAGACTAAGTCAATGTCAACGATCGGTTAGAAATTGTACAATACTACAATATTAATGCATGTCCACGTCGCCAGTTGTGCTCTTAATTAAAAGATCAATGACCTTGCATTTTAACTTACATTTATGTGAGTAATGCACCTCACATGCATGTTCCTTTTATATTACCATAATTAACGTATTAATGCAATCTACGATTTCAACATGAAGAGCATTTCGACTTCCTTTTAACAGATACGTGTATCACAAGACTGTCCATGCAAAATGAACCCACATCACAAGCGACTTTGTTCAATTCACCAAAATAAGACTTGCAAGTTAAAGCTACACATACTTTCTATATATTCACCAATTCATTCCCAACTTGTAACATTTTATATATTCACCAATTCATTCCCAACTTGTAACATTTTGAATATAAGTACTCTGTGATAAGATAAAAGTTTAATCATTCAAAAAAGTCAGTCTTTATTACGGAGATGTCAAGCTGTGCGAACGCGTCGTAGTATAGGATGTCCACCGACGCTCCCGTATCCACCATGATCCTCTTGACTATCTTGGTGGCGATAACCGCGTGCACAACAAGAGGATCTGTGTGCGGAGTGATGAGCTCGCGGGAATCGCCGGGTCAGAAGGTGATGTCAGCATGAGGGATTCCCGACGCGCCCAAACTGTTGATGGAGCCGCCGGAGGTCGTAGCGCGAGCATAACGCTTCCTCTCCCCACCGCTAGATCCCGCGAGGGTGGAACCCCCAGCGATGGTGTTGATGTAGAGGTTGGGATCGTTTTGTTTGACCCCCCCTCTCGTGGGCGCGGAACCAGCCAAAGTATTGGCCTGTGCCGGCTACCCACCGTCGTTGCGGGGCCCGAGGGCCGTGGTGTTAGCCCCGGTGTACGGGTCGTTGTTGTGCGGACCGTGGCCACCGCGGTTGTTGCGTGGTCCGCGGTATCCCTGATACCCGCGGCCACGACGGCCTCCACCACGGTTATGGCCGCCGCGCTGCCCACCCTGAGGCTTCGTTGGTGTGGTGGATACGGTGAGGGCCTCCGGGGTGGTTTTGGCCTTTCCCTTCCTGTGATCCTGCGTGGGCCTTCCTGCCGCGTCCTTCGCGAAGACGCGCTTGGTGATGGCGTTGCAGGCGTCCTCATAGGTGTGCAGGGTTTTCCCGCACATCTTGACCTTGAAGGTCCCGTCGCGGAGGTTGTGGATTGACATATCGCGGGCGGAGGTGTCGTTGAGTTGAGGCACCTCCGACGCCGCGTTGACAAACCGGGTGAAGAAGGCTGCCAGGGTCTCCTCCTCGCCTTGTGTCACGCCCATGAGATCCTTCGTCGTCTTCATGCGCGTTCGCGACCCGCTAAAGTGGAACATGAACCGCCGCGTTAGATCCTTGAAAGACGTGATGGAGCCCACGGGGAGGTTTGTGAACCACCTCATCCCGGCAGTCTTAAGGGTGGAGGGGAAGACCCGACAGTACATGGCGTCGCTGTAGGTGTTGAACGTCATGTGGGCGAAAAACTGCCGGACGTGCTCTCCCGGGTCCTTCGTGCCGTCGAATTGTAGCGCGGCCGACGGCTTCTGGAACCCTTTTGGCATGGGCTCCTCTTGGATGAAGTCAGCGAAGGGGCTGCCGTAGGTGGTGCCGCGATCGTCCACCATCATGTTGCTTCGGGAGCCGGAGCGTGTGGATTGAGGTCGAGAGGTGGAGCGCCCTCGCGACATGCTCATGTCCTCGCTCGAGCTCCCTGGAGGCGGGGTGTGGTATGTCTGGCCCGGCCCGTAACCCGCGGCGTAAGCGGGTACATACGGCTGGTGGGGCATCGGGTAAGCACCCTGGCCGTGCTGCATGGGATACGCACCCTGGCCGTAGTGGTACGCGGGGGCGTAGCCTTGGAAGTGGGGGTTGGGAGGTGACAACGCGTTGGGAGCGTCCTGCTCCACCTCCTGCCCAGTCGAACTCCCGTTGGTGGTGGAGTATTCCTCCACGTAGGGTTCCTGCGCGGGTGCGTACTCTTGGAAGTACTGCGCATGAACATACCCCTGGAACGGGGCCTGTGGCTGGAAACCCTGCTGGAAACCCGGGTTCCAGCCTGGCATGGCCTGTGGTTGTTGCACGGGCGGTGACCCGTAATACCACGGAGGCGGTGGCTGCATCCCGAAGGCCGCGCCGTCAGCGTAGTAAGCGTTGTTGCTGTTAGCGTCCATCACTCTGCGTCGGTTGAAGCGGTGCCTGCTTAGTTTGAGGAGTCTCCCCACGGACGGCGCCAATGTTGAAGCCCGAAAACACCGATAGGAGTATAACGCGATGAGAGTACCAAATTAGAACTCAACCGAGTCAACGGACGAAGGGATGGAAAGTATGTGATCGCTAGTATGCAACGCGATGAGGGTAGTGTGAAGGATCTTTTTTATTAGCCGTGGGATTACAACAATGGACAGATGGTTTCTATCGCGCTTAGGTGTATCGGGTTACAACAGTGATCTTTAGCTCGAGATCTAGTGTATGTGGTTCGCGAGTTTTTCGATCCTCGTTCTGGTGCATTGAGCTCGCTATTTATAGGGGAGGCTCGAGCTGGGCTGGAGCGAGCTACCGATGTGGGACGGGTGCCGCCCAAGTACGTGTCGCTGTATGGTTGGCCCCTGGGGCGGCAACTGCGGAGCTGGCCAATCAAAGGCTAGGATGGGACGTCGCCGCCCACCGCTCATCCGATGGGATGTTGCCGCCCACCCACTTGCGTGGATGGGACGTGGAGATGAGCGCGGTGAGCGCAACCCCGGGGCCGGGTCTCCGCTTTGTGAGGAGTCTGCCTCGTAAGGAATCGTTGACCTGGGCGGCGGCGTATCCGATCACGATGGCGGTAGAACTTAGGGCCGGACGCCCGCTTGAGAAGCCTATACTTTGGCTATATTTTGTTTTGGTAGGGTGCATTACCGCGTTGACGGTTCCTGGTATCAACAAGATGGAAAGTATTTTTTTGATGGAAAAATCTTTTTAACAACAAAAAAGAACAAGCCTTTAAGTCATGATAATATAATTTCTCTTTTCATTCGATTCTGCTCATCTCTTCAAACCATTCTAACTAGGTGTTTGTAGTTCATAGTATAATTTTTTTTGGTCGAAAGTTTGTTGTTCATATTAATTAGATCACATTTCTACCAAAAAAAATATTAATTAGATCACATTATCACAAAAACCCAGTTGAAGTCTCAAAACGTTACAACGTACCGTGTGAAAGAGGGGGCAAATTGGTCGCTTGCTTAACGCGGTTAAGCAACGAGTGTTATAATCACAAGAAACAGCCATGCAAGCTCTTTCTCTTTCACCACCAAGTCATACCAAACTCTCAACCCTGTATAGCTCGCTCAATCGAGTGACCACGTCAGCAAATCCACCCATATAAATACTCCACCAAATAACCACCCACCACATCCAAAAAGTCTCAACTGAAAAAGCCCCCTTTCCACCCCTTCCCACTTGTCTCCTTCCTCCTCCTCAATCTCAATCCGACCTCCACAAATGGAGTTCTTCCACAGAGCAAAAGCCGTCCGCCTGAAGAGCCAGCACAACAAGTTCCTCTACGCCGACGACGACGAAGATTCCATCAAACAACAATCCAACGGCGCCTCCCCTGGCTCCAGGTGGATCGTCGAGCTCGTGGAAAGAAACGGAAGCCCTATCGCCATCCGCCTGAAAAGCAGCCGGAGCTGGAAATACCTCTCGGCCTCCGACGAGCCGTTCCTCCTCGGCTGGACGGGGAAGCGCGCGCTCCAGGCCTCGCCGAGGATGAAGTCCGACGCCGCCGTCGAGTGGGAGCCGATCAAGGAAGGCCACCAGGTCAAGCTCCGGACGCGTAGAGGCACTTTTCTCCGCGCCAACGGCTCGATCCCGCCGTGGAGGAACTCGGTCACTCATGATATGGCGTCGAGCCGGTCGAGGAGCCAGACTCAGGATTGGGTGCTGTGGACTGTGGATGTGCTTGAGATTGACCATTCGGTGGAGGTGGAGAAGAAGACGGTCCATGAGCGTCCAGATCTGAAGGTCAATGAGCCGGATTGCTCGGTTCAGGAGGAGCTTTCGAGGTCGAGTAGTGTTGATTCGAATTCCAGTGGCCGGAGAGTTGGATCTCCGGCCAGATCGGTTAGATCTGCGCGCACGCCGTCGCCGCCGACGGAAGAGGTATATATATGCCTAATTTTCCGGATCGCTGTTTTTATTTTCTGGTTGACTTTTGGTTCTAGTGTTAGCGTTACTTTTTAGTTTCTTTAGTGTTTTTAGGTTTTTGGGTATAGTTTTGTTAATCGGTTTGGTTCGTATCCCTTTGATCATGTTTAGTGTATTCCATCTTTATTTTCTGATATTTCTGCACCAAAAGTCCAGTAATTGCAATGTTTGGCCCAAACAGATGATAGAATTATTATTGCTGGTATTAATTCTGGAAATATTATACTTTAGCAGGTAGGTGATTCGTTTAGCAGATCAAGCTCTATTTCCTCAGAAATGGAGACTCCAATCACCTCATACGCAGCAACCCCTGCAACCTCAGAACGAACAGAGGAAATCTCACCGCCCTACATCCAGAAACTCAAAATCAACTCATCCAATGTATACTTTCTCATTCGATCAATGCTTGCCTAATTAGATCAAAATTCATTCAATTCAACATCTGAATCGGATATTAACTAATCAATCCTTGACGTTCTTGCTGCCAGAGCTCAAAGCACGCGCAGTCGAGCTCGTTCAGCAGCCTCAACTCGGTGATCGCGGACGCCGACAAGCTTCTGGACAAGAGCAGCAAACCGGAGCCGGTCTACTCGCACAAAGCCTCTCGTCCGCTTCCCTTAGAGATCCGGATGGCAAAGCAAACCCTAGCCGAAGCAAAAGACATGGATTTCTCATCAATTCTCTCATCAGGGAGGCTGAAACGCGTCGAGAAGGCGATCAGCGTGCTGGCCACGCAGAACCCGAGGATGTCGTCGGGCCAGTTCGAGTCCCTGAGGGTTGACCGGGAGAAGGCGGCGGGGGAGCTGGAGGAGTGCGAGGCGTACGGGGAGAGGAAGGCGGAGGCGAAGGCGGGCCTGCAGAGGGAGGTGGGGAAGGCGAGGGAGTTGCAGAGGCGGGAGGAGGAGCTTTGCGAGGTTTTGGAGGAGGCGAGGAAGAGGCGGGACGAGATTGCGAGGGAGCTCGAGAGGGTGGAGATGGAGATTAAGGAGGCGGAGGAGTTGCAGGCGGGGAATGAGGTGGAGATTGAGGAGGTTTGTAGGGTGATTGGGACGAGGAATGAGGGGGTGAAGGTGATGGAGGGGGAGGAGGAGGAGTGGGGGCGGAGGAAGGCGGCGGCTGAGAGGAGGATTCGGAGGGTGGAGGAGGCGTGGGAGCAGATCAAGGCTTCTGTACTGGGGATTGAGTGTTGATCAGTTTGTTGGAGGGGTGAAAAGGCGGGAAAATTACCGTTGGAAAAAAAAAACACTGGAGTGTTCGATTTTTTGGGTAAATATGTATGAGTGTGATGTGATTTATTTGTTTCGATAATACGTTTGTGATGTGATTTTGAATGTGAATAATTGGTTGTAAAGAATATTTGGGGACGTTATTAGTCATCAAAATTGACACCTTCCATAGCCATATATTGGATAATAATTTTTGGTGTAACATTCATTACTTGGGTAGTTTATACTAGCGTACGTCAAATGCATAGCTAAGCTAGCCATCCATTGAATTAATGTTCTTAATTTACTAAAAAATCAACAAAAAAATCACTCAAGATTTCAATAGGTTTTGTCCCAAAACAGCGAGTGAACTGGATCGGTTATAGCAAAGGAAGAAGGCAGTATAATTGAGGACAAAAAACTAGAGGATCATATATCATCAATCATCTCTTTGTATCCGACCAAAAAAAATCAATCATCTCTTTGTCCATCGAGACTACACTCAGATAGTTAAGTAATATTGCTGACACTTACGAATCTTGTGTGTGGCAATCTTCTTTAAACTCCTCTTGGCCTTTTATTCATACAGTTTCATTCATTATATCATTGACCCCAACATCAACATCCACGCCTATTGGATAATTTTTTGAAACTTTAAACTTAAGTTCGAAGTTCAAATGTGATATACGAATGAAAGGATGTTCACTTAAGAAATTAAAGTAATCATGGGTCTGGTTCAATTCGAACAGGCAAACTGAACCGGAACCGAGTTGTTAAAAACAGCGGTTTCGGGTTCTGGTCAACTCACAGTTCTGATTTCAGTTTGGGGCTCATGGAACCGCCGAACCGGCGGTTTGGCCCGATTCCAAATTATCAGGTCCAAACCGTCGGTTTTTCTAATTTTTTTGTTTTTGAAAGAAGCGATCCGCACGCGATGCGGATTTTTTTTTTTTTTTAGAAACAAAAAATTGGTTCAAACCGGAACCGAAACCGTCAGAATCGGTTACCTCTTGGTTCCAGAACCGGACCTTGACTAAATTAAAGTGCATGGCGTTTCGGCGGTTTCGGTTTGTCAACGTCGATATACATGAATGAAAGCTAGATTGATAGTATTCCATGATTAACAACAGATTCAAACAGAACAATGCTAATCAAGAGTCTTCCAATACTTCGTGTACAAGGCTTTGATCTGGGTCTATTGATCTTCAACACGTTTACATGAATGTATCTCTAGCTGCATTTCTCTTACCTCCTCACAAGTTCATGAACGAGACATTTCCTCATTCATTCATCGTTCACA
The DNA here is from genome assembly GCA_963924305.1 of Polygonum maritimum. Taxonomy (NCBI): domain Eukaryota; kingdom Viridiplantae; phylum Streptophyta; class Magnoliopsida; order Caryophyllales; family Polygonaceae; genus Polygonum; species Polygonum maritimum. The sequence goes on along the minus strand of OZ002731.1, from coordinate 43,042,199 downwards.
TATTGAACATAGCTTTCTACTTTGAGAGGTACGTTTAAAATCGCAACTTTTTTTTGTAACCATTGAATAGTTGAATTGCTCAATTACGTGCATTGATTAAATCGCGGCTTGCAAGTTGAATCCCCACACGCTCAATCACACGATTTCTATTAATGTTCACAACTTCTTTTTGACCAAACCAACACAAAATTAGCAACTTCTTGTAGCCTTCTCCCGTCCGACACAAAACGTGTCATTCCATAAACTGACATGTTCAATTAACCAATTCCTTCACTTGGTGTAATTCCTCCACCATATCAGTTTGTCAACTCAACCAATAATTCACAAGATCCGAACATCCGACCCGATCAATTACCATCCCCAACCTAAAAATCAATGGAGTACTTCCTGAAGGCGAAAGTCGTCCGCCTTCGTAGCCAGAGCCACAAATACCTCGTCTCCGGCGCCGACGGCGACACCGTGAAACAAAGCCGCAACGGCAACACTCGCAAGGCGCGATGGACGGTGGAGATCGTCGACCACGGCGGCCGGTCAACGATCCGCCTACAAAGCTCCTACGGCAACTACCTCGCCGCCTCCGACGATCCCTTCCTGCTCGGAGTCACCGGCAAGAAGGCGGTGCTCGCCACGCCGGCGACGGAGGCCGACGTCTCGGTCGAGTGGGAGCCGATCCGGGAGGGGTTTCAGGTCAAGCTGAAGTCGAGGAAGGGGAAAATGAAATTCCTTCGCGCTAATCGAGGTCCGCCGCCGTATAAGGGATCGGTGACGGTGGACGAGCCGACGAAGAAGGCCACGATGAAGTGGATCTTGTGGGGGGTTGATATTCTCGAGACGGAGGAGGAGTGGGCGGAGAAGAAGAGGTCCGATTCTCGGGTTTCCGCCGCGTTTTCTGAGTCCGAAACGCAGCGTTTTAGCTCTTCTGGAGAGACCGAGGACGACGAAGAGGGGGATGAAGATGATGATGCGTATTCCGTTTGCGATTCTAGCGTTGCAGGTGAAATTGCGGATCTCAGGACTCTTTCAATTGCTAAGGTTTGTTCATCTCTTTGCCCTTACTCGAGTCCGGGTCCCGACCCATAACCCGGTTTACAGGTTACGGGTCACGGATGGACCCATTGACACGTAAATAGAATAAATGTGACCCGAGGCCCGCTCCGTAGCCTGATTTGTGGTTACAGGTTTTACGGGTCGGTCACAAGTCGATCCATTTGACTAGGTTTTACGGGTTAAGTTACAAGTAGGGTCGCAAATTGACCCGTAAAACTCGTTTAACCAACTACTATATAATTGTGTTTAATAATGTCGTTTTTTCAGATTTAAAGTTATACAATGGTATTTTATTAACATCCAATATAATAAAATTCATGAGTCTCATAACGAAAAATAAAAAAATTATACGCTCTATAGTCTGACAATAAAATTTTCGAGAAAAAAAACAAACACAATAAAATTAAATATAGATGATTTTTTTAAAATTTTACGGGTCGACCTCTGACCCACTGGATCGATCCGTAACCTGACCTGTAACCCGCAAATGAAAATTATTTGACCTGTGACCCAACCCGTAAATTACGAGGTGGGTCGGTCCGGCTTACGGGCGACCCGGACGGACAGCCCTAAGTCCACGTGTCCACTTCGAAACAGAAAGCCCTAACAATCTTTTACCTGATTGTTCGTTGTTTGAACGGAGATCAGCCAAACCAGAGCTGGATGGAGTTGTTCCGGAACGCGAAGACGGTGCGATTTCGCAACCGGCACGAGAAGTACCTCTTCGCCGACGACGACCAGGACCATGTGAACCAGGACCGCCACGGCGACTCCAAGCGGGCGAGGTGGACGGTTGACTACGTCAAGAACGGCGACGGCGTTCAGCTGATCCGCCTGAGGAGCTGCTACGATAAGTACCTGGTCGCCACCGACGAGCCGTTCCTCCTCGGCGCCACCGGGAAGAAGGTGAAACAGAGGGTTACGCGTCGGCTTGATTCGGCGGTGGAGTGGGAGCCGATCAGGGACGGGATGCAGGTGAGGCTCAAGACGAGGTACGGGAACTTTCTGAGGGCGAATGGCGGGCTTCCTCCGTGGAGGAATTCGGTCACTCATGATGTGCCGAGTAGTGGCCTTACTCGGGATTCGGTTCTGTGGAATGTTGATGTGTTGGAGGTGTATCCGTTGGAGGAGAAGAAAGAGGTGTTGAAAGCGGTGGAGGAGGTGGTTGAGGAGGATGACGGAGCTGAGCATGAGCCGTTCATGCACGAATGGATGAAATCTACTTCTCGATTAGAGGTATCGTTTTCGGTTTGATTCTGTCCGCAATGTGTTTGTGAACATGTCTATGTTGGTTCTTTATACTCCCTTCGTCCCTGAAAACTTGTCCATAAAGCACATTTGCACGCGGATTAATGAAAGTGGTAAAGTTTGATAGATGATACGAAAAAAGTGATAAAGTTGATGAAAAAAGTAATAGAAAGGAATAATATATAGGATAGGGTGAGGATAATTTTGTAATTTTGTTTGAAAAAGTGATAAAGTGGATGAGAAAGTTGGATAATGAGTGTAATATATTAGATTGTATGAGGATAAGAATGTAAAAGCATAATGATATAAATGGAAAGAAATAGAGATGGACAAATTTTTGGGGACGACCGAAAAGGAAAGACGGACATGTTTTCGGGGACGGAGGGAGTATGATAGTGTGACCTGCAAATGCTATTTCTCCATGACCAATGCTCAAATCAGATTTTAAGTGATTTCAAGCTGTTTGTGAAAATGCCTGATTTCCTTGTTATGTGACATTGTGTGTTTGTGACAAACACATGCTGTCTTCTCTAAGATGTGTACTCAATTACTGTCTTGGATTTACTGACGTCTATAAACTTGTTGTGGATTTGATTTGAAAATATGTTGTCTGGCCAATTTTTGCAGTCTAGTGTCCGATTCCCTACGTCGTCTGCAAGAAACGAAGGCAGAGCAGTGCGTTATAACATCGTGGATGATGCTGGGAATGTAATAGACGAAGCAAATCCTGAGACATTGAGTTTTAAAGGAGATGGATTGGAGGATCTGAAACAAATGCTGGAAGAAATGACTGGTTTGGAAGACATTATTGTATGTGCGCGCAATCCTTTGAATGATAAGCTTTATCCTCTGCGATTAGCCCTTCCTCCGCAACATGTGAAATTGCATGTGTTTGTTGTACCGCCATCGTCCCAAGGTTAGCATCATTCGCCTACTTCTCGAATCTGTGTATGCTTGATACTATCTGGAGTGTGCTATTGCATCATGTGTTAATGTGAAACTTTGTCATGATTCATTATATATAAAATACAGGAGGAAAAGTAATATCTCTAAGATTATAACAATGAGAGGTGTTCAAACTTGATGACAATCTTGTTCATGAATTTCAAGTAAAACGAAACGGGTTTAATCTGAATCCCAGCTTGTATGTGGGAATCATATTGTGCTCTATAGCATTTGTTGCACCTTCTGTCTGTTGTGCTTCTTCTTGATGAAGTTATATTTCATTAACGTTGTGAATTTGTAAATTGGTATCAGTTGCAGGAGAGTTGGCTGGTGCATTTTGAACACAATCTGCACTGCACAATATGGTACATTTGCCAACATAGACATACAACAAACACAAGAGTATTGGAGAATATACAGACAGGGGAAAAGTTTATTTATATTTGTAAATACGGTGCTCATCAACTAAAATCATTTTTTTGCTCACATGTGTGACCCTTTTTCAACATTTTTGATGAATTCCATACGAACCTAATTTTGTGAGCTGTTTCATACAAAAATGATCCCCTTTGTAAATTTCGCATTTTACTTCATGGGCTTTGGGTCATTGGAATTGAATTTCTGGCCCAATAGTAGTGGATTGGGCCGTGTTTTATTTTCTAAAATTGTTTTTTCCCTAGCTAGCATGAATGGATGAATTCTTGGTTGCTGAACTTAGCTCAACACATGAGTAATAACTAGATAAGCAAAACAAATTTTGGTGGTGTACTCGTGTATTTGTGCCAAGCACAAAGAGACAAGGAGAAAAAAGGGATTTGTAGTTATCTCTCTTGTTGTTTTGCCCTTGATTATGAGAGTGAAATGACCATTCACAACAATGAACGAGATAAGGGCAAGTTCCCGAGTGAGAAGGATAGCCATTAAAAAAAGCCATACAAAACATGCCTAGACAAATATTTCACTTAAATGGACCCACTTATTGTATGGACGCTTTTTGGATGTTTTATAATAGTACATCAAAGCAAAAAATTGGGTCAATGATGTATCTTGAGATTTTTCGATTTTATGTCTTTAGGGTTTAGGTTAGGACTTAAGGAGTTTATATTTTAGAAAATATTATGTTTTCTTATATTTATTTTCTAACTTTATAAAATACTTTCTAAATAATAAAAATGCTTGAAATTTAATTTTCGTTTTGTAAGTTTGTTTGGTAGTAAAAGTGGGTTACCCTAATTTTCACATTTTTTTGTTAATCGATAAGCATAGAAGTGTGAATCTTCAAAGCAATATTATATTGAGTCAAAAGATGTATATTTACAAAACTCTTTATTGGTACAACTTTATATGTGAGCATATATGACTAACCTAACTTTCACGATATATAAGATGTCCTTTCTATATATTCACGCATTACACGTTGGATCTCAACCATTTTATCACAAACCGAGATTGCAGTGCAAAGGCCTTGAGACGTGTAGCTCTTTCTTTGTTTTTTTCTCGTGCAAAAGAAAAATAGATACATTTTAGTGATTTGGTGATGAAATTAGGACGTCGATCCGTTTTGTAATACCCATCTAGTATTATATCTGTCATTAAAAAGAAATCCCAATCGTAAAGGATTTCCATGGTAGATTGAGACGGCCCCAAGATTATATGCTCAAGTTGCATAATATGACCCAATATCTTACATGTTCTTAAAAGTTTAAGCAGATATTTTTTTCCATAGATTAAATGATTACGTCACCAGATGCTCAGTATATAAGAATACTTACAAATTTCAGAATAAAAAAATGCGGATGACACTACTTCTTAATCTTTCAATTAAGAGGATATTACCCACAAAAGTCATTAAGTCAACCATTTAATTAAAAATCGAAAAATGAAAAAATCTTCATAGTGAGTACAATTTATGACAGGCTGATAAAATTTTGTTATTATCAACTCTGATTTCTACTATTATTCTATACACTCCCAAAAGTTGACTAGCCTACCTTCATACAATTGACTGGTCTTAAGCTACAAGTCAATAAATCATGAAGATAACCCGGTGATTAAGGCCATGGTCTCTCTCATCTCCCTAATTAAATACTCATAACTAATATACTTCAAAAGATATACTTTGTAATAATGCTGTAATTCTTTAATATAGTTTAATTGAAATTTTCAGACCCAAATTGGCATGTGTAAATTGTAATGCATCAGTGCATGTCCCTGCCTTCCACCCAAAAGTTGTGCTAAGTGGGCCGGTCAGCAACCCATCCTGCCTACATCATTGAATATGATAAGTCTTGTTGAATTTTTATTAAATCTATGCCACTATCTTTCTAACATAAAATTTGGTAAAAAAAGAAAAATAATAAACCAAATACTCCCTCCGTTTCACAATAAGTGTCGTTTTAGCACTTAAAATTTATTTCATATTATGTGTCGTTTTAGGTTTTCAAAGTGATTTATTAGGGGTGAGTAATGATAATTTTTATTGGAATGTGTATTTGTTGACTAAAGTTGTTCATTCATTGGGCAAAAAAATGTAATGAGTGGTAAGATTAAGAAAAAGTTGTAAGTTTTTAAGTGAATGATTACTTTTCTTAAAAACTGTTTTAAGAGCTAAAACGACATTTATTATGAAACGGAGGGAGTATAAAACAAAACTATAAATAAGCTGGAGGTTTGTTGATCACTGTATATTTGCGTTGTATAAATGAACTAAGCCATGTAACTAGCTGGATACAAGATATACTATCAAGAGTAATATGTACAAAATAATATCGTTTCAGTACTGGTCAGTGGGTCAATATCTTTGGACGGCACAAGTTTATGGTCAGATAATATTCTTCCATGTTTTCTTCTCTAATTAATATTCAATCATTTGTGATCTAAATCTAAACTAGTACGGAATATACAACTCAATTCATATAGCTTTCGTCTGCGATGAATATTCAAAGGGCAGGAGCTGAGCTAAGAAAGTAGTACTATATTCGAGTTAATTAAAACAATACAATTAATTACCGGGTTAACAAGTTGATATCGTTACCTATATAGAGGAGAAAAGGCCATTTTCGACCAAAAAGAAAAGCTAACTCAAGAGTATACATATGTGCACACACACACATGATCTTGATAACATATTTTATTAAATACGGAGTATATTCTATTAAATAATAGTAGTATGAAAAGTTGGGAGTTGATCTTGACATGCTGTTATGCGAAAAGGGCGTGTAACGAATATTCAAACTACTCCCCCTGTCCCTAAATATAAGACCCATTTGGGTTTGAGCACAAGTTTTAAGAAAAAATTGAAAAATGGGTAATTTAAATGATTGAGTGAGGATAAAATAGTAAAAGAAGAGGAGAGATAGATGAAAAAGGTGTAATTTGAATGATTGGGTGAGGATAAAATGGTAAAAGGAGAGGAGAGAGGGATAAAAAAGGTGTAATTTGAATGATGTGATGAGGGTAATATACTAAAAGTAGAGGAGAGAGAGATAGAAAATGTGTAATTTGAATGTTTGATGAGGGTAATGTTGTAAATTTATTTTTCCAAAAGTGAAAAGTTTGTAAATGAGACTTACATTTTGAGATGCCCAAAACGAAAAATGGGACTTATATTTAGGGACAGAGGGGGAGGGAGTATTAGCAAGTTGTCGTAAAGCAACAACATATGTCTAGCATATGCTGATATTAGGCAATAGTGTATCTTCCGTAAAGTGTTTTTTTTTTTTCCTTCAACAAAAAAAAAAGTGTGTTTTTTTTCAACAGTTCCTTTCATCAACTGTTTTTTTTTTTCGGCTTAGTGGGTCACCTGAATATTAGTATGATACCAGTTTGTACCTTATTCTTGCACTTTTTTTTGGTAAGGATATCTTTATCTTTTTTTTGGGTAAAAAAATTCAAAGTCAATTGTTCCGTTACTTGGAAAAAATGCCGTGTATTTCATAAAATAAAAATACATATATTTACGGTTTTTCTAATTATGGCAATATTATATACTCACACCAACTCAATCTATTGCTTTGCTTTGACACTTTGACTACAGGTCCAGCTGGCAGCTCAAAGGCGGTGTCCCGGATCCTGATTCATGAATATTTCATGAAACGGTCGATCTGCATTTAACCGACCTTATACGTGTGTGTATATATATTGTCTCTTCTCTCTGCTCCCATTGTTCTCGTTTCGTAGCAAACTTTTCCCTACAGATTTTTCGTAAAGTTTGTTCCCTTTTTTCTTCCGAAGAAAAGGTATTTTTTTTTTCCGATTGATTTATTTTCGAAAAGAGGCGGTATGATGTTGTTTTACTTTTTCATTGGTGTCATTCTGAATTTCGCGTTATAGGAGAGAAGAGAGAGAGAGAAAACGGAGGATTTCGATGGCGGTGGATTCCGATGGCGGCGTCGCCGGACGGGGAGTGGTCGGGAGGAAGATTAAGGTCGGCGTCTGCGTGATGGAAAAGAAGGTGAAATGCGGTCTCGAGGTTGTCTTTTCTGTTTTCGTTTTTTACGCGATTTGGTTTTTCTTGCGAATGTTCTCTTCCGATTGTGTTTCTCGAGCGATTAGAGTACCGATTCGATTGTGTTCTTCCGCTTTTTCCTGACTGTGGATTTCGCATTGTTGCTCGTCTCTAAGATGTGTTTTCCTTTATTGTTTCCGGGCGATAAAACTTTGTTCTAGGCGTTTTCGGCTCCGATGGAACAGATTTTGCAAAGATTGGAGGCCTTTGGCGAATTTGAGGTTTGCGTTCTCTCTGGTAAAGTTAGATTGAGGTTTCTTGAATCTCGAGTTTGTTGAATCTTGAATTCTGTATTAGGCAGAGGCGGCGTCCTTGTTCTTGAACTAATTTCTCGAATATTCTCTCATGCATCTCTGATTTGTCGAAGGATGAATAGTTTTTAACTATACTGTTGTCCGGTAAAGTTAGATTGAGGTTTCTGTTGTCTGGTAAAGTTAGATTGAGGTTTCTTGAATCTTGAATTCTGTATTAGGCAGAGGCGGTGTCCTTGAACTAATTTCTTGAATATACACTCATGCATTTCTGATTTCGTCGAAGGATGAATAGTTTTTAACTATACTGTTGTTTGATTTGATAATGTTCCTGATATCACTTCTACTCCTCGTATTGACTGTTTTTTCTATGTTCTTATTAGATTATAGTATTTGGAGACAAAGTAATACTTGAAGATCCAGTGGAGAGGTACCTTTTTCATCCTCCAGAATGTTGTCATATGCTCCATGGCATTCTATACTTTGTTCAAGTATGCTGGATCTCTTAAAGCTCACTTAAAGTCTGATGAAGAACTTGCCATCGCTTAGTGTGTTTGTTGCATGTCATTTCCTTTTCCACTTCAAACATTTGTAATGAGTGAATCTGCTACATTTTATTACTGATAATCTCTCTGACTTTAGCTTATCTGCTATTGAAGCTGGCCTGTTTGTGATTGTTTGATCGCCTTCTACTCTTCTGGTTATCCTCTTGAAAAAGCTAAAGCATATGCTGCTCTCCGGAAGTAAGTTTCCTCTTTTAATTTAGGTACTTTCCTGTTCATACTGAGGGTTGACTATCAAGCATATATGTTTTTATGAAATATATATCATAATGAAATTTAAATATAACCTTCAAAAAAGAATTAAAAGTTTAATTATAATGTCAGAACATGTGGTTTAATGTCATCTGTTTTACTATATATTATCATAAATTGTAATGTATATAGGAGAATATAAATTATAGAAGATGCTTATCAGTATGATATACAACCCTGAAATAAGGATGGAATGCACTGATTATTTCAATTGAACATAACCCACTAATATATGGCTAGTCTGGTGTTTTTTCAAAATTAGACTGCATTATGCATGCTTCCTGATGTTACCACATAAATTTTCTGGCAACTGATGTATGAACTTGATTACTTATTACAATGTCATCTATGTTAGTGAGGTCATTTAGTTTTTCTGGCAGTCGTTCTGGCTGAAAATGATTTCAAAATATTAATCTTAAGTGGTTATCATACACTGAAATAATCCATATTGCTGTTCTGATGTGATATTGAAACGCGAGATTGAACAAGCCTTTTGTTGACAAAAACTTATTTGGGAGTTATAATGCATTGTCGTTTTGAATTAGGTGTGTCTTTCTGATATCTTCTCAGAATTATAAATTGTTTGTTGAACCACTTAAATTTGGATATTGCCTTTCCAACACCCTTTTTATTGGTCATATTGATTTAGATATGTTTTTTTGCGTACAGGCCTTTTCTAGTTAATGAACTGGAGCCACAACATCTTCTTCATGATCGAAGAAAGGTCTATGAGGTGATGAGCTATATTCTGGTTTTATGTCAATTTTTTATATTTTGCTGTATGATCTGGTAGATGCTTTGTTGTAAAGATGGTTGTTATACGTGTCAATATATGATGTTGAACTTGTACCTTCAATTGCTGTTTTGACTTCCAACAAGAATTTTAAGTCACCTCCTTTGATTCTTGAAATAGAGCTGAATATATTGTTTAATGAACTTATATTTACGGATAATGTTCTTTTTAATCCAATAAGTAGTTATAGCAAATATAATTATTCTTTCTCTTCAATACCTTTATCCTCCGCTAATATATACCATCTTGACACAATTTTGACTGTTGTCTATCCTTTTTTCGTGTTGGCAGTGTCTTGAACTGTTTGGGATACCTGTTCCAAGATATGCTCTTGTAAACAGGGAATTTCGGTATCAAGAGTTGGACTATTTTGTTGAGGAGGAAGACTTCATAGAAGTCCATGGGGAGCGATTCTGGAAACCATTTGTGGAGAAGCCTGTTCATGGTATTTTCTCGGTGGCTCATAAATTCTTTCATGCTTTTGCCCGTAAATCAAGAAATTACTTTGTTACTGTATCTTCAGAAGTAACTTGCTGCATTCACCAGTTATTATCTTCAGAAGTAACTTGCTGCATTCACCCGTTATTCAAATAAAGAATATTAACTTGCTGCAAACCTCTGTGAACCATGGGCTATATTTTCGTTCTCATTAGCCTTTTAAATTATAATATAATAGTTTCATGAATGCTTAGTTTGCTAAACACGGACCTTGTCTGTTCTATTTGCTATCCTCAAATCTCTCATGCTGAACAGGTGATGATCATAGCATAATGATATACTATCCAAGTTCAGCCGGTGGGGGTATGAAGGAGTTGTTCAGAAAGGTGCGATCTTCATATCCACACACCTCTCATAATGCTATACTTCAGATGTTATTTTGTGATTCTCTGTTTGTTTCCATGATTGAGTCAGGTAGAGTGGACTATTGAGACACCTCTCATAATGCTATACTCTATGATTTGTTGGCCAGTTAAGCAGTTTCTGTTGTTTTATTTCAGGTTGGTAATCGTTCAAGTGAGTTCCGCCCAGAGGTTAGAAGAGTTAGACGTGAAGGGTCATATATATATGAAGAGTTCATGCCAACAGGAGGGACAGATGTCAAGGTTCTATCCACTCATCTGAAATTAGTGATAATATATTACTCCCTCCGTTTCACAATAAGTGTCGTTTTAGCACTTAAAATTTGTTTCATAATATGTGTCGTTTTAGGTTTTCAAAGTGATTTATTAAGGGTAATAATGATAATTTTTATTGGAATGTGTATTTGTTGACTAAAGTTGTTCATTCATTGGCCAAAAAAATGTAATGAGTGGTGAGATTAAGAAAAAGTTGTAAGTTTTAAAGTGAATGATTGCTTTTCTTAAAAAAACTGTGCTGAGAGCTAAAACGACACTTATTGTGAAACGGAGGGAGTATTTAGTTTTTCTTTCAACTAAATAAAGTATCATATTCCACTTTAAGTTTGTCAACTATGCCTCAAGTCTTTGTGGTATCTCTTGCTGCACTTGAACCTTATTTTAGCAGGATATGCTTTGCCTACCTTTTTTAATTTTATATTTCTTACATCCTCTTAAGAAGTCCTTTCTTGTTTTTAAGTGTCTTTTTATTCCTTTCTCTTGTTTTCTTGTTTTTAACATAAAGTTCTGTTGGTTCTACTTTTAGACCTGTTCTCTTATGTGGTTTCTATATGTTCTTGTAGCATAATGTATTCTTAGTCTGCAAACTGCTCTTAACCTGTTAAAAATTTTTTCTTAGAGTTGGAGGGTAGCTTAATGAACTGTTGACCAAAATCAAGTTGTATATTTATCACTTCGTTATAACTAACTCTGTAATTTTGACTTGGATTGAATTCAGCGAGTAGTCCTTATCTGAAAATGGTCATCCCAGTTATAAATGAGGCTATGTGTGGAGATTTAGCTGAAAATGTTAGTAGAACTTTGGTTTTTAAAAACTCACTGAATAATGCTCAGTGAGTCATCTATTTTTCTTCTTTGCTGCAGTATTATTGCTGTCAGTTAGCTGGGTTTCATGCTACAGTGTATAAAATTTCTCTGCTTTTTGTGAAATTTTATCGTGTTCTTAAGCCTGCTTTAATGGATCTTTACATTCTAATTCCCACTGCTGTAAATTTTACTTTTTTTCACATTCTACATTTTCAAGACAATTTTTATAATTTTCAATTACTGGATTCTCCTATAATATATCTATGATACTTCCAGCAATTATGATGTATACCATTTTTGTTGACTGTGTGGGTTTATTGTATTCTGGGGGTTTACTGGACAGGTCTACACAGTTGGCCCCGAATATGCTCATGCTGAGGCGAGGAAATCACCTGTTGTTGATGGTGTTGTAATGAGAAACCCTGATGGAAAAGAAGTAAGTAGAACTATGCAGGCTTGCTACTGTAGCAATTGGGGTATCAGAAATCCAATCCAATTGTCTCTTGCAATGTGTACCCATCCTAATAAACATGTTGTAATCCATCTGCTTCTTCCCTCATGGTGTTCAACACCAACTATGATGAGTGGCCACATGACTAATCAATGATAGGAAATAAGATTTAAACTGCCTTTGATCTTGTGTTTCATTCCCTAAGCTTACCTTCTCTCTATTCTCACTTCATTCTGCAGTGACTCTATGATTCTAAACTTACTGACTCTATGGTGTTTTCTATAGGTGAGATATCCAGTACTTCTTACACCTACCGAGAAGGAAATGTCAAGGGAGGTCTGTATAGCCTTTAGGCAAATGGTATGTATCTTGTGATCCACATTCTGTATTTTGATCAAGTTTCAGTTTTGTTAACAGGAACGTAGAGGCCTTGCTAGCAATAACTTCTCTGAAAATTATTGTTTCTCCTTGATTTCAAGGAGCTCTATTGGGTTAAATTTTAAGTCTTGTGTAGTCTTTGTTTTCATTATGTGCATGTTTTTTGTGAAAATTAGGTCTTGTTAGATCTTGAGAACTGAACAACTGCACTAATATTTCAGCTTTCAAGTACCACGACTAACTCTACTATTCTCTTTCTTCTGATGATGGTTCAACTGCTTAGGTTTGTGGATTTGACTTGCTGCGTTGCGGAGGCCGTTCATACGTTTGTGATGTGAATGGATGGAGCTTTGTGAAGAACTCATACAAGTACTAGCCTAGAATTTCTCTCTTTTTTTGGTTAACTTTTCTCTAGTTTGGCATCCTAAATTTGCTCTGCTGCATTTTTCTTAATACAAGGATTTACAAGCTAGTAGTAACTGAAATATTGTGTGCTTCATGGTGGCGGCATTAAGAAGTAAACACGCTGCTAATGGTTAAAAGGGACACTTACGGGTTATTCTGCTGTCAGCGTGCATCTGGGTGCTATAATGGAAATCAATTATCATCAAAATGGGACACTTAACTCAAGGAGTTTATCATTCTCATTGTTTTATTGTAATAAAAAATAAGCTTCATTATTATGTGTCCATTCTCCTATAGGTGAATTCCTTCCCTTTTGACATTCTCTATTCAGCTTGTTGTGGAATGACTGGGTAGTGCTTACTAGATCAATTTTGAAAGTCCTATGGGTTCTGAGCTGATTTATTTGTGCAAGTTTGTTTGGCTGTTTAAAGTAGCAGTATTTGATCCCATGGCATAGGGATAGACTGTAATTAATTGTTGATAAATTTCTTAGTTAAGCCTTTTTTACTCGATTTATAATTCTTGAACTCAATTGCTGAATTCATAATTCTCAAACTAAATGGCAGTATTCTGATCTTCAGATACTATGATGATGCTGCATGTGTATTGAGAAAGATGTTCCTAGATGCAAAAGCTCCCCATCTATCTTCCACAATCCCTCCAACATTACCATGGAAGGTGAAGGAGCCAGTTCAACCATTAGAGGGACTAACACGTCAGGGAAGCGGGATAATTGGAACTTTTGGGCAGGCAGAGGAGCTGCGTTGTGTAATTGCCGTGATGCGTCAGTAAGACATTTTTTGACTCGTGATTTTGAGAGTTATTATATATCTTACTAATTCATGCTTTGTTTCATGTTCTATTGTTTGTGCAGTGGTGATAGAACCCCCAAGCAAAAGGTCAAATTAAAGGTTACAGAGGACAAGCTTCTGAATTTGATGTTAAAATACAACGGAGGAAAGCCCAGATCTGAGGTGCTTATTGCTTTTCAATGGACTATCTATAACTTGTGCCGTTTTTTGAAAATGTAAACGAAAGGCTAATATCTTTATTTTACCATCAGACAAAACTGAAGAGTGCTATTCAGTTACAAGATTTGTTGGATGCAACAAGAATGCTGGTTCCTCGTGCCAGGTCTTGATAATTTCTTTCTTTTCCTTTAGAAGATGCACTTGCTTAATATTTCTCTTATCCTTGACAGTTACTTTTTTTAATGACCATTGGACTTATATTAATGATATGGGGTCTAAAAGTTAAATGGCATCGCCTTTCATATGGATGTTATTTCTATGATTTAATTGGTAGAATTGCTAGTTGTTAAAGATAATAGGGATATTATGGTCTTTGAAAGCTTCAGGAGGAAAAAGTTAAATGGCATCGCCTTTCATATGGATGTTATTTCTATGATTTAGTTGGTAGAATTTCTAGTGGTTAAAGATAAAAGGGATATTATGGTCTATGAAAGCTTCAGGAGGAAAGGACACTGGGTCATTCCGATTCTTGTTGGCTTTACAAAGGAGATTCTTAGAAGTTGGTAAATTATTCTTGAATAGAGGAGAGGATGATGATGGGCTTGGTAGAATTGCTATTGGGTTGTTAATTTAAGCTACTATTTTTTATTTGCTTTGAATGTACTTTAAAGTGGTTTGCTGCAACATAACATTATGTTTCTCTGAATTGAAGTGGGTTGCTGCTCATGAATGTTTCATATTATCTATCCTCTGGTAGTACCGTAGTTTCAAGCTTATCCAAGTGCTTGCTTTCTCAGCAGGACAGGATTGGATGAAGTCTTTTTGCTTTTACATTATTTTAATTGAAAAAGCTGTGATGTTCTCATGATGCAGATCTGATCTTGGCAGTGATAGTGAAGCTGAGGATATAGAGCATGCTGAAAAACTACGGCAAGTGAAAGCAGTCCTTGAAGAGGTCAGATCCCATGACAAGCAAAAGTATTTCATTTATGATTTGAGGCTTGTATCATTTTGCAAAGCCTTTCACCTTTCAAAATCATTATTGGCTATGTGATCTTAAGTATTATTGGTTACATCTTATTTAAAAATATTCAAATACGGACAGGACAATAAACAATTATATTGATATTGAAATAACTGCTTAATCTATGTACCCAGTTCAATTGCAGTTCAATTGCTGCAAGTTCAATTGGAATCAATTTTCTGGCATGACAGATCAGAAGTTGATTTAGGATTTACGAGACGACCCCATGCATTCCTCATATACATCAATTTGGCATTCTTGTCTCTATAGTCAAATGTGATACAGAAATGTTTATTCTTTGGGCTGACTTTCTTGAGCTGTTTGTTATTCAGGGTGGACACTTTTCTGGTATATATAGAAAGGTCCAATTAAAGCCCTTGAAGTGGGTCAAAGTTGCAAAACCTAACGGTGAAGGTGAAGAGGAAAAGCCAATTGAAGCACTAATGGTTCTCAAATATGGAGGTGTTCTGACGCATGCTGGTAGAAAGCAGGTATAACTTCTTATACATGAGAGTCAGTTTTACCATAGTTTTGTAGGCATTCAGATTCATGTCAGCCTAACTTAACAATGTTACATGCAGGCAGAAGAGTTGGGTCGATATTTCCGTAACAACATGTATCCAGGTCATATATCTTAATCCCTAGCTGTGTGTATAGGTTTTTTTTAGTTTATGTTCTTACTTTTTTGTCTCAAGTTTGATACTAGCTTGATTTTAAAAAAGGATTATACAATGTGTTCAAACGAGAGTTTTGATTTTAAAAAAATGTATTGTTTTTTTTAGCTTGATTTTTGAATCAAAACTCACCAAGAATGGAGAATCTAATTTCTTCAGCTTAAATTCCTCTACTAAATCAGAAGAGTGTTCAAATCTGAAAATACAGGTGAAGGAACTGGATTACTGCGCCTGCACAGTACATACCGCCATGATCTTAAAATATATAGTTCAGATGAAGGCCGTGTACAAGTATGTGTGATAGTCATTCTCTTTCGAGTTTTTGTTTTATTTGTTACTGTGGCCTTGTACTGCTACTAGCACTCTACTAATTAGATATACTTGCCAGATGTCTGCAGCTGCATTTGCTAAAGGACTTCTTGACTTGGAAGGGCAATTGACCCCAATACTTGTTAGTTCCATTTACTTATCTTCCTTTTCAAATACAAGAGGTTACTTAGTGTTTTGTCCTTCAAAAAGTTTTCTGAAATTTTATGCTGCCAATCTCAGGTATCTCTTGTTAGCAAGGATTCTTCCATGTTGGATGGGCTTGATAGTGCTAGTAGTGAGATTGAAGAAGCCAAGGTAGTTTCATGTATCCACTCGTCAGTTATGATCATTTAGTTTTTACGAAGTATTATATTCGTGAATAATATTTGCTTCCATAATACAAGTCAGTATTGCTTTACTGTTGCAGAAATTTAAAGCTGGCTATCTCCTAAATAATAGTCTTTCCGTAGTTACTGTCCTCAATTTTAATAAATAGATGAAATTACTCACTTTCTGGGGGGCATAGCAAACTTTGTATCAAAGAAGAGTTTTGATTCAAAACAAGATATTGAGGCGTTAAAATGTGAAAGCGGATATGTGACTGAGCTGTGGTCAGTGCTCTTAACAGCTTTGATGGTCTTGTTATAGTTCAAGTTGATAGTGACAGTAGCCATTCAGGGTAATAAATGAAATCCTGCTGTCACCTAACAGGCGTGTCCTGAGATTTTATATAGCAAACTTGAATCTATTTGGATCCTTAATAATTAATCCGAGGCTCATTGATATTTTACGTGAAGATAATATTTCTCTTGTTTTTGTCTGACGTTGATCAAAGCCAAAAACTTTGCTAATGGCCTCCACGGAAACAGTTGATTGAGAAAAAATAATTATGTTAATTTAGCAATGCCTCATGTACTGGTAGTGGAATCTTTAACAGTGCTTAGGATTCATTCTTTCTTTTTCATATTCAGACCTTTTTGCTCCAACAGAAGTGCGCTTAACTTGATCTTTCTGATGCAATAGTTGGTATTGATTATTTGACAAGTACTTTCCTCTACAGGCCAGGTTGAACGAGATCATAACTTCTGGAGTACATACAACCCAGAGCAATGGTGGATCTCAGTTTCCTTGGATGGTTGATGGAGCTGGACTTCCTCCTAATGCTTCTGACCTTCTTCCTAAATTGGTATGTGGTGCTTCTGAATAGTTGTTGTGCATGTTTTTGTATTCTTAAGTTGTTATTAAACAATTTTTCCTTGGATTGTTTGTTTGCTTGAGAACAATAAACCATTTTACCAGAGTATGAGATCCTCCATTGCTGGAGATCAATATTTGAAAATGTTTATTACTTATTTGCAAATTGAATTTCTTTTGTGTTGTTGGTTTGTATTTGTTTTGATCTCAACCTTGCTGTATGGCATGTTACATGCAACTGTAGTTGCATGCTCTATATATATGTGTGCTAAAATTCAATGTTTAACAGGTGGAGTTGACAAAAAAGATCACTGAACAAGTTAGACAACTTGCGAAAGAGGAGGATGAGAAACTTGCAGATGCAAGACCCTATGATGTAATGCTTCCATATGACCAGGCCACGGCCCTTGGTAAATCCAACATTGATGTGGATCGTATTGCAGCTGGGTTACCTTGTGGCAGCGAAGGATTTCTTCTTATGTATGCTCGGTGGAAAAAATTAGAAAGAGACTTGTACAATGAACGGAAAGGGTAATGATGATTACTTCTTGAAAATGACCTGTGCTGATCTCAAAAAAAAAAATAAAAAAATGACCTGTGCAATGTATGGAAATTTGATCAATTGGCTGTTGGTACTATCGAAAATGTAATTTTTGTTTACTTAAGCTCATTGCTGACATTTTTGTTATTCCAGGCGCTATGATCTAACTCAAATTCCTGATGTTTATGATTCATGCAAGTAAGTTACCTGAGACATTTTTGGTTTTATTTGCATCTCATACATTCAAAACCCCTTAATGATGAATTTTTCGTCTGCCCTTTATGGACGATAAGAAACTGATAAATTTGAAAGTTACAGTTAAATTCTCCTTTATCAATGATACGTATCTTTTTCTGGCCTTTAACTCTATAGGTATGATCTGCTGCACAACTCCCATCTTAATCTGGAAGGCCTGGATGAGCTCTTCAAAGTAGCTCAGGTACATAAAGATACAATTTCCTTTGCTGTTGGTGGAAGATGGTGTTTTAGAATTGAAGACTTGCTTTTACTATATTTGTGAAATAATGCTCTTTATCTTTGACAATTTTGCAGAGGTACTGTCCCTAAATATCTAGAGTAGGATTGCTCTTCCAAAGTCAACTTAAATAGCATATTAAGTGGATCAACATAATTTTTCTATAACGGCTAGTCTGACATAGTTTCATGTGATTATCACCCAACTTTTCCATTTAAATCTTCAGTGGTCTATGTTTGTTGTTTCAGTTACTTGCAGATGGTGTCATCCCTAATGAGTATGGGATAAATCCAAAACAGAAGCTGAAGATCGGCTCCAAGGTTGGTTTTTGTAACAAGATAGAAATTTTTCTTGGCGCTGCATATGCTATCAAATCATTTTTTTGTATGTTCTGTTCATATTTTTAATAGATATTCCTGTTCCTTCAAGTGTTCTTAGCTCCAAGGTAGGTATTGTACTATGGGTGTTATTAAGAGCTTTGAAACTTAAATATGCTCGAGGATTTTCGGAGGAATTTTTTTATGTATAATCTGTGGTAGTTTAGTGTTGGTTCTGAGTGTTTCAGTAACCCTCTGTTGAAAGCTTCATTAAAACGGGTGATTTGCAACATCTAGGACCGTCAAATCTTGAAATGAAAGACTACAGCTGATCTGTGGTGTCTTCTTTAGTGAAATAGTTGAGTTTGTGCAATAACAATTCGAATATATGGTACTATGTTGCATGCCAATGCTGGTAGTGCATATTATATTGTGATATTATTTGCTGCATTGAATGGAATAGAACTTTAATGGTGTCAATCTCTTTTAAGTTTTAATATGCCGCCTTCAATCTTTTCACGAGTACTTTATTCGTTCATTTGAAGCTTTGGGTATGATGCCCCTTTGTTTTGTATATTGCATGTCATCTTCGATCTTTTTCATTCATTAGCTTTTCCATTCATCCTCATTTACTTGCTGCAGATTGCTCGCCGCTTGCTAGGAAAAATATTAATTGATTTGAGGAATACACGTGAAGAAGCAGATGATGTTGCGATATTAAAGAGAGATGAGAATCAGCAAGCTTCTTCAAGCAGAAAAGAAACTTCAAAGCAACAAAAGAAGTCTAAAGCTAAGAATGAGGAAAAGAGGAACAGTACAAATGGTGATAGTTCAGCTGATCAGGATGACGACGACGACATAGAGACAGAATACCGCTTGGACCCAAAGTAAGTACTTGCATTCACAAGTTGCAAATAAATGTTAGTATTCAGTACAAGGGTGAAAGGAACACAAAAGGTAGGGAGTTAGTCAAAGTGTTGAAAGAGCTTTGGTGACAGAACAGCCTTTTAGTTCTTTTGCATGTGTTAAGATCTTTCATGTACTATTAGGTATGCCAATGTAAAGACACCAGAGAGGCATGTGCGAACACGGCTGTACTTCACGTCGGTGAGTTAACAACTAATTTCACCTGCTGCATTCTTTTGTATGAAGTTTTTATGCATGTAGCTCATTTGCTTGCATTATGTATCATGCAAATATGACGCTCTCTCTTTGTTCACAGGAATCACATATTCACTCATTGATGAATGTTCTCCGGTACTGTAACTTGGATGAATCTCTACAAGGAGAGGAGAGTCTGGTTTGTCGCAATGCCTTGGAACGGTTGCTCAATACTAAGGAGCTTGATTATATGAGTTACATAGTTCTGAGGATGTTTGAGAATACAGAGGTCGGTCTTTTGAGAAAAAATGATTTCACTCTTTTACTTTCATTAGCCGTGAAGAGTTTTTTTCCATCCTACTGACGACTGACTTGTGGGTTCTCCTTTCAGGTTCCCTTAGAAGACCCAAAAAGGTTTCGCATTGAGTTGACATTCAGCCGTGGAGCTGATCTTTCTCCTCTGCAAGTAAGTTCTTAGATATCGATACCGAACAAGTAGGTCCATCATTGAAGTCATTAATTAAGCAATCCTCTCATGTTATCTGTGTCTCAGGGAAATGACAAAGAGGCAAATTGGCTGCATCAGGAGCACACTTTGCCCATCAACGGACCAGAGAGATTGCAAGACGTGGGGTCGTGTTTGACCTTGGAAACCATGGAGACGATGGTACACCCGTTTGCTATGCCGGCCGAGGACTTTCCTCCTGCGACGACCCCCATCGGATTTACCGGGTACTTCTCAAAGAGCGCAGCCGTGCTGGAGCGCCTTGTCAACTTCTGGCCTTTCCATAAGAATGCAACAAAGGTCAAGGCAAGTGACAGCAGAGGTAGTGGTGTACATGCAGAATAAATACAGTTTTGGCCCCTACTCTTTCCTTTGACGCTTTCCATTCTTTCATTAGTTTTGACTTGTCAAAAAAAAAAAAAAGCCGTTGCTCTAGTGTTTAAAAACTGGTGTACAGAGGTGGGGGCGTGTCTTTCTCTTTGCTAATCCTACGAGGAAATACTGTGTTTTGTTCAACTGCAACTTGAACAATAATAACAATTTCCGGGAAATGGTATGTTTTGATTTTTCTTTGCATTAAAAATGGTTTTTGTCTAAGTATTACAGATGTATGTACCTTTTCTGTTTCGTATTTTGTCATATCCTTGGTGGAAAATGGCAATGTTGTTGTTGCTGGTAGCTTTTGAGTTGACGTTTTCACGTGAAAGTTCTTGATGCTTGTTTTGGTGTGCAAGTGGTTTCGGTAGTGATGCTTATAGTAGAACGATACGTGTTCCAATGAAATAATGCCAGCGAATGGAATCAGTGGAGGGATGTTTCTAGCTGAAGTCTAGAAAGCGTAAAGTTGCTAATTGCAATCAATTTGCAGATTTGCACGTACGGACGAGGTTATTGTGGTTGGTCTATCCAAAGTAGATTTTGTAAAAATCCAAAGCATAGTTGAACGACATCGTTATCTTGAACCAAATCAATCATTGGTTTTCGTTTAAACAAAATTGATGGGTTTGAGTATGGTTCACGTGATTTGCCCAAGATTATGATATTTTACTAACTTAGCTCTACCTTAACAAACCGTCCAACATTCAGTCTTTGATCATTTGACCATCCGTGTGGACCCTTAGAGCACATGCAGCCGTTGACCAATTTTTGGCCTTAGGAATAAACAATCATTAAATAGTGAGGAAGGAGGGGAAAAAGCATGAAGGCCGGTCACCACCATGTCCAAAATGGATTTTGGTCTTTGCATGTGGGGATGCCATGTGGCAAGTGTGAGTGGATACAAAATACAATAAATTCAATATTATATTATGGTGGCCAAATTTTGGTCCACTTAGAAACCCACATGCTAAAACATTTGCTTCAAAGCCTTCAATGATAACAGTACAAAAAAGAACAGTGACATTGTCAAGGTTTGTGTGCTTTCTATCTCCTTCACCCACGTCTTTACTTGCAAGACTTCACCTTGTTAGGCGATCACTTCCTGATATAAATTCCATTACACATGTCCGATGGGGATTGAACTTTTGAAATGTGGTTGGACAGTGACATTGTAGTAAATAGTGGCTTAAGTATGTTTCTAGTAGTTTACGATTCCTTTTGCCCTCCTACTAAATCCTCTGTTTCTTCCTTCACCCAAAAAAAGGTAGTGCTCTGTCGGAATCAACCTCTCTGGTACTTTCTAGTTTCTAGCTTCTGGCAATTCCCTTCTCTTCATATATAGAGTGGTTTGTTCTTTTTGCTACGTCTTGAGCTCAAGAACAGACAGAAAATGGGTGATCATAGGGAGAAGTTGGAGCTTATTCTCAAAGAAGCTGTGGACTTGGTATGAAATTTGTTGCCCTCTCTCTATATGTTGTATTTTTAGCATCCGGGTATCTTCTCAATTGCTATGGTGCTGGTGTTTCTGTGCTTTCTTATTTTGCAAGATTTTTATATGTATTTTTACTGATTTTGTTAAAAAATTGTGTTTTTTTTATTAAGATGATGAAATTCTTGCTTGGTTTGGTGTAGGAGAATGTACCGATTGAAGAGCTGTTTGAGCAATTGAGATGTAACAGAAATGGCCTCACATCAGAGGCTGCTCAAGAGAGGTTAACCATTTTTGGTCCCAACAAACTCGAAGAAAAAGAGGTTCCATAATTTTTATAATATTTTGATGATAATTTCTGCTACGGCTACTAGATTATTGTTTCATCTTACATGTCTGTTGTGGAAAAACTGCGGTGAAAAACTTGGACAGGAGAGTAAATTTCTCAAGTTCTTGGGATTCATGTGGAACCCTCTTTCCTGGGTGATGGAGGCTGCTGCCATTATGGCCATTGCTCTTGCTAATGGAGGGGTAAAAATTCTTTGAACTTTACATTTACATAGTATAAGAATGAAATGAATGACAAAGTAATGACAAAACACTATTTCCCCAGGGGAGACCTCCTGATTGGCAAGATTTTGTAGGGATCATCTCCCTTCTTGTGATCAACTCAACCATAAGCTTTATCGAAGAAAACAACGCCGGAAATGCTGCTGCCTCGCTCATGGCTCGCCTTGCTCCCAAAGCTAAGGTTTATATACTTCTGTAAAATCAACCATAGGTTTTGTTTTTACCTTTCAAGTTTTACAGTATGATGGAAAAATTGATTGCAGGTTCTTCGCGATGGGAAATGGACGGAGGAAGAAGCCGCTGTGTTAGTCCCTGGTGACATTATCACTATCAAGCTTGGAGACATCATTCCAGCTGATGCTCGCTTGCTCGAGGGTGATCCACTAAAGATTGATCAAGTAACTCAAAACATATAATGTTGCTCCTTTTTTATGTTTTTGTCTTTGAAGGAATAAGGTTTGTTTATGGAGCTGTGTTTTTGTCTAAGCAAATTTTGTGCTTTTTTGGATGATTTTCAGTCGGCTCTTACTGGCGAGTCGCTGCCCGTGACAAAGGGTCCTAGTGATGGTGTGTACTCAGGATCAACTTGCAAACAAGGCGAAATTGAAGCCGTGGTGATTGCAACTGGAGTGCACACATTCTTTGGCAAGGCAGCTCATCTTGTTGATTCCACTCACCAAGTGGGCCATTTTCAACAGGTGGGGAAATTCAGAAGAATTTTGGTGTGATTGTGATCAAAATAAGCATATTCAGAAATGTAAGTACATAATTCAGCGTCGTGATGTCATGATGCTAACAGGTATTGACTGCCATTGGCAATTTCTGCATCTGCTCAATTGCAATTGGAATGCTGGTGGAGATCATTGTCATGTACACAATTCAGCGTCGTCCATACCGCACTGGTATAGACAATCTCCTAGTACTTCTCATTGGAGGCATTCCTATCGCCATGCCAACCGTCTTGTCAGTTACAATGGCCATTGGATCGCATCGCTTAGCACAGCAGGTTATTGCTTTGTAATCACCATTCTAATCAAACCATTATTTTCCTAGAATTTATTTTCTAGTTTCCTTTTGTTCTAACTCTTTATGTGAGCTCAAACTCAGGGTGCCATCACAAAAAGGATGACTGCCATTGAGGAAATGGCAGGGATGGATGTGCTCTGCAGCGACAAAACCGGAACTCTTACATTGAACAAGCTTTCAGTTGACAAGAACCTTGTTGAGGTTGGTCTTACTTGAAAACTGTTATTTCTTTCAGTTCACTCATATGGCTAAGTTACAAGTTGTTTTTTGTTATAGGTTTTTGTCAAAGGATTGGATGCAGACACAGTTATCTTGATGGCGGCTCGAGCCTCGCGTATGGAGAACCAAGATGCCATTGATGCTGCAGTGGTGGGAACGTTAGCTGATCCCAAGGAGGTACACTCAACTAATACTAACATGATGTTCTTTGGTTAATCAACCAATCCATACGCTTTCTGACTGCTTGATAATTTGATTAATGTTGTCGAAAAAGGCGCGTGCTGGCATTCAAGAGGTGCACTTCCTTCCCTTCAACCCGACGGATAAGCGAACGGCTCTGACTTACGTAGACAATGAAGGGAAAATGCATCGTGTGAGCAAAGGTGCACCAGAGCAGGTTTGTTATACAAATCTTGTTCTTTAAAATGTTTACTAGCTTATAAACCACTGTCTATCTACAAACTGAGTAAGGCTTGTTTTCTGTGACACAAAATACAGATCCTGAACCTTGTACAGTATAAATCAGTCATTGAAAGTAGAGTACATGCTGTCATAGATAAGTTTGCAGAGAGGGGTCTGAGATCTCTTGCTGTTGCTTATCAGGTAAAAAAAGCCTCAAGCTTTATTTCTTCATCTTTCTTGAATTCAGTTCTATAGGGTTGTTCATTGTTCTTGACTTTGCACATTCAGGAAGTTCCTGATGGTAAAAAGGAAAGTCCTGGAGCTCAATGGCAGTTCATTGGCCTCTTGCCTTTGTTTGATCCACCTAGGCACGATAGCGCAGAGACGATTCGACAGGCCTTGGATCTTGGTGTCAATGTGAAAATGATCACAGGTACAATTTTTATTTTGTTGTTGTTGTCACCTTTCTTGTTGCTCACTCTATAGGAGTAGGATATTGGAACCTGACCATTTCACAACCAGGTGATCAGCTGGCCATAGCAAAGGAAACCGGACGCCGTCTAGGAATGGGCACTAACATGTATCCTGCATCTGCATTACTTGGACAAAACAAGGAGTTTTCTTTTGAGGCCTTGCCTGTGGATGAGCTCATTGAGAAGGCTGACGGTTTCGCTGGCGTTTTCCCTGGTAAGCCTCTTGGCATGCTACACTCTAATCATAAAGCTCTTTCATCTACACAGAAGAAAATTGCAGTTTTGTTTTTGGTGTAGAGCACAAGTATGAAATAGTAAAGCGCTTGCAAGCAAGGAAGCATATCTGTGGAATGACGGGTGATGGAGTAAACGATGCCCCGGCTTTGAAGAAGGCTGATATAGGCATAGCTGTTGCTGATGCAACAGATGCAGCTCGTAGCGCGTCCGACATTGTTTTGACTGAGCCTGGGCTCAGTGTCATTGTCAGTGCTGTGCTCACCAGCCGCTCCATCTTTCAAAGAATGAAGAATTACACTGTAAAAAACTCTTTCCTGAAAATCCCTTTCATCCTGCTTTCTCTGGTTTTGACATTGTACTAATTCTAAGTGCAAAAGCTGAATCTGGTGACTTTCTCATTGCAGATTTATGCAGTGTCCATTACAATACGTATTGTGGTAAGTCCTAAGGGCTCATAAGTCATAACATGTCTGCAAAGTTACATCTGTGATGACATATTTCATCCTGATTCAATTTTTTTACACCTTTGACAGTTGGGTTTCATGTTACTGGCTCTAATATGGCGATTTGACTTCCCACCTTTCATGGTTCTAATCATTGCTATTCTCAATGATGGTTAGTGGTTCCATCCTACCATATCAACTCTCATTTGCTTTCTTAAGCTATGAATCAAGCTGTGATGTTTTCACTGACTTTGCGATTTCAGGCACGATTATGACAATCTCAAAGGATCGTGTAAAGCCATCGCCCCATCCTGACAGCTGGAAACTGGCCGAGATCTTTACAACAGGGATTGTTCTTGGTAGTTACCTGGCCATGATGACTGTCATTTTCTTCTGGGCAGCCTACAAAACAGACTTTTTCCCTGTAAGCAGCTCTCTCATCAATACATTATCATCAGTACATTAATGAGCGTAGTCCTGTATAATGCACCTTGTTCAGCTAGATCAAGTGTCTAACAGCATAATACATGTGAATAAATGGTGCTCTTCAGCGCGTGTTTGGGGTCTCGACGCTAGAGAAATGGGCTCACGACGACTTCAGAAAGCTCGCGTCAGCAATATACCTACAAGTGAGCATCATTAGCCAGGCTCTCATTTTCGTAACACGAGCTAGAAGCTGGTCTTTCGTCGAACGTCCTGGGCTTCTGCTTGTAACCGCGTTTGTCATTGCTCAACTGGTAAGAAAAAGCTTTTTGGAAGTCGGCTTAGATCACATTATAATGCATGATCTTGCATTATGCAAGATAATTGAGATCCAAACAAAGCTCTTAGTGATGGATGTGGTTTTGTCAGATTGCAACACTCATTGCTGTGTATGCAAACTGGAGTTTTGCTGCCATTGAAGGCATTGGATGGGGCTGGGCCGGCGTCATTTGGCTTTACAACCTCGTTTGCTACATCCTACTCGATGTGATCAAGTTCATCATTCGATACGCTCTCAGTGGAAAGGCTTGGGATCTTCTGCTTGAGCAAAGGGTACAAAACCAACCAACCAACCAACCAACCACCTCTTCATTTTGAGAGCCTTATGCTTGTATTAATTAACTCTTGTATGCTTAAATGATGAGAGTGTTTCCTTTTTTTTGTACACAGGTTGCATTCACAAGGAGAAAGAACTTTGGAAAGGAAGAACGGCAACTGGAATGGGCGCGAGCTCAAAGAACTCTCCATGGACTACATCCTCCTGAAAGCAAGACGTTCGCGAGCAGGTCTCGTTATAATGAGCTCAGTCAGCTGGCAGAAGATGCAAAGAGACGAGCAGAAATTGCAAGGTATTTGTGTTTGTTACCAACTTCACTTTAAAATTCCCCTCTACCAGTATATTTCGTGCTAATGATGCCCTGTTTTGTCGCCTCGGATTGTTCTTGTTCAGGCTGCGGGAGCTGACTACGCTCAAGGGCCATGTCGAGTCGGTTATTAAGCTCAAGGGCTTGGACATTGATGCCATTCAGCAATCCTACACAGTTTAAAAGGATAAGGATTCATGTCAGAAGTCTGATAAGTGATAGTGCATATATAGTAGCTTAATCTGTTGTTGAGATCATCCTTTTGTAGATATGCAAGAAAGTCGTTAGATTCTTGACTCTAGGATTTGCTTCTAAAACCATGTTGCCTATGTATGGTGTGTTCAATATCAAGCATCACCTTGTAATATAAATAACTAAGATACAAGGATTAGTAGGTGCACTTAATTTGTACACGTATGTTTAAAAAAGAAGGGTTATATGAAAATCATTCTCTATATGTATTATTTTGGTGTCAACTAATTGATCTTTGAGAAAGTTTAGGATGGTAACTATATGTGAAGAATTGGAGAGGGGGAGAAAAGTCCAAATATGAAGTCTTAAATGTATAAAACGCACATCTACAAAATAGGAGTTTTCATTGAACCGTTAGGGTTTGGGACTTTAGGGTTAGCATTAGTGTAATTCAGCTATTTATATTGTATCTTGTTATTTGAAGAAACAATCAATGATCAATTCTACCTTAATTTCTCTAGCCTCCCCTCTCCTCTCAAATCTTCTAATCCCCTTCTCTACTCATCTCTCTACGTATTCCCTCCCCTCTATTTCCTAATTAACTCCTACTTAAGTGTGTAAGGCAATAGTCTAATTAAGTTCTACTTAAGTGTGTAAGGCAATAGTCTATTACATTATCAATTGGTGCCTTTATCTGGACTCTACGTTTCCATGGCCAATAACGAGGATGATCGAACGGTGCTTGTTATAATTCATCGTGAATACTACGTAATCCCCGATCAAGTATTGAATCGATATCAAGTATTTTCACCACAAATCGGAGACTTGGAAAGCATTCAAAGAGTAAGTTATGGGTCTCAATTTTATTTTATTGGCTCCAGGGACGAGTCGACTATCATCGGGGAGTAATTGATACGTTAATTACTTCTTCTCGGGTTTTGTTTACGGCCTTTTCTGAGACGCTTTTATTGAACGTAGTTTCTTGTTATTTGGAGAAGCAATCAATGAAGAATCAATTATATCCTATTCTCTAGCCCCACCCTCTCCCTCTTATACGTATACTTCTATCTCTTCTACTTTTCGTTCTACCTCCTCTTCTCACATTCTTGCTTGGTGATCAAGATATCAGTATTTTTACTGATTTTTCAAAAATATGTTTTTATTATTAAGATGATGAAATTCTTGCTTGGTTGGTGTAGGAGAATGTACCCATTGAAGAGGTGTTTGAGCAATTGAGATGTAACAGAAATGGCCTCACATCAGAGGTTGCTCAAGAGAGATTAGCCATTTTTGGTCCCAACAAACTCCAAGAAAAAGAGGTTCCACAACTTCTCATACTTTTTATTATTTTGATGATAATTTCTCATATTTTGATGAAAAACTGGGGTGAAAAACTTGGGCAGGAGAGTAAATTTCTCAAGTTCTTGGGATTCATGTGGAACCCTCTTTCCTGGGCGATGGAGGTTGCTGCCATCATGGCCCTTGTTCTTGCTAATGGAGGGGTAAAAATTGCTTCATCTATTTAAATATTGAAATTTAAATAGTATTAGAATGAAATAAATAACAAAGTAATGACAACACACTATTTCCCCAGGGGAGACCTCCTGACTGGCAAGATTATGTAGGGATCATCTTCCTTCTTAAGATCAACGCAACCATAAGCTTTGTCGAAGAAAGCAAAGCCGGAAATGCTGCTGCCTCGCTCATGGCTCGCCTTGCTCCCAAAGCTAAGGTTTATAAGCTTCTGTTTTGCTTTCTTGAACTTGTAATATGCCATATGAAATGTGATTTTTTTCTTACATGTCAAGTTTTACAGTAAGGAGGTATTGTGATGGAAAAATTGGTTGCAGGTTCTTCGCGATGGGAAGTGGACGGAGGAAGAAGCCGCTGTATTAGTCCCTGGTGACATTATCACTATCAAGCTTGGAGACATCATTCCAGCCGATGCTCGCTTGCTCGAGGGTGATTCACTAAAGATTGATCAAGTAACTTATAACATATAAAGCTGTTCCTTTATGTTTTTGTCATGGAAGGAATAAGGTTTGTTTATGGAGCTGTGTTTTTGTCTAAGCAAATTTTGTGCTTTTTTGGATGATTCTTAGTCGGCTCTTACTGGCAAGTCGCTGCCCGTGACAAAGGGTCCTAGTGATGTTGTGTACTCAGGATCAACTTGCAAAGAAGGCGAAACTGAAGCCGTGGTGATTGCAACTGGAGTGCACACATTGTATGGCAAGGCAGATCATCTTGTTGATTCTACTCACCAAGTGGGCCATTTTCAGCAGGTAGGAGAATTCAGAAGAATTTTGGTGTTTGTGATCACAATAAGCATATTCAGAAATATAAGTACATAGCACTTAGTTTTCTTTTTCCCTTTGTTGTCATAAATGATCCAGTTTTTTCAATACCAATGTGTATTGACATGTATATGTCATGATGCTAACAGGTACGGACTGCCATTGGCAATTTCTGCATCTGCTCAATTGCAATTGGAATGCTAGTAGAGATCATTGTCATGTACACAATTCAGCATCGTCCATACCGCACTGCCATAGACAATCTCCTAGTACTCCTCATTGGAGGCATTCCTATCGCCATGCCAACCGTCTTTTCAACTACAATGGCCATTGGATCGCATCGCTTAGCTCAGCAGGTTATTTCTTTGAAATCACCATACCAATCAAACCATTATTTTCCTAGGATTTTTACTTTCTAGTTTCCCTTTATTTTAACTCCTTATGTGAACTCAAACTCAGGGTGCCATCACAAAAAGAATGACTGCCATTGAGGAAATGGCAGGGATGGATGTGCTTTGCAGCGACAAAACCGGAACTCTTACATTGAACAAGCTTTCAGTTCACAAGAACCTTGTTGAGGTTGGTCTTTACCTGAAAACTTCTATTCCTTTCAGTTTACTCATATGGTTTGAGTTATAAGTTTTTTTATATTTATCTTTTTTTTTATAGGTTTTTGTCAAAGGATTGGATGCAGATACAGTTATCTTGATGGCGGCTCGAGCCTCGCGTATGGAGAACCAAGATGCCATTGATGCTGCAGTGGTGGGAACATTAGCTGATCCCAAGGAGGTACACTCAATTAATACTAAGATGATTTTCTTGACTAGCTAATCAAACAATTTGTACACTTTCTGAGAACTTGAAAACGTGACTAATGTTGTCGAAAAGGCGCGTGCTGGCATTCGAGAGGTGCACTTCCTTCCCTTCAACCCGACCGATAAGCGAACGGCTCTGACTTACATAGACAATGAAGGGAAAATGCATCGTGTGAGCAAAGGTGCACCAGAGCAGGTTTGTTATACAAATCTTGTTCTTTAAAATATTTACTAGTTTATAAACCACTGTCTATCTACAAACTGAGTAAGAGTTGTTTTCTATGACATGAAATACAGATCCTGAACCTTGTACAGTATAAATCAGTCATTGAAAGTAGAGTACATGCTGTGATAAATAAGTTTGCTGAGAGGGGTCTGAGATCTCTTGCTGTTGCTTATCAGGTAAAAAAAACTAACTTAATTTCTTCATCTTTCTTGAATTCAGTTCTATAGGATTGTTCTTGACTTTGCGCGTTCAGGAAGTTCCTGATGGTAAAAGGGAAAGTCCTGGAGCTCAATGGCAGTTCATTGGCCTCTTGCCTTTGTTTGATCCCCTTCGGCACGACAGCGCAGAGACAATTCGACAGGCCTTGGATCTTGGTGTCAATGTGAAAATGATCACAGGTACATTTTTTATTTTGTTGTTGTTTTCACCTTTCTCGTGGCTCACTCTATAGGAGTAGGATATTGGAACCTGGCCATTTCAAGACCAGGTGATCAGCTGGCCATAGCAAAGGAAACCGGACGCCGTCTAGGAATGGGCACTAACATGTATCCTGCATCTGCATTACTTGGACAAAACAAGGAGTTTTCTTTTGAAGCCTTGCCTGTGGATGAGCTCATTGAGAAGGCCGACGGTTT
Organism: Polygonum maritimum; assembly: GCA_963924305.1. Lineage (NCBI taxonomy): Eukaryota > Viridiplantae > Streptophyta > Magnoliopsida > Caryophyllales > Polygonaceae > Polygonum > Polygonum maritimum. Next base: position 43,011,620 of record OZ002731.1, on the reverse strand, counting down.
TGCTGGCGTTTTCCCTGGTAAGTCTCTTGTCATGCTACACTAATCATAGTAAAGCTCTTTCATCTACACAGAAGAAAGTTTTAGCTTCTTGTTTTTTGGTGTAGAGCACAAGTATGAAATAGTAAAGCGCTTGCAAGCAAGGAAGCATATTTGTGGAATGACGGGTGATGGAGTGAACGATGCCCCGGCTTTGAAGAAGGCTGATATAGGCATAGCTGTTGCTGATGCAACAGATGCAGCTCGTAGCGCGTCTGACATTGTTTTGACAGAGCCTGGGCTCAATGTCATTGTCAGTGCTGTGCTCACCAGCCGCTCCATCTTTCAAAGAATAAAGAATTACACTGTATAAAACTCTTTCCTGAATCCCTTTCTGCCTGCTTTCTCTGATTTTGACAATGTACTAATTCTAAGTGCAAAAGCTGAATTTTGGTGACTTTCTTATTGCAGATTTATGCAGTCTCCATTACAATACATATTGTGGTAAAGTCATCAGGGCTCATAACTAGCCTGCAAAGTTACATCCATCTGTGATGACATATTTCATCCTGATGCAAATTTTTTTTACCACCTTTGACAGCTGGGTTTCATGTTACTGGCTCTAATATGGCGATTTGACTTCCCACCTTTCATGGTGCTAATCATTGCCATTCTCAATGATGGTTAGTGGTTCCATCTTATCATATCAACTCCCATTTGCTTTCTTAAGCAATGAATCAAGTTGTGATGTTTTCACTGACTTTGCGATTTCAGGCACAGTTATGACAATCTCAAAGGATCGCGTAAAGCCATCGCCCCATCCCGACAGCTGGAAATTGGCCGAGATCTTCACAACAGGGATTGTTCTTGGTAGCTACCTGGCCATGATGACTGTCATTTTCTTCTGGGCAGCCTACAAAACAGACTTTTTCCCTGTAAGCAACTCTCATCAGTACATTAATGATTAATGAGCCTAGTCCTATATCATTTATCAGCTTGTTCAGCTAGATCAAGTGTCTTACAGCATAATACTTGTGAACAAATGGTGCTCTGCAGCGCGTGTTTGGGGTCTCGACCCTAGAGCAATGGGCTCACAACGACTTCAAAAAGCTCGCGTCAGCGATATACCTGCAAGTGAGCATCATTAGCCAGGCTCTCATTTTCGTAACACGGGCTAGAAGCTGGTCTTTCGCCGAACGTCCTGGGTTTCTGCTTGTAACCGCGTTTGTCATTGCTCAACTGGTAAGCAAAAGCTTCTTAGGGTCGGCCTTAAATCACCGTGTTATGTATGTCACATTATAGTGCATGATACAATTGTGATCCAAACAAAGCTCTTAGTGATGGATGTGGTTTTGTCAGATTGTGTGATTCGTATTAAAACAATCAACAAGTGCACACATCCAAAGTCACACAAGTAAGTAAATACGAAGAACAGCGGAAGCAAGTGAACACGAGATTTTAACGAGGTTCGGAACAAGTCCTACATCCTCGTGGCCTCAAGATAGGAAGCCAAATCCACTATAGGTTAAAGGATTACAAGAGAGCACAATGTTCAGATCAAGTACAAGTATGGCAGATCAAAGAACAAAGCAAGACAAGCCAAGTAATGGAAGAAGACACTCCCTTTGGAATGTCAGAGATGGAAGACGAGTGAAGGCTCTTCACTCTCAGTCAAGGCTCGTCGCCGGACTGTCACAACCACCCACCGGACCTTGCCGCTCATAGAAGGAACCACCGGAAGCGAACCCAAGTCAGGCTTTCTCTCGCTCTCTTTACAGTGGTCACACACTTAAATGGTTTTCTTCTAACTTCCAACGGCGCAGAACAGTAGCGAGGCTTATAAAGTGAAGCCAAAGAAGGGTTTCAATGGAACACTCGGAGCCCCACTACAAAACGGGCCTGCCTTGAATGTACCTCAGCCTAGACATCATGGGCTTATCGGGTTAGAGCATCTCGGTTTGGGCCGAGCCTCCTCTATAACCCAATAACTCTAAATCTGCCAATACAATGTAATTAATCTAAACTAGTATGATAACCTTTATAATTAGGAAATCATACTTACAATATGCCCTCTTGATTTCCTAATTCCTATTACCTAACACAAACTATAGAACATAGTCATTACAAGGAGTTAGGAGTGGATCTGACTTTCAACCGTCATCAGCCAAGGTCCTCCCCGGAGGTCACGTGACAGCTTTAATGTGCAGAAAATCTCTGCAGAAGCTGAACTTGCCAGAGTCCACTATTTTTGTACCAAAATCAGCAGGATTTTTGTTCCCACTAATCTTTTGCACTTGAACAATTTTCTCATCAACTTTCTGCCTTATAAAATGATAACGAACATCAATATGTTTCGTCTTCTCATGATAAACAGGATCTCTGCACAAATAAAGTGCACTTTGGCTGTCAGAATGAATAACAGAGCTGAAAACATTGCCAGTAACCTCCTTTAAAATGCCCTGCAACCACACAGCTTCTTTACATGCTTCAGTGGCAGCAATGTATTCAGCCTCAGTGGATGATAAGGCAACAATAGATTGTTGTTGGGCTTTCCAAGATATACAATTACCACACCAAGTGAACATGTAGGAAGTTGTTGACTTCCTAGTATCCTTATTGCTAGCAAAGTCAGAATCAACATATCCAAACAATTCATTAGTAGCACCATGTTTCCCATATATAAGACCATAATTTCTAGTGCCAAGCATGTATTTCAAGAGATATTTCATTGCATCCCAATGTTTTAGACCCGGTTCTGACATAAACCTACTAAGAACACTTATAGCAAAGGACAAATCAGGTCGGGTGCAAACCATGTTATACATAACAGATCCTACAGCTGCATCATAAGGAATGGACCTCATTCGGTTTATCTCATCTGAAGACATCGGCTTCTTGACCTTTGTGAGGTCAAGATGCCCTCCTAAGGGTATGGATGAAGGTTTAACATTTCTGATATTAAATCTATCCAACACCTTTGAAGTGTAATCAGTTTGAGACAAGCTTAAGAGATTCTTAGACCTATCTCTTTTAATCTTAATGCCTAAAATCATTTGAGCAGGACCAAGATCTTTCATGTCAAAATTATGCTTAAGATCATCTTTTAATTCAGCAATTTTAATCTTGTTTTTACATATTAAAAGAAGATCATCAACATACAGCAACACATACAAAGGATCAGATTTGTTAACAGCCTTGAAGTACAAGCATGAGTCATATTTAGACTTGGTGAAACCCAATTTTAGCATGCAAGCATCAAATTTCAGATTCCACTCCCTAGGTGATTGTTTTAGGCCATAAATCGACTTAATTAACAAACACGCATGTTCAGGTTTACTTTTATCCTCAAAACCTTTTGGCTGGCACATGAATATAGTCTCATTAAGGTCACCATGCAAGAAGGCCGTTTTTACATCCATTTGTTCAATTTCAAGATCATGAACCGCAGCCATAGACAACATCAAACACATTGTTTTATACTTCACGACAGGTGCAAAAATCTCATTATAATCCTCACCCTCCCTTTGGGTAAAACCCTTAGCTACTAACCTAGCTTTATATCTAGGAGGATCCCTAGGATTAATCCCTTCTTTCAATTTATAAATCCACCTACAGCCAATTAATCTAGCTTTCTTTGGTTTAGGCACTAGTTTCCAAGTGTTATTAGCATACATGGAATCAATCTCTTCTTTCATAGCCTTAAGCCAATAGCTAGCATGCTTACAATTCACAGCTTGGTTGTAAGTTTCAGGGGTAAAGGAATTGACAACATCAGCAATCACAAAGGCAAAATCAATTTCATTTTCAAAATACCTTTTATTCGGAATCCTAACTCTAGGTTCCCTATCCCTAGTGAGTTGATAATTAGTAAGATCATGCTGTTCAGGAATAACATTATCATGCAGATTTTCAGTTATATGTTCAGCACCTTCATCAAACACATCATCATCATGCAAATCAGTTTCAAACTGCAAATTATCACTGGGATTTTGCTGACTTACCTGCCCACCTGATTGGTGGGGTTCCAATTCTTCCGTACTTGAATGAGTGGGATTATCAAGACCCAACTCGTTTCCAATTGACCCCGTTTCAAGCCCGCCATCACTAGAGCTGGAAGGCATCACACTTGAGGAAATTCCTATGTCGAATTCTTCCTCTTCTTGAATCTGTCCAGCCTCTGGAATGTAGAATTGAGGCTGAATTTCTTGACCCTGTCTCTCATCATTCTCAATTGCAGGAGTTAGTAAATTTTTGAAATGGAAATCATGTTCCTTGAAAATCACGTCTTTGCTGATCAAAATCCTATAACCCCCAGGTTGTATAGCAAGAAGCTTATACCCTTTTACCCCTTCTGGATAACCTAACATTATGCATTTTTGAGATCTAGGATTCAATTTTCCAACAGATTGATAAGCAAAAGCAGTACAACCAAAAGGTTTTAAATGCGATATTTCAGGCTTCCTACCAGACCACATTTCCTGGGGAGTTTTAAATCCAATTACTGCAGAGGGACTCCTATTAATGAGATAAGAAGCTGTGGTAACAGCTTCCCCCCACAGAGAATGTTTCAGGCCAGCAGCAATTAACATACACCTAGCTTTTTCCAGGAGAGTCCTGTTCATCCTCTCAGCAGTGCCATTCTGCTGAGGAGTGCCAGAGACCGTTAAATGACGTTTTATACCATTTTCAAGGCAAAAGGCATTAAAAGAAGCATTGCAAAATTCTAATCCATTATCAGTCCTAAGACATTTTACTTTAAGACCAGTTTCACCTTCTACCTTAGTCTTCCAAAACTTAAAGGATTCAAAAGCTTCATCTTTTGTTTTTAGAAGATATATCCAAACTTTCCTTGAGTAGTGGTCTATAAGAGAGATGAAATATCTTCTTCCCCCTACAGTAGCTACTTGAGCTGGCCCCCACAAGTCGGAATGAACATACTCTAATGGCCTTTTAGCAACAAATGAAGATCTTTTAAAACCAGTTTTTGAATGTTTCCCTAAGATGCAAGTATCACATTTGTCTAGATGAGCAGGTTTATTTTTCAGAATACCATGCTTAAACAATTCATGCAAGCCCTTAGTGCCTATATGACCATATCTAGAATGCCAAAGATTAGTTTCATGCATATTCATGGAATCAGAAACAGCAGCATTACATTCAGGCATAGCAATCACATGATAAAGGCCATTCTTTTTCACACTTTGAACAAGAATTTTTCCATTTTTAATAACATTTCTAACCCCTTGATGAGTTATAATTTGACAGTTCAGGTCATCAAATGTAGATTCAGACATCAAATTCCTTCTTAAGCCAGGCACCCACCTAACATTTTGAAGCACCCTTATAACCCCATCATGCATTTTTAAAGGAATCGTACCAATACCTTTGACAGTTAAAGAGGAATTATCCCCTAACATAACTTCCCCACCCTCATGCAAAGAAATAGAATTAAACCATTCCCTATGAGGAGTAGCATGTATAGTACATCCAGAATCAAGAATCCAAGTATCATGATCACTAGCATTACCTACCACAAGTAATTCATGGGAATACATAGGGTACTCAAACACATTAGAAACATCATTGGCTGTTTTGGCAGCCTCTTTATCTTTCTTTTTCTTCTTATGACAGTCCTTAATAACATGTCCAGGTTTACCACAGAAGAAACACTTAACATTTTTCTTTTCAGGTTGGGTCTTAGACTCCTCTTCCTTATCAGTTTCCTTTTTCTGCACATTTTTATTCTTGTATTTAGGCTTATATCTTGTCAAGAGAGCCTCAGTTTTAGCTTCACCTTTTGTCTTAAAGATTTTCATGCTCTGATTTTTTTGTGTTACAGATTCTATAATTTTCTTCACTGTAAGCTCTTCATTACCATATTGAATGACATCTTTAAAAGTGTCAAATTGATTTGGAAGAGAATTCAACAGCAAAACAGCTTGGTGAGTATCAGAAATCTTATCTTCACATCTATCTAAATCTTGAGTTAATTTCAAAAATTTATCAAGATTTTCAGACAATGAAATAGCAACATCCATCTTAAAGGTAAATAGCTGGGACAAGAGGCTAATTCTATTAGGCAAGGATTTTACCTCATAAATTTCTTTAAGAGTGTCCCATACCTCTTTTGCAGTTGTTTTGGAGACAACTTGCCTAGCCACCTCGTCTGAAAGCCTTATCATAATTTCACTGTGGGCCTGCTCATCTAAATCCTTCTTTTGCAAGGCAGTCATGTCCATCTTAAAGGTAAATAGCTGGGACAAGAGGCTAATTCTATTAGGCAAGGATTTTACCTCATAAATTTCTTTAAGAGTGTCCCATACCTCTTTTGCAGTTGTTTTGGAGACAACTTCCCTAGCCACCTCGTCTGAAAGCCTTATCATAATTTCACTGTGGGCCTGCTCATCTAAATCCTTCTTTTGCAAGGCAGTCATGTCCACAGTGTAAGCTTCATTCACCGCTTTCCAGCATTTTTCTTTAATCAAAATTGCCTTCATTTTAACACACCACATGGGAAAATCAGTTGAACCATCAAATGGTTTAATCCTCACATTAGAATCAGACATGATTAATGAAGAACAAAGGGACGACACTTCCAAGAATACACTAGCTAGCAGGAAAGTAATGATGAAACAAAGGAAATAACCACAAAAGAGAAAAAGAAATCAGATTTATGCTTATAGGTTTCAAGCTAGGCCAAAAGCAAGTATAAAGGCAACAGTACACTACTAGCTAGACTTGAGAAAACTAGCTACTACCCTAGGTCACGTGAACCAAAGATAATAAGCCAAATTAACTCAATAAACCTTTATATAATATGCAACAAAGTGATAGAGCTGAAATTAAAAAAACAAGCAAAGCAAGCAAGTTTTAACAGCAAAGAACACGTTTGAGTAATCAACACACAAAGGTCAATAACTAGCAGATCTGGGCACAAGAAACGCAACCATTGCTCTGATACCAGTTTGTGATTCGTATTAAAACAATCAACAAGTGCACACATCCAAAGTCACACAAGTAAGTAAATACGAAGAACAGCGGAAGCAAGTGAACACGAGATTTTAACGAGGTTCGGAACAAGTCCTACATCCTCGTGGCCTCAAGATAGGAAGCCAAATCCACTACAGGTTAAAGGATTACAAGAGAGCACAATGTTCAGATCAAGTACAAGTATGGCAAATCAAAGAACAAAGCAAGACAAGCCAAGTAATGGAAGAAGACACTCCCTTTGGAATGTCAGAGATGGAAGACGAGTGAAGGCTCTTCACTCTCAGTCAAGGCTCGTCGCCGGACTGTCACAACCACCCACCGGACCTTGCCGCTCATAGAAGGAACCACCGGAAGCGAACCCAAGTCAGGCTTTCTCTCGCTCTCTTTACAGTGGTCACACACTTAAATGGTTTTCTTCTAACTTCCAACGGCGCAGAACAGTAGCGAGGCTTATAAAGTGAAGCCAAAGAAGGGTTTCAATGGAACACTCGGAGCCCCACTACAAAACGGGCCTGCCTTGAATGTACCTCAGCCTAGACATCATGGGCTTATCGGGTTAGAGCATCTCGGTTTGGGCCGAGCCTCCTCTATAACCCAATAACTCTAAATCTGCCAATACAATGTAATTAATCTAAACTAGTATGATAACCTTTATAATTAGGAAATCATACTTACAGATTGCAACACTCATTGCTGTGTATGCAAACTGGAGTTTTGCTGCCATTGAAGGCATTGGATGGGGCTGGGCTGGTGTCATTTGGCTCTACAACGTCGTTTGCTACATCCTACTCGACGTGATCAAGTTCATCATTCGCTACGCTCAAACTCTCCATGGACTACATCCTCCTGAAGGCAAAACGTTCGCGAGCAGGTCTCGTTATAATGAGCTCAGTCAGCTGGTAGAAGATGCAAAGAGATGAGCAGACATTGCAAGGTAATTAATATTCACTTCACATTCTCATCCACCAGCACATTTTGTCCTAATAATACCTTTTTTTACCCCCCTTGGATGAGTTCTTGTTCAGTCTTTGGGAGCTCAATACACTCAAGGGCCATGTCGAATCGGTTATTAAGCTCAAGGGCTTGGACATTGACGTAAAAAGATGAGGATTCATGTCAAAGAGCTCGTACCACCACTTGTCGCCACCGGCACCGCCGTCCTTGTCGCCGGCTGCGACATTTCTCCCCGCCCACGCAAAAACAACGGCTTAACTATATGTTTCCGGCAACACCGAGCCCAAAATCAAAGGAAAAATGAGTTAGATTACCCTGTTATCCACGCCACAACGGCAACGCTAGAAACCCGGAGATCTGTATCCATGATAACAACAAGGCCATGAAACAAATAGGATAAAGAATTCTTTTACCTTATCTCGGAACATGGATCTGATCTCGGAACGCTTCCGCCACTACTTCACCGCTTGCACGCGGAGGCCTGCCACAACTCGCCGTCCCTGTCCCCCGCCCCGACCGACCCCAGCAGGAACACCGACGCCGACAGGAAGGCCAAGCGCCACGGCAGGATCAGAGAAGAAGGAGGAGAAGCATGAGATGTGGGGAAATTAGAGAACTAAATGAATATATTAAGCAGAGATTCATCCAATTCCACTCAACTGTTACCATATTTAAGCAGAGATTAATGTGGAATATTAAGTAGAGATTTTTTCCATTCACACGTTACCATATTTAAGCAGAAATTTATTCCATTCAACTGCTCAAAATGTACCGGATTCATCCCGTATTATTCAACCGTTATCATATTTAATAGTATTAATGAGCAATTTTGAATGCAGTCAACTGCTCAAAATGCCACCACATTCATCTCATTCAATTGTTACCATATAAGCAAATTAAACCGTTTTCTTTGGTCGAAAATTCAATTCAACCGTAATTGACGTTATACATAGGGCAATCAATATCTATCTATCTATTACTATATACTAATGAAGCAAATTCCGCCACCATATTGCGCCACATCATCTCTTTTGTTAAAACAATACTCCCTCCGTTTCAAAATACTTGACTCTTTAGACATTTCACACATATTAAGGATTATTCATGTATGTCTAAACTACCCCTATACAATAATAACAACATCACTCTTAACTAAAAAGTATGACTAGTATGGAAGTAGGTGATATCATTACATTATAGGTTATCATGAGGGGTAAATTTGGAAAGAAGTGGGAAAATATATGAAATTGACAAGTTTTTTGAAACAACATAAAGTGTCCAAAGAGTCAAGTATTTTGAAACGGAGGGAGTATTTTGTAGATAATTTTTTATCCTCTCTTTAATTAGAAAATTTATCTTTCCATACCATATAAATTTATCTTTCCATACCTATCTTATTAGATTTTAGTTTTATCATGATACATAATCTTAATCTTCTACATATTAAATTAGAATATCAAATTTTATGTTATATTTATCTTTTCATACCCCTTTTGTTACCGTATTAACATACAAGAAGAAAGATAAATACGTATTGTAATATATAAATACGTATGTATGAAAAAACGAAAAAAAGTAATTAAGAAAAAAAGATATAAATACGTATGCTACTAAGAAAATACCTTAAAAATGGATAGATTTCTATGCAAGGCAAATAATACCTTACCAAAAGCATAAGCTCATTATATTATAAGATCATAACGATATTCCATATATTGAATCTGGATCTTTCATGTGGATTTTTTTCAAAGAAATCATAACGATAAACTTTTATTTATATAATTTAAAATATTTAGATCATAATTATATCATTTTTACCAATTTAATTAAATATTATATTAAATATAAGTTATTTTCGAAATTTGTTTATAAGATTTTTTTAAAATTCGTCAATGTTAGGAAATTCTATCACTATATATATGCCACGTCTTTCTTTCATTAAAATAGTACATTAAGTAGATATATGATAATATTTATAATTATTATTGTAATTATTATAGTTTATTAATATACAAATAATAAATAAATGAATAAACAACACCCCGTACAGGGTACGGGTCATCTGCTAGTATATTATAAAAGTCGACCGTTTTCGAGCCACCACGTTGATTCTGGCCCCACTTAATTTTAATTTTTTTTTCCAGCTCAAATAGATAATAACAACTTTATATCTTTTATTTTCCTTAATTTTATCTTTAAAACCATACTATCTATCTTCAATTTTATATCCCTTAAATAATCAATCAATAAAAGTCGGCCATATCTTATCAATCAATACGTATGTACGTACGTTAATTTGCAATCAATATAACATATCCCTGAAATGTTTTCACGTATATCATTAAACTATTGTTGATATGGCCCGAAAATATAACATATCTTAAATATAACATATCTTATCTTATCAATTTTATATCCCTTAAATGTTAGTTATATCCATGACCATGTAGGTAAGTATGTTATATTTTATATTTTCATTAATTATATTTCACCACGTTAATTGATGAAATTATGTTATATCAATCAATATGTTATATTTTAGGGCCATTTGTATTTTTTAATTTTAATTTGATTATGTTATATTCAATCAAACATACGTATGTACAATTAAATTTGGATTATAATATAATTTAAAGTTTAGTTTGGATTATAATATAATTAGATACTATCATACTAGCATAACTAACATTAATTTCCTAACATTTATAATAGTCGTACAATAGATCTTATATGATTTTCTTTCATAAAACTAACATTTATTTAATTAATTTTGACTCATAAAATTTTAAAATTTTTATTGAAAATTTTCATTCTCACCCACCTTATATTTTCAAGAAATTGTTTTTAACAGTTTCTATTAATTTCCTAATATTTTCTATACCAGTTGCTTTTTAGATTGAGAATATCATGATTTATAAAATATATTCCGTCCGTTTCATAAAAGGTGTCATTTTAGCTCTAAAATTTTGTTTCAAAATACATGTCTTTTTACATTTTTGGCATTTACGTTACAGATTTACCCTTATAATCATGAGCAGTTTATTAGTAGTGGTTTTCAATAAAGTAAAAAAGTGAGGTAATAATTAGGGGTATAATAGTACATATAATAGATTCCTTAATATATGTGCAAATTGCTAAAATGACACATTCAATGAAACAGAGGGAGTATTATATTTTAATAAGATATTTTTTTGATATATTCACGTATATAGAGGCAAAAAATTATTCATTAAATGTTATGATTAAAGCAACTACATGTTTAATTGGGTTTTATCAAATTGGCGATTTGCATACTAAAATATAAATAAATATAATTTGCAAAATACTGTAAGATATTCACTATAAAATATAAGTACGTGATTTGCATCATAATATATTCCCAATCGATTATAGAACAATTAAAGACTTCTATTGTTCGATGAAATTAAATTATGTCAATTTTTTTATTATACATTTTCACACTGATATTCTATTTATAATATATTCAAAAAATTAAAAAACACGAGTCGTGCATGGCACGACGGGTACAACTAGTATGTATAATGTTGCCATTGTATTTGTTCATATCAAATGTACCATGCAAATATTCGAATTATATAAAATATAATTTCTAACTCTCACGATGACAAATTTACAATTGTTAAGTAATTAAACACTTTATACATATATATCCAAATTTCCAATGATGTATATATTTTTTTGGGTAAAAAGAATATAATTTTTTAAATAACGTAATTAGTTTGAATAAATTGTACAAGGATATGATAACCGAAAAATACAAATATGATTATTGTGACAGCATAAAATCTAATACATTTTGTCTGGTAAAAAAAAACACAAATCAACTCAATAAGACTCGAACCATGGATCTACATGACAAAGGGGGTGACCTTAACCACTATGCTAGGATGTTATTGCTACCCATTTGTATATCTATCACAATAAAAGAATAAGGTTGAATCCGTGCATTAAATGCACTTCGTACACAACTTTTTAATGTATTATATAGATTACCCCATGGGTGTCTTTTGTAACTTTGGCTTGCCTCAAGCCGCTTTTGGGTGCTAATACATTTCTAACCTTATTCAAAAAAAAAAATCAATGTGAAGAATTGGAGGGAAAGAAATAAAAGATATGAAGTCGAAGATCACGTTTTAAACACACATTTATAAAATACGAGGGCATTTTTCTGAAAGATGAGAAATTAACCGACGATCTATGAAAGTGGTATAAATAAGCGGGTCGCCTTGTGAAATTCTCAAACCCGTAAACCAGAAATTAGGGTTTTGTGCTGAACCCATTACCGGTTCAGCTTCTAATCCAACTTCTCTCATCTTCTCTGTCTTCACTGTCTCTGAGGAATCCGATTCGTTACTTCCCACTTCATAAACTTGAAAGTCGGTGTTTCCTCCCCGGTGCAATCGGCTTTCAAAAACTCAGAGACCGTGACTTCTGAATTCGTTCCCGTCGCTTAATCGAATTCCCCGTCAGGTGCAATTGCTGGTAAGTATGTGAAATTCCGTTCAGCTATTGTAGTGTTTGTGCATTTCAGGACTCTACTTTTGGATAGTATCTGCTAATTAGGGTTCTTGACGTAATCACGCTCTTGAGTTGTATGATCTTGAGCTCAATTTTTACCTCTCGTTTGTAATTGATTGCGAGAACAGTAAGAGCGTGATTGCTGGTAAGTATAAGAGCTCAATTTTTATCTGCTAATTAGGGTTCTTGACGTAATCACGCTCTTGAGTTGTATGATCTTGAGCTCAATTGTTACCTCTTGCTTATAATTGATTGCGAGAAGAGTAAGAAGATTGCAAAGAGATGTAATTGATAACTTGAGAGATTGGTAACTTGGGATGATCAATGATTATAGGATGACATTGTGAAGAAGAGGGTGGAAAAAGATGGCATATGGAGTGGCAGTTGGTGGCCCACCGCAGGCAGGGACTACCAAGCAAGTGAAGTTGGATAAAGAGAGTGAGTTGCGGATTGAAGTCTCTGAGAGTTTGCCTCTCCGTCTCCGGTTGCTGACGGGTACAGCAGAGATATATGGCACTGAAATTCCTCCCGAGATTTGGGTCACTTTCCCTCCACGCCTCAAATTTGCGGTAAAAGAAACAGTTCTTAGCGTTTCTTCTTTTATAGTTTCATGTTCAATCAGTTTCAATTTTGTACAAGTGGAATTGAGATTTCGCTTACTATTTTAGTTGTAGTCTTTTAGTTGAGTAATGCATTACACTAAGTAAGGAATAAATCAGTGGTATGTACTGCCCGTTTAGGTTTGTAACCCTATGGCTCTTGGACTTGTAATTCCATATTTTTTAGGATGATATTTTCAGCATGAATGAAAGCTTGGAATGCTGTTGGTGCCTCAAGTTTTTCTATGTTAATGTTTTCTCCTATAGATGTTACTTTGTTTATATGTGCAGAGAACTTCTATACCTTTTTAACATTCTAATTTGGGTTGTATATATGCTTCACTTCCAGGTTTTTACTTGGTATGGGGCCACCATAGAAATGGATAGCAACACTGAAACTGATTATACAGCTGATGAGGTATGCTTGTGCACTATCAACTCTATTATTGTTGTGCGATTGGCGAGAGCTTCAAGATTATATCTAATAAACTTGTCGCTCCATGCTGTTCATTCAGACACCAATGGTTAGCTATGTGAATGTGCATGCTGTGCTGGAAGCACGGAGGAGCCGAGCTAGAGCCTCATCATCTGGTGATTCTGAATCATCTAAGGTATATCATCCTACTATATGCTTGTTTCTGCTGCTATATGATAAAGTATTTCATTAACATATCACAGCTAAAAGCTTAAGTTTTTTTCCCCTTCAAAAACTGACTAATTTTATGATGTTTAGGGTCCTCGAGTTATTGTTGTGGGTCCTACTGATTCAGGAAAAAGTACCTTATCAAGAATGCTTCTTAGTTGGTCTGCGAAACAAGGTTGGAAGCCTACCTTTGTGGACTTGGATATTGGACAAGGATCAATAACAATACCTGGAGCCATCGCTGCCACGCCAGTTGAGATGCCTATTGATCCAGTGGAAGGAATTCCTCTGGAAATGCCCCTTGTGTACTTCTATGGGCATACAAGCCCAAGGTAGGCACAAATGGTCTTTAAAAAATCGTTCCTCTACGTAGTAGAAATATCTCTTTACCAGCCACATGTTAATATAGATATTTTTTGGTTTTGTTCCTTCCAGTGTAAATGTTGATTTATATAAGGCTATTGTAAAAGAGCTTGCTCAAACGCTGGATAGGCAGTTTGCTGGAAATGCTGAATCTCGAGCTGCAGGCATGGTGATCAATACCATGGGTTGGATAGAAGGAACAGGCTATGAGGTATATTTCTTCCCTGTGCTTCTGTAGTAATGAAGATTATATTCATTTAGTATTGTTATACACAAAATACATAGGTCACTAACTGATTCTTAATGTCTTGGACTTCTTGTGCAGCTTCTTCTGCATGCAATTGATACATTTAATGCTGATGTTATATTAGTGCTGGGACAGGTAAACTCTTTCATCAAATTGTAGGGTTTGCTTTTGTTGTCCTTATTCACCCTAGCCCGTGTCATGTTGGGTATCCTTTTTCCAGTAGGCTGTCTAGTTTTCATATGCATTTGGATTGGGCATGGAACACTATCACAAATTCACAGTAGTGGTTCCATGCTTCAAATATAAAGGAACTGTCCAAATTAAGTACTTTAGTTGGAAATAAGCATAAAGCAGCTGTGGAATTGTTGTTAAACTAGTTCATGTTCCAATGTGTTACTCCTTGTGAGCTAACATTCATGATACATAGGAAGGGTATTGGGGGAATCAAAATGCTTTGACCAGAAATAGTTCAATTTGCTTTAAAAGTCCTTCTGGAGCTTGTACAGATTTATTCTATTCCTTCGTATGGTTCTGAAGCTACTCTTCCTTGATATTTTATCAAATGTTTAAGCACCTCTGCAACTTCAATGCTCTTATGCTAGGAAAATATTTTTATGATCCTGCAGGAAAAACTTTATAGCATGCTCAAATCAGTAATGAAAAGTAAACCAAAGGTGGATGTTGTTAAGCTTCAAAAATCAGGTGGTGTTGTGTCCAGGAATGCTAAATTTCGTCAGAAGACCCGAAGCTATAGGATAAGGGTGAGTTGGAAAGTAAAAAGAACACTTGATGTGCTCTTATGTCCTGCTTCATATCCTGGCTTCACTTTATTTTTGTAATGATTATATTTAGTCATTTTTTTTAGCCCAGACTTGGTAATTTTCTCACATTATTTTAGTATCTGCTCCCTGAAAGAAATGTCAAACGATTTTTTTGACCTTGTGCAATTACATCTGTCATATGATATGGTTTGATTTGGGCACACTTTCTGTTTGCCTACGCCTTTTCTAAATTCTAAGTTGCAATTTATCTGATTCGCATGCTTGAAAGTCCTAGTATATCATAATTTTGTCGAATCTTCAAGTATTTAGCAAATAATTCCTTTCTCAGCTATAGCCCTGGATAGTTCATTATTGATATGTGTGATGTTTTTTTCTGCAGGAATATTTCTATGGAATGGCCAATGACCTTGCTCCCCATGCCAACACTGCAAATTTCAGCGATCTCACGGTCTATCGAATTGGCGGTGGCCCACAGGCCCCACGGTCAGCTCTACCAATTGGAGCAGAGCCTTCGGCTGACCCCACAAGGCTGGTTCTTGTCAACATGAACCATGACTTGCTACATCAAGTTCTCGCTGTTTCATATGCAAAGGAGCCTGACCAAATTATTTCAAGGTATCTTATTACTATAAGAAAGCCCATACATATTCCTTATATAGTATATTTATACAATGTGATGATGGCATCCCATTAATCTTTGCAGTAATGTTGCTGGGTTTATTTATGTCACTGATGTTGATGTCCAGAGGTATGCCTCTTGAGCTTTGTTTGGTCAACTATGATACCAATTATATGGAAGTTCCAAACAATGTTAAGTATGTGGCTTTTAATCTGATTTGCAGGAAGAAAATCACATATCTTGCACCCTCAGCTGGGGAGTTACCAAGCAAAATCTTGATTATTGGAACTTTAGTATGGCTAGAGACTTGAAGCACCCTGTTGTGAAAACAATTTCAAAAGGGAAAAAGAAATGAAGAAGAATGAACTTGCAACAATTCTGTGTACTTTTATCACGCTGTAAATTAATGGTGGTATACTATGTTGAGGATTTCTTAGCTGGATATCACATTGCCTTAAAATGGGCATATCATTTTTAGGTCTGCAGCATTTAAGGGTCTCTAATTTCTGTTGCAAGTTGTAGCTTGTAAGTTCTATATCTAATGGATGAAATAGGTGTTACATGGCATAATAATTCATATGAATTATAAGGGCTGAATGTTTGACATTCTGAACTATGTCAAAGTACGACCAAAATATCATACGAATTAGGTCACCCAGAGGTTGGTATGTATTCATTATGTGTTCATCAAACGCGTTATCTATCTGGGTTCTGATTTAAAAATACAGCCTTTGAACAAGTTCTGCTAAATGATAATCATAGGCAAAATTCACTAGTAGTAGTTTTTATATACCCATAAAAATTATCGAAAATTGGCTTCTCTCAGTATACAGACTGTTCATATATTAATATTATTAACCTGAACACACACAAAGTATTTTTCTGTTCGAAATTAAAACACACAAAAAGTTTGTTGGACAGACATCTGGGGAAATTCTGGGCAGGTATACCAGACTTTGCTTGGATAGTGCTTCACTGCTTCTTCTTCTTTTTCTAGGATTTTATTTTGCATAAACAAAATTCTTCTAACTTGTGGTGATTAGAGATGTTTAACAATAGGTCCCAAGCATCTCTCTTTTTACCCACTTTTTCACACTCTCTTTCTTCCACATCATCCAAGCATCTCATATCCATTTTATCATTTTATCAATCAACTTTCAAGCATCTCAATTCCTTCATATAAAATTACAAATATGCCATTTTATTTCATATTAAATTATAACTATACCCATCCTACCAATTTATTACAAAATACTTTAAATATTTATTTGCATAGTTTTATTTACTTATATTATGAATTTTAAATTTTTATTTAATAACCTATCATTTTTCTCCATTATACAAAACCAAAAAATGACCCATCATTATATTATTTCATAGAAAAAATCAATCTCATTATTTTTTTACTTTTTATAAATATTATCAATTGAAAACAATAAAACTTGATAAAAAATACCCTAAAAAAACAACATTTCACTATTTTTGGAGGTAAATATATCCCAAATCACCCAAAATTTTATAAAACATGTAAAGTATAGTCAATATGGATGTCTATATATAGAGAAAAAAAAATCAAGAATTATGGTAAATTTTTTTTTTATATATACTATAACAAACCGTAAATTATATATTTAGTTTTATAAAATACCACACGTTGCCCAATCAAAAGGCGACACGTGGCGCCAACTTAAAACCTCCCATTTGCCTTTGCTCATTTGTACGCACGGAGCATGTTAAACGCTGCGTTTTAATGACATTTTGGTTAAAAAAATCAGATTTTCACTGGGGCCCCACTTCAATTTACTCAAGCATCGATCCTTGAATTTTAAAACCAAGAAGCGCATCTCCACTGCTATGCCCGATTTTGAATATAAAATCAATATTTTTGAAGCATCTCTACAAAAAAAGTGACCGGTAAACATGCTCTTAGAAAACATCCATTTACCCTTTTGAAAAAATTACAAAAAATATACTCCCTCCATCCCATTATATTTGTCCATCTTTCCTAATCGGGCGTCCCAAAACTTTTGTCCACCTTTTATAACTTTCCATTTTCATCCATACTTTCATCAACTATTTTCCCTACACAATCATTACTTTACCCTACACTAACTAACTCCTTCTACCCAACTAATCTCTCCCTATCAATCTAAAACAACAAATTCATCACATTTAATCAATTCATAACTCAATATTTACACAAAATTAAATGAAAATTTTTGTACCACTATTTTTCTTTTTTTTTTTTGAACAAAATAAAATCCATTTTGTTTATGTTTGGGCCAATTCTATTGGGCTCGAAATTGAGCTGTCACAAGGCTTTTATGGCAACAATGACGGATGGACATTTTGAGTGGGGTTTTTGGGCCTCCTACCAGCTTGGTCCACTAGGGTTGAGGGATAAAAGCAAGAAAATCCCTCTAGAAACCCTAGCTGAGCCATTTGTGCCGTTTTTCATCTCAAAACTCTCTCAAAGCTCTCAAACCCCTCACTCTTCCTCAACCCTCGGCTCCATCTTCAATCACCATTGTTGCTTGGTTTTTGGTGCTTCTTTGTTGCTTTGGCTTTGGATCGATCTCCTCTACAGTTTGTTTTCCCCGATTGTGGTGGTTTTTGATCTCGATTCTCTGGTTTGTTGCTTTGCCTTGTCGATCTGTGTTCCTTTGTGGATCTCTTATGGTTTTCGAATCTCCATTGTTTTTGCTTCTTCTTTGTTGCTCTCGATTTTATGGTTTGTGTTAGCTCTAGATTCTCTGCTTGAGTAAATGCTCGATCTTGCTCTTGCTTGTTCTCGATTCTCTTGCACGCATCTGGATCTTGCTCTTGGAGTTGAGATTTTCGTTTGGAAGTGAGATCTTGGTTTGGAACCAAGATGGATCCATCTCGTTTTACTTGATCTTGTTTTGCTTGCTCTGGATTTTGGTTGGTGCTTCTGGATCTTGTGATTTGGAACTGAGCTCTTGGCTTTGCTTGAGTGTTTTGCTCTCGATCTTGATTTGGTACCGAGCTCTTGTGATTTGGCTCTCGATCTTGCATGCTCACGATTTTTTAGCTTTCTTGTGGATCTTGACTTGTACATCTGAGATCTCATTCTTGCTTGGTCTATATTTTGGTTTCTGTTTTGGGATCTCGCTTTTGCTCTCTGGTTGCTGCAATTTGTTAGCTCTACAAGATGGATCCATCTGAGTCTCCTCGGTAAGTCGTCTTGCATGTTTGGTTGTGGATCTTGTATCTCTGTTTCTCTGCTTGTGCATGTTGGATCTTGTATTGTTCAACTGAGATCTCATTCTTTGTTGCTCTCGGTTTTGCATGTTGGATCTCTCTTGGCCTCTGCCCCTTTGGCTTGTTGTTGCATGTTGCTTGGATCTAATCTGTGTGGTAAGCAACTTGGGTGATACTTTCTTGCTTGTTTTTCCATTCTTTGCTTGTCTTTGTTTGTATGCCAAATGCATGCATAGATGGAAAAACAAGCAAGAAAAAATTGCCCCTCTATATTAATTCCCCTAATAATGATGTTATTCTTGTTCTTGCCCTTGAATCGAGGCCCTAACACTTGTGTTTGCTTGCTCATGATCTCTGGTTGGTTCACTGCTTGGATCCATGGATCACTGCTTGCTCTGCAATGCTCTCTGTTTGGTTGCTCTTGCCCTCTGGTTAGTACCCTAAGTTGCTCTTCCTTGATCTTCCTTACTCTCTGTTTGGTTGCTCTTACTAACATGTGCTTCCCTTTGATGAATGCAGGTTGCTAGTCCCCTACAACAGCAAACCAGATGAGCTAGACCCAGATGTTATTTTTGCGGATGAAGGCAGTCCCCACCTATCATATCAATCTGATTCTCCCTGGTGCTCAGAACCTGAGTGTGACTGGGGTACTTACTGTGTTGGAGTGCACTCCTTCAGTCCACCGCCATTGGAGGCACCACCCAAAAAAAAACAGAAAACAAATGTTGAGATTCAGGGCTCATCAAATTCCCCTAAACCTGATGGAGTGACCCCTGCCCCTGATTCTGATGGTGAAATTGTACCTGATTCAGAGGAAGATATTAGCTAAGTTTCCTTGATCTTATGCTTTAATGTCTTCCAAACTGAGATGTGCTTCCCCATTGTGTTGCTTTGTTTCCATGTGTGTGATCTTGCTTGCTTTAATGACATGTGCTTCCCCTTGTTGCTCTGCCCCTCTGTTATTGTTTTGGATTGTTGAATGTTTCTGCATATCTGCATCATGACTGCTTTGTATGCTTTGATTATCTAATATGTGTATGCAAGCTTCTGAATGTATATGTATATGTATGTTGTGTGTATGCATCTTTATCTGTCTATATGTTTCTGTTTGTGCTTCTGCATGCTTTTGTATGTTTCTGCATGTTTCAAACTGTTTTAACCTTTTCTTTTTTATCAATGATGAAACCTCTTGAAAACTGAGATGCTTGATCACTTGTGTCTTCCCATAATGGAATTCTTGAGGAAGCCAACCCTGTAAAGGGCTCTGGCACGCCACAATGAGATCTAAAGGGTTTTGATACTGATTAAGCATCAATGATGCAAGGGGTAGTCTGAGATTTTTTTTCCTTTTTTTTTTTTATCAATGATGATACACTCTTGACTGAGATGCTTGTTCCATCAGGGCTCACACCTAATGGAACTCTTGTGGAAGCCAGCCCTGTAAAGGGCTCTGGCACACCACAATTGAGATCTAAGGGTTGTGGGTTGAACTTGTATCAATGATGTGAGGGGAAATTTCTGAGATTATTTTTCATTTTTTTTTCCTTTTTCCCTTATTGTTGTGATTTCATGCATAATTTGATTTCATTCATGTCAACTTCCCAAAATGCTTACATGAAATAAGTTCCCAAAAATACATATACTTCCCAAAATATATGTGTGGCTTTGTTGATACTGATCAATAAAGCCATACATATACTTATACACTTTTGTTTTCATCATTGCTAACTTCCCAAAATACTTACATGCCATAACTATACTTTTGGATTTCACTTTTGTTTTGTACACAAAAAGTTTTAAGCAACAACCTTCATGGTTTCCCCTACATGAAATCAGTTTCTTCAAAAGGATCTTCTTGGCTTTGTTGCATTTCACTTGCTTGAGTGTTATCTTCCTGCCCTTGTGCCTGCACTTCACTTGCTTGAGTGTTATCTTCCTGCCCTTATGGTAGCACTCCATACCTGTTTTCATGAACCATATCCCATGTTTGTTGCACTGCCCACATTGGGGCCTGCACTTGTGCTGGTAGATTTCCTTGTGCTTCCAGCCTTTTTTTGTTGACATGTGGAATCTCATAGTCATTCCCTCCCCTGACTTTCATGACTTCATTCATTACAAACTGAAGTGTCATACATTGCCCAAAGTCTTAGGGTCTAGCTCATTGAATGCATTATGGACAGCTTCCAACATGCCATCTATATCCTTAGGCATTTTCTTATGCATTAATGACTGAATTGACCTAAAAAATCCTAAGTCTAAAATGTTTAGGTCAGGGCTGTTTGGTGGCTGTTGAAGTAGAATAAAAGTGAAATTGTCTTGCTTGTATACCTTTTGCCATTCTGCATCTTCCTGAGTTATATGTGCCTTGGCATTATCCTGTTGGATGAATATTACTCTGTGCTCTGCCCCATCTTGTGGCCACTTGGCCTTGATTGCTGGTACAATTTGTTCAATGAGCATGCTCCTTGTGACCTTTTGGTTGATTGATTCAACTAGCTTAGTGACCATTGTCCCCTTCACCCTGTTTTTGGAATTTCTCTTTGCTGCCTCCTTGTATGTAAATGGGAAAATGTCAATCTTTCCATCAAATGTGCACTGCCCCTCTGAATTAAATCTAGGTCTAGCCACTGCTGCTGTGAACATGACCTTTGGTATAAATTTGCTTGAACTGGCTGTTCTGTGCTTCCCCCTCTCATGCTGTGCTAGATATACACGCTGACTTTTCTTGCTTAAATTGAACCATTTCTCATCAATGTGCACGAAATCATACATGGGATAATACTGTCTTTTTGTTGCTGCTGTGGCTCCACTTAGTAGGCTGAGAACCCACTCTAGTCTTGTAAACTTGTTTGCATCTTTCAATCCTGGCTTGAGTGCATTTGTGTGTGGTCTGATAATGCCTCTTTTGAGTAGCCTGTGTGTAGAGCTCTTTGACATGTCCAACTTGCTTGCCAAATCTCTTATGCAAGTTCTATCCCCCATGCTAAGTGATGTTATTCTTGCAATGTCCACTTCTATTCTCTTTCTGCCCCCATTATGATACCTTGTGCATACATTGGGCAGTTGCCCAGATTGGACTTGCTGTTGTGCCATGTTCCAAATTCTTGCTGTTGTTCTAGTTGAGACATTGAACTCATCTGCAACCTGTTGCATTGCCCCTCTCATCAATCGTCCCTTTCTTGGTATTTGATGCAGCTTCATGAGAATCTGAAACCTTTTGTCACTGCTGAGCTTCGATCTGTTTGGCTGATGATTGGAAGCTGGTTGCTCTTCATTCTGCTCTGGTTGCTGTAGCCCCTCGTCCTCATCCATTTCCCCTGCTGGCTGATTGAGATCGAAGTTGTGGTGCACCTGTTCTTGTGGGGCTACATCCTCTGGAAGTGGATCATTTAAGTCAATCCCTGAAGCTATAGACTCGAAGCTGTGATGCAAAAAACTGTGTTTTTTTTTTTGGATTTTGTTTTGGATTTTTTTTAAGGTCAGAGAATGTTCTCTGTAGTTTGTAACCTGTTTAATGGGGTTGTTGAGCTCATTTATACAGCTGTGTGGTGTAATAAAGGAGGAATCCGTGTGCATTGAATGCTTGCTTCCCATTGGTCCCTTAAAATTGAATGCTTGTTTCCTATTGGTTGAAAAGTGAAGTGCTGGATTACTACTTTTACCCATTTCACTTTACACTTCTCAGCTGACACCTTTTCAATTGCATAAAATACAGTGCAATTTCAAAAGATGGACAATTTAAGTGGGACAGAGGGAGTAATTTTTTTTTTACATTTTATACTTGGATAATGGACCACTCAAATTACAAGTTGATGGGTCATTGAATGTAAATTTTCTAATAACGGAACGTTAAGGCCTAATACAAGTTCTAGTACTACCACTGCCACTAGTAGTAAAAACTGGCGCTACTTTGTGCGTGATCTGTGTCATTCTCTCGCCGGATAAGCTCAGAAGAAAACTCTAATTAGAGGTATGAAACCTAGCTTGTGTTGTTTGCATTTTGTGTTTAGATATGTGCTAAGTTTTTTTGTGAAATCTTGTGAGTAAGAAACTAAAAGCTTCAACTTTTAAATCTTTTTTTTGCCCCTTTTGGGTTGTCGGAGTTGAATTTCCTCTGAAAGTTATGAGATTTCAACATAAAACTATGTACTGAGAATTCAGCATTTTGATAATTGCTTCATACTTTTAGTGAATTTGGGTTACTCTTGTTGATCATGGATTTCTTGTTCTGCTGTTTTTGTTTCTATTTTTAGTATTAGGGCACTGAGTTTCCCCAATCTGTTTAAATTACCCCAAAATTTCTTTGAACTGTCATCTAAAGTTTGGAACTTTACTAAAAAACATTCAACATCTAACGAAAAAATGGGAATGGAACCTTGGTTGAAATCTGATATGTTTGATTCTTGTTTTGATAAAGTAGTTTTTAGAGTGTAATTTGTAGATTTGTTGAGATGAATGATTGAAAAAGTGGGGTGTTTTTGTTGAGATGAATGATTGAAAAGTTGGGGTTTTTTTCGACCAAGATTATGGAACTCATACTTAGAATTACAAACTGATGTCCAATGACCTGTCTAGGGAGAAGTATGATTTACATTTCTTGTATCAGTTCAGAACTGAGATTGACATAGCTACATTGCAGAGAAATGGGGAATCTACTTTGCTGTGTAAGAGTTCCACAATCCAAAGTTGTGATTAAGGAGAGGTTCGGAAAGTTCAACGACGTGCTGGAGCCAGGCTGCCACTGTGTCCCCTGGTTCATCGGCGACAATGTTGCTGGCGAACTCAGCCTTCGTGTTCAGCAGTTGGCCATCAAGTGCGAAACCAAGACTAAGGTCCAAACTCCCCTTTGCTATCTATGTCCATGTGATAAGACATTTGAAATTGTGACCAACACTAAACTTTTGCAGGATAACGTCTTTGTGAATGTGGTTGCATCAGTTCAGTTCCGCGTACTAGCTGAGAAAGCGAACGACGCGTTCTATAAGCTCACCAATACGAGGTCCCAAATCCAAGCCTATGTTTTCGACGGTAATGAAAATGGTTATCTCTGTGTGTGGTCTTTGATTTATGATGGTCTGTTTGTGAGACTATTAACTGTTCATGTTGTGATTTCAGTGATTAGAGCAAGTGTGCCAAGGCTGAATCTTGATGATGTGTTTGAGCAGAAGGGAGAAATTGCCAAAGCAGTTGATGATGAACTTGAAAAGGTAAATATGACTCCAAATTGCTTGAGCCATTACTTCATTCTCTGGTGCTATTAATAACGTTATTCATTGGGATAATCTGTTCTATCTTTCAGGCTATGTCAACTTATGGGTTTGAAATCATTCAGACACTCATCACTGACATTGAGCCTGATGAGCGCGTAAAGCGCGCCATGAACGAAATCAATGCTGGTAAGCCAATTCTTCCTCTACTGTATTTGGAGATCAAATTTAAGGCCCGTTTGGTCACAAACTATAGAAACCGAAAGAAACCAACGTACTCTATTTTAGCGTCATGATACATTAATGTAGAATTTTCATCTCAATTCACTTCCTAGACTGTTTAGTTGACTTTGCTGTCTTAAACCGAAAGAAACCAATGTAATCTATTTTAGCGTCATGATACATTAATGTAAAAATTTCATCTCAGTTCACTTCCTAGACTGTTTAGTTGACTTTGCTGTCTAAAACCGAAAGAAACCAATGTACTGTATTTTAGCGTCATGATACATTAATGTAAAAATTTCATCTGAGTTCACTTCCTAGGCTGTTTAGCTGACTTTGCTGTCTAAAACCGAAAGAAACCAATGTACTGTATTTTAGCGTCATGATACATTAATGTAAAAATTTCATCCCAATCCACTTCCTGGACTGTTCAGCTGACTTTGCTGTCTAAAACCGAAAGAAACCAACGTACTCTATTTTAGAGTCATGATACATTAATGTAAAAATTTCACCTCAAATCACTTCCTAGACTGTTTACTTGACTTTGCTGTCTAAAACAGCTGCAAGAACAAGGGTGGCAGCGAACGAGAAGGCGGAGGCAGAGAAGATCATACTGATAAAGAAAGCCGA
Organism: Polygonum maritimum; assembly: GCA_963924305.1. NCBI lineage: Eukaryota > Viridiplantae > Streptophyta > Magnoliopsida > Caryophyllales > Polygonaceae > Polygonum > Polygonum maritimum. The sequence continues at coordinate 42,986,627 of OZ002731.1, read as the reverse complement.
AGGAGAGGCCGAGTCCAAGTACCTGTCAGGGCTCGGGATTGCTAGGCAGAGGCAAGCCATTGTTGACGGCTTGAGGGAGAGCGTGATCGGGTTCTCGGTCAATGTCCCAGGAACAACTCCCAAGGATGTAATGGATATGGTCCTAGTGACCCAATATTTTGATACCATGAAGGAGATTGGTGCTCACTCCAAGTCGTCGGCTGTGTTCGTCCCACATGGGCCTGGGGCTGTTCGAGACGTGGCTACTCAGATTCGCGATGGGCTGCTGCAGGCTTCGACTTGATCGGTTTGACGTCGCGAGCTAAGATGGTAATAATAATCTATGTTACCCGGAAACTCTAATAGTACCTAAAATGTTCCGGTTAAAGGAAACTCGGAAACTCGTTTTTAGCGTAAAAATTCTGGATTGTTAAGTACTTAAGTGACAAAACATGTGTTCTTCTATGATGTGTAAGTGTTGCCTTATGGTTTGAGTCTTCAGATTGTATGCAAATGGTGCTTCTTCTAAGGGGTTATTTTCTATGCATGGCATGTTAATAGAATTTTAACTGGATTAAGAGATGATATCATAATATCCTCACCAAAAAAATATACATTTTTTTATTTTATTTTGGTTTCCAAATAAAAAAAAGTTAGGTTTTGTAGGATCGGATGCTACGATTTTTAAGAGTGAGTCAATTCAATAAACACGAGGAACAGCTATTTTTCAATAGAAAAGCCAAGTTGTGATTAACGTAGTGCTTATCCATCATATTGACTAAACATTATTATAAGCCAAGAAGCAAACACATAATTGTCCACTAGGAAAGAACGATAATTAGAATACAGACTATTCAATCAATGAGATATTTATTAGATCTAAGACTAAGCTTAAACTATTTGTCAACGGCTTTTTGGGTCAATGTAAATGAGATATATATATTATTGTGATGTATTTGTAAAACGGTTATTCTCATGCTAGCATATCCAGACTTGTCATTTTAACTATACATATATATCATTAATATCAATATTAAAATTTGAGAAAACTCGTATTTCACCGTATCCGGGTCCGGGAGTCTTGAACCCGAGACCTTGTGAACATATATTCCTTAAAGTTCTGTTATTCTTCTTACCAATAAATACAATACTTTTCACATTTGTAGAAACAAACACTTTTTTCTTTTAATATGGTATTTTTTTTCTTATTTTGATAACGAATATGGTATACTTTTCTTTTTTGGTTTGAATTCAAAACATATAAAAGGTGTGTTGGACAAGAAATTAGGACAACGAAAGAATAAAAGCTTTATGAAATTTCTCAGATGTTGTTTACCAAACTTTTCTTAGATTAAAGAGTTCAATATTCAACTGTTTTATTATTTTAAAACAATACAAGTTTTTGTAATTATCAAGATATCAAAATTGGATTTACTTCTATCTTTCCATTGTGATTCATAAACATCATCCACCGATTCCACCCACCCAAAAAAACAAATTCAATAGGATAATTATGCACGATTTCCCTATTTATTTACACTAAAACAATCTTTAATAACAAGCTTATATTTACTTTGTAAAAAAATCACAAATAAAATGATATTAAGTCACCTTATATTTATGTAAGTATTGTTGCTGAGGGGTTGCAGCTTGCTTGGAGCAGGGGCTACAGGAGGATCTCTCTAAAAGTGGACTCGCAGCTGGTGATTCTGCTTTTAGGGCGCTCTATAGAGAGTAGTCATCCCTTAGCTAGCTTGGTACTTAGGTGCCAACGCTTAATTCGTAGGAGCTGGGATGTCTAGTTCCGTCATGTTTTTCGGGAAGCAAATACTGTTGCTGATTTTCTTGCTTCCTTCGCTTTTTCTTTTCAGATTGGATTTAATGTTTTGGTTGACCCTCCTGAGGGTGTTGTTTCCTTTTTGCTTGATGATGTTAGGGGTCGGGTTATCCCCCGCTTGCGTACTACTTAGCCCGCTTTTGAACTATTAATAAAACGCCTCTAGCGGGCACGGAAACTACCGCCTCTTCTTCGACCAAAAAAAATAAAAATTTATTTATTTAAAATGACTTTATTAACCAAAAATGATACAAAGTTGGTCATGTACGCGTACAAAAATACGAACGCTTCTAGTTGAGGCGTACTACTACTACTACTAGTATATTGCGTAAACTGAATTCCATTTTCGTTGCTGTGTGCTCTCTTTATCATCCTCCCTCTCGTTTGATCATCTCTTCTTTGTTCATCCCAATTTTAGTTCTCCCCCTCTAGCGTCTTTCTCAGTCCGGGCTTAAGAAAAAGCTTCTATCATAAGGTATGGAAAAACCCTGTCTTTATTGAGCTTTGTGTTTAGGTTTATGTTGAGCAATTTCACTGATTTGTGTAGCCTTGTAGAAAAAGCTTCAACCTTTAACCCTTTTTTCCGCTTATTGGCTTCTTGGGTTTGAAGTTCTGGCAAAAATTTGAGGTTTCACTCACATGAGCTATTATTATTCACCGAGTTCTCGTAAGTTGAAATTTGTGTCATGGGTCGTCGGATTTGGATTTTACTTACTCTACTGTTTTATTAATCTCTTTTTCAAGTTTTTCTCCATTTGGATCTAGATATGATTGGTTTACCACCTTGAATTTACGTCAAATTTCTTGTTCTTCGGTTCAGGAAAATGGAATTTAAAGATTATCAGCCTTGATAATCTTAATAAACCCGCCTTTTTTTCTTTTAAGCCATACCAATTTTCACTGAACCATCTCAAGTTTGTAACTTTATCAAACCATTCAACGCCAAATAATGCATGGAATTTCAGTAGAATCTGATATCGTTTGATTCTCGTTTAATGAAATTTCTCTCTGACATAGAAGTGTGTATTAGGTTTTGATTTGTTGAAGTGTGTGAATTTGTCATGTTTCAATGAAGGTGGTGTATTCTGAGAGATTAACAGTAAAGACCTTACCATAATGGTTAGGAAACAAGATTCTAACAATTTTTCAGATTTGTGATTATTACAGAGCAGAGAGATGGGAAACCTGTTTTGCTGCATCAGTGTTGAACAGTCCAACGTTGTCATAAAGGAGAGATTTGGAAAGTTCAATGATGTTCTGGAGCCAGGTTGTCATTGTGTCCCCTGGTTCATTGGTGACCAGGTTGCTGGAAAGCTCACCCTTCGTGTCCAACAATTGGACGTCAAGTGCGAAACAAAAACTAAGGTTTGAACTCTCCTTTGTTAGCTCTTAAGAAACCATTTTTGTCTTGGGTGTTTATGATAAGGCAATTGAGCTGACTTGTATGCTTTGAATGTGCAGGATAATGTCTTTGTGAACGTTGTTGCGTCGATTCAGTTCCGTGCCATGGTTGACAAGGCGAGTGACGCGTTTTATAAGCTTACCAATACCAGATCACAGATTCAAGCCTATGTTTTTGATGGTATGGTCTTGTATCTATGGTTATCTGTGGTCTTAGATAGTAAACTTGGGTAAAAAAATAAAGGGTCAAATTTTATCTTGTGAATTCAGTGATTAGAGGAACTGTGCCAAGGCTGAATCTGGATGATGTGTTTGAGCAGAAGGGTGAAATTGCCAAGGCAGTTGAAGATGAACTTGAAAAGGTAACTGAGATTTAGTGAGCTAGTTTCTGCATTATAATGGTGCTAACTGTTGTAAAAAAAATCATGATTAACTTGTGGTGTTCTTCAGGCTATGACGACTTATGGGTTTGAGATCGTTCAGACGCTCATCACTGATATCGAGCCTGATGAACATGTTAAGCGTGCGATGAACGAAATCAATGCTGGTAAGATGGTTTCCTGAATCCCTGTCTGGCCTAGCATTTGAACAACTTTTTCTGGTTTAAAATGTGACAATCTAACCTAGTGTATGGTCTAGAATTTTTTTGGAACTTGACATTTTAAATCAACAATGAAATCAGACAAGATTGTGTATAATAGGAACTAAAATTGGACGTTGAATTTGTGTTTGCCCAAAGCTTGAAATAACCCCAACCTGATTTTCCTGTAATTTTATAGGAATGAGTAAATTGAAAGGTGAAAGTGATTTTCTTCATTGACTACTATGAATCTATGACAACTTTAGATTTACAAGAATATTAGAGTTTTGTGTCTACCAAAACCTGAAATAACTCAGAACCCAATTGACCAACTAATTAATTGGTTTTAAACAGCTGCAAGGATGAGGTTGGCTGCGAACGAGAAGGCGGAGGCAGAGAAGATCATACAGATAAAGAGAGCTGAAGGAGAAGCAGAGTCCAAGTACCTTTCTGGGCTCGGTATTGCAAGGCAGAGACAAGCTATAGTCGACGGTTTGAGGGAGAGCGTGATCGGTTTCTCGGTCAATGTCCCAGGAACAACTGCTAAGGATGTAATGGATATGGTCCTTGTTACGCAGTATTTTGACACGATGAAGGAGATTGGTGCTCAGTCCAAGTCGTCTGCTGTGTTCATCCCACATGGACCCGGTGCTGTTCGTGATGTGGCTACTCAGATTCGCGACGGGCTGTTGCAGTCGTCGGTCGTTGATCCATCTCACAGTTGAAGAAGCTTGAGTTGTGAAGAAGGGTTCATTCAAATGAAACAGACTGTTTGAGTTTTAGCATTAAAACATTTGACTTGTAAATCCTGCCTTGTGGTTTGAACTTTTTCATTTCGTGTGCAAATGTTGCTCTTTTTTAATGATCTGTATTTTGTGATGCTTTGTTTGGCTTGAAGATGGTGGTTTCGCACACAATAGATGAAATCTGAAGCTCAGTGTTCTTTTGTGAAAGGAAGGGGCTAGTACATGCTTTGAACATAAGAAAACTATAGATGCTTTGTTTGCCATATATCTATCCCACAATACAGCGGAGCCAGAAAATTCTTTCATCAAAACTGACTAAATTGCCAACAACATGATGCTAGAATATTTCATTTAGATTGGACAAGATGGAAGTATTTGCTGTATATTTTCAAATGATAGTAATTTGATGTATTTGGTATGGCAGGAAGATGATGGCTTCAAAGCAAAATGGCACTTAACTTCTAATCGCTGTGATACAGGTTGTGCCAACTGTTAAGACATAAAATACATGCCCTAGGATCTCACTTATCAATACATCGAAGATCCCGACTTATGATGACAATGAAAGTGGATAGCTAATGACCAAAATTTTGGAAATTGGAGTTGGTTGAAACTTCTCTCCAAGTATGTTATGAAACCTTCAGTAGTTCATGGAACGCCTCCTGTGGTATGTCAACTGATCCTACGCGCTTCATCCGCTTCTTTCCCTCCTTTTGCTTCTCCAAGAGCTTTCTCTTCCGCGTGATATCTCCTCCATAACACTTTGCAAGTACATTCTTCCTCATTGCTGAAAGCCTGGCATCAGAAGTAAAAAAGAATTCATCTTTAGCGGAAAATGCGTATGATTAAACTGCCATAAAAAGGAAACTTCATGAAAGAATGTCTTATAACGAGAAAATAAGTAGGTCTTACGTCTCCCTTGCAATAACCTTCGATCCAATGGCAGCTTGAATAGTTATTTCAAACATTTGCCTGTGAAAAAAAGGTACAGACATTATTTACTGAGAAAACACAGAGTCATTATGTACTTGAAAGATAACACTCTTTCTTATTTTTCTGTATGCTCTTTCTTATTTTTCTGTATGATGCACCTGTCTATGACTTGCTTCAATTTATCCACTAGTAAACGACCAATCCTTTGTGCCTTTGCTCTATGAACAATGGTTGCCATTGCATCCACTGGTTGCCCGTTCAAGAGAACATCCAGTTTTACCAAGTCAGCAGATTGGTAACTGATGAAGGCAAACCACAACAGAGTAAGAGACAGGCATAAGATGGTTTTGGAACAATATACATCTACAGGCTGAATATATGTATCTGTGTATGTAGGAAGCATACTCTGAGTCCTCGTAGTCAAATGATGCATATCCAGAAGTTATACTCTTCAGTTCATTGTAAAAGTCAACAACAATTTCCCTCAAAGGTAAGCGATACTTCATAAAGGCTCTTTGGCTGGATATTTAAACACAAAATTCAACCGTAAGAATTATCACATTATAAAAGATGGATATAAAAAAGACAGTGTAGGTAATAATAATCTGAAACAAAAAGAAGCAAAATCCTGACATGATTAGAAACATACAAATTTTAGTGGAAACTCTACAGACTAATGTACCCAAATTAGATTGAACCAGAACATTTTCAAGGATTTGGGTCAGTGGTCCAAAGGATAGCCCATCCAGTTGCAGGCACAAGAATATATTGCATGCAGTAGGCTGTAGGATGTATAATGTATCATTAAGTGTTTATAGACCTAGTCAAGAGCATCCATGGAGTTTCACCTGGTTCTAAAACAGAACTTTGCTCGGTATTTAGCCAATTTCAGATATCTAATAAAGTAGGAAGTCAGCAGTATATGCAGTTTTAACTTTTAAGCACTTAAAATTTAAGGGTGCTGGCTAACTTTCTGGGAATTGAGTGTACATAGCCTCTGTAGCAAGTAACAATATCATTCCATAAAAATATAGCATGAGACATGACTCATAAGCGAGGGGGAGAAAAAGAACCACGTTCCAATAGTAATACAAGTCTGAGCGATTAATAACAATGGAAAGAACAATAGAATATATTCCAAAAGAAAATACACACTTATCAAAAATACCTGTCTATGAAGGAATACTCTAGTTGCTCGCCTCTACGCTCAGAGCAAAGCGTCAAAACAGGCCCAACAAACCTTCAAGCAGGCAGATGTATATCAATAAAAAGACCTTTTCCATGATAAAAAATAACAGATGGATAAATTACAGAGGGAATTTTCAAGAGCTTACTCACTAGGAAGAACAATAGTGGCTAGAACTGTAGGTTCCCAACAAGCAGTTACACGGGTTTTGGGATTTGAAGGCAGTTGTGCAGGATTTTGAACTTGAGCTTTGCTGTGAAAAAAGAAGAAGGCAACAGTTACTTTTTAGTGCAAACCCCCCACCATCAATATTAACTAATATGAATACTTACCTTCCATCAGAGTACTCAAATATGTAAGGTACAGTTGGAACAGTAGAAAGGATATGTGCTCCATGTTCCTGCCATTAATTGTGAAGATAAGATAGTAGGTCACCATTTATTACTCAGTTAAAGAATTAAATTATACACACATGTTTGCAGGGTTGTTTTGTCAGCCTTCCCATATCTCCCTGAACTTTAACTATGTGGGAAATGGTCAACATTCTTGGTAAAGACAAAAACAGAACTATGGCTAGAATTCATCGCTGTGATTTAGTATTGTCATCAAGCAGTTCATCATTTATCTTGGTCTAGTTGATAAGTTCAAGTATAAATATATATAACCACACCAACCTGCTCAAGACGTTGGTGAAACACATCCATGTGGAGCAAGCCTAAAAAGCCGCATCTGTATTGCAATACAATAGTTCATGTAAGTATATACAACTATATAATACATCTAAACATTGATGTTTACAAAACCAAATAAGTAATAGCATACCTGAAACCCAAACCAAGAGCATTACTAGTTTCTTTTGCAACCGAGACACTGGCATCATTGCATGTCAGTCGCTCTATTGCATGATTAAGACCCTCAAAATCCGATCCATCAGCTGGATACAGACCAGAAAACACCATATGTTTGGCTGGTTTAAAACCTGAAATTTTATTCTAGACGTCAGAAGAAACTACAAGATAAATAATGTCTTTTGAATACCATCTCAGACATAGCACTATGAGTGAGAATAAGTAAAAGACTTGTGTCCACAGAATTTCATCTTTAGATCTAAGCCACATCTCTTTATATATAATAAGTAGCTTTAAGTTCTTACATGGACAAAAAACTGGGATGAAGAAGAAGGATCAATCTAGGAGAGATCTATGACAGTGCTACAATTATGGTAACTGGGCTGTTGGCCCTTCACATTTGGATTGGTGGTCTGTTCACCAGTGGAGTCTCACTGGTGGTCTGTAAGAGTGAAGCCTATTAAACCCTCATACAATAAGAGTAACCAGCTGGTTTAAGTGCTTTCCATTACAGATGCCCACACCAAGCAAGCCACATGATTAATTCCTAAGAGTAACCCAACTACATAGATAATAAGACCTGTTCACACATTTCAGTTTTTCAGAACTGAACGAGTCCTTATATCCCACTTCATCTTATTAAGGAGGTTAAACAAAAACTATCAATGCTCTTTAGGGAGCAGGTTATGCAAGCAGATACAATATAACATAAGACAAGCCAACAATATCGTAAAATATAGAAATACCTGGAAGAGGTTCAACAGTACTAGTACGACTGTCATGTAAAGTATCACCAATACGTGCCTCTTTGGTTGAGCGCATGCCACTTACAATATATCCGACCTGTCCAGCGAAAAGGATGCCAGTAGGCACAAGTTCAGGATGCATAATTCCAACATCCGAAACTTCATAAGCATGGCCAGTTGCAACAGATGAAATCTTATCACCCTTGCGCAAGACACCGTCAACAACAGCCACATGACAGATAACTCCTTTGTACTCATCATAGTACGAGTCCAACAAAAGCATACGCAACGGAGAACCAGTTTCTCCAGGAGGTGGCGGTATCCTTTCTATAACTGCCGGAAGAACCTGATCGAGACCCTGCCCCGTTTTCGCAGATGTCAACAATGCACTACTTGGATCGAGATCAAACATGGACTTGAGCTGGGCCTTAACAGCCTCAGGATCAGCAGTAGGCTGGTCAATTTTATTTATGACCGGAATTATTGACAGGTTCGACTCAAACGCCAGATAAAAGTTAGCCACGGTTTGCGCTTGCACACCCTGAGCAGCATCAACAACTAAGAGTGCCCCTTGGCAGGCTGCCAAGGATCTGGAAACTTCATAGCTGAAATCAACATGCCCAGGGGTATCAATTAAGTTCAATAAGTAAGTTGATGGCTCTTGTGCATGTGCAACACCATCCTGATGGAAACTGTGTTTGTGGAACATAGTTGCTGTTTGAGCTTTCACTGTTATCCCCCTTTCCCTTTCTACCTAAAGAAAGCATTTTTATCACAATAGCATTGAATATAATGTGACCAATGCAACAAATCAATCACAATTGAGTGAAATCAATCAGTACCTGGAGTTTATCGAGATATTGGGGCTGGCCATGGCCTTTCCGTATGGTTCCAGTGAGCTCCAACAATCGGTCAGCCAGAGTCGATTTTCCATGATCAACGTGGGCGATAATCGAGAAATTACGAACCTTCTCTCCCTGAAATTGACTCAAATCTATCTCATTTTCTTTGTTCCCGTGTCGAGATTGGGAGGAGAATGAGCTCGCTGAGTTTAATCGGCTGCTGAGATCGGTAGCGCCGAATAAGGAACCAATTAGGTCGAATCTACATCTGGTTTTGCGATTGGTTGCTAGAGCCCTCAAAACCCCATTGAATGCGCCGCCCATTGACGGAGTAGAGATCAATTGAGTGAGATTCGTCGATGGAGGGGGTTTAGGGTTTAGGAGACATGGTGAAGGTGGAACGCAGATAGAAGAGAAGGGGTTAGGGCTTACTACACGAAGCCGAGCTCGAAGAGCAAGTTTTCGGTTTGACTTGACCAATGAGATTTGCTTAAGCTTTTGTCTAACATGGGTTCGAATCTTCTTATTGGCAAGGTGTGGGATTTAGTGGAACCTAAAGACGGAGTATAATTTTCACATGCATTTATAAATTTATTTTACGATACATGGTGATTGACTTGATGGTTTGTGTAGTTTAAATTGTTAGACATATACAAGTGTTATACTCCGTATTTAGAAGCTAAAATCATATTTGTAAACTTTAAATAAGCAAAATATGGGAAAATTTTCTACACTTGACACATCAGCTCAACCATAAGATCTCATATGCGAAACTCTAAGGCTACGCTCATCCCTTGTGGATACTCTACCTCAGGTAGTACTTGTAGTGACCATATTTTCTTGTAAAAAAAAAAACAGGAAAATTTTCTAAATAAGAAATCGTGTCCATCGAGAATCATTTGATGAAGCTACTAATATTTTCATAAATAAGTAATTAGCAACTGGTATAAGTTTCCACATACAATATACATCATCCACCCGCCTAATTATATCAAATCACTTACCCTTTTATTGTAAAAGCATATAAATGTCTTCATTTAATGTGTTATGTATATTATAATCTTTATGGTAGTTGATCAAATTAAATTCTATCACTCTACCTTGAAGTTAAATAAAACGTATGGCTAATTGGCTACCACATATCATTCAAATTTAAATATTTAACCCAAACATTATTAGACTAGTGTTCAATCTTCATGTGGTTGAACTATATACAGGTAGTATATCGTAAAAGATGAAGCTTTTGATCGATAAAAATTCTAACCAACCCTACTAAGAAATGTGATACCTCAAAAGTTTAGTTAAAAACTTTTTTATACAATAATTAGATGCGACTTGCTGGCATGAACTTTAATAAACCATCATTTAAGATAAGTTTAGTTCCATACTAACTTTAATTGGGTGCTTTTACTTATGAAACTCCCAACCAAATAATAAAAGTTTGAAAGGAACTTATTTCAAGATACCATACAAAGGAGCCACCGACACAAATTTGTAGTATAGAATTGCACGTATGTCGAGACCCATGAAATTAAGCCGAATCCTAGTATCGAGAGTCTAACTTGGTTGTGGATTGACTCGCATCTCTTTCCTTTAATTTTCCATTACGTATTTATGTATTGTCTGTCTCGTTAGATAAGATTATTTACTTTTGTATAATGATATAAGATATTAGATTATCCCCGTTTCATAACTACTTAACATGCTTTTCTTTAATTAATAAAACACTCATAAAAAATAACGTGAGTGTCGCCTACGGAAAAAACAAACCTTCTTAATAAAAATGGTAAATAAAAAAAGTTAGACCGAAATTCATTAGCCCGATCTAATTTATTTTTTAATCGATTTTGAATAGATTTTTGTTTACACATATAGCACAAATTTTAATTTCGTCATATAGTCAAAAAAGTAATTTAAGAAACACAAAATAAATATTTTAAACCGGGCCGATTTTAGCCCAACCTAACCTTTATTTAATTTTTGTTTAGTACCACCATAACACCATTAGTTTTTTTTTTTTTTTTGGTCAAAATAACACCATTAGTTTGTAATAAATCATTATCCGACTCCCAACAGCTTAAGTAAAACATGTCGTCCGGTGTCACAAGCATTAACTTTTACACGTGGCAGTTGCTACTCTGTCCCTGTCAGCAATAAATTGCACGGATTAAATAATGACAGTAAAAAAAGGAAAAAGAAACCCAAATACACCGTATTCATCTTCTTTATTTGAAAAAGAAAAAGCAAAACAGAAAAAGATGCCGTTTTGCGAAGCTCAAGTTGGTGTTCGCTTTAATAGCAAAAAAGCGTCTTCCCACTCTGCTCACTCCCACTTCCCGTTGCAGAAGAGAGAGAGTTTCTGGAACCGCTCTCTAATTCTTCGGTAATGTTCAGATCTGAAACCGTATTTCGCTTTCCGCTCTTAGAATTTCACTTTTCTCTTCGTTTTTGCTATGTCGAATTTCATGCTTGTGGTCGATTTTTGGCCAATTCGTATTGGGGCTTAAGAATGTGCGATATTTCCGAGATACACTCAAATTTCCTTGTATGTTGCATATTTTCTTTCTTTTGAGGCTTGTAATTGTTGTTTTGTGTGTTGATCTGAGGCTTTGTGGTGGTGTGGTGTTTGGATTTGTGGATATGGTGTTTCGTCGGTGTTGCTTTTTTTCTTTCTTTCTTTCTTTTATGGAGAGTGGTTGATTTCTACTGTTCGATTGCCTTCGTGTGTTTTCCTGAAGCGAATCCGTGGTTTGCATTATGGTGGTTGGAAATTGGAATTTGGATGGGTGAATTAAATTAGAGAGTGCTTTTGTTCCTGTAGAGAGTCTAATTTTGCTGTAGTATTTTGAAATTTGAAGTGAAACCTAGGCATCAGTTATAAGACTGTGTATGTAGTTGTGGTGTAAAATAGAGTGGTTTAGAGCTTATTCCTGGAATTGATTACCTTCTGTTTTCAGTTTCTTGGGCTGAAAATGGTGGGAAACACGCAAGTGTGTCACATTATATTTGTTGGATACGTGCAAATTGAATGTTCTTTGGGTCTTCCTACTATCTACTGGCACAAAACAGAAATCCATTTGTATGCATTCGATCGATTTTGTGTTCAATTGTTGTTAATCCATTCGAATTGCAGTTTCTTTTCCTTTCACCATGGGTAAAAAATCATCTTGGGTAAAGAACATGCTTCTTGGAAAGAAATCATCCAAGTCCCGCCCTTCCGAAGTAAGTTTACCATTTTCCTCACGCAGTTGTCTTTTTACTTTCTTGCTGATTGGTATGTACTTAAATTTGAGACTTTTTTTGCTGTTCCGTTATTGTATCCCTTGAAGAAAGCTGCAGATGACAATAATGCACCAATTCACCCCCAAGCATCTCCCACAGAGTTACGTGGAACTTCTACACTGTCAAACTCGGCTCCTCGTAACACAGCAAAGAAAGTGAGCTCTGAATCCGAACAAACAATAAGTTTAAGGGCATCTTATGACAATGATATCCCGGTGGCTGCAAACCAAACCAGTGAATCTTGCGCAACGGAATCTAACTCATTGAATGACACAAACAACCCTGGAATAGAGGAAGCTGCTACAGAGATGCAAGCTGCATTAAGAGGCTTGGTAATTATCTTTTGACTTTATCACCACTTCTATCATAATGTTCATCAGGATATATGATAGGTACATTCAATTCTCTGTAATCTCTGAGGCTAATATTTTTTTAATCCTTAATGTAAAGGCACGTCAGACATATCATAGCCTTAAGGGAATTATCAGGCTACAAGCACTTATCCGGGGACACTTAGTAAGAAGGCAAGCTGTTACAACTTTACATTGTGTGAGGGGAATTGTTAAATTACAAGCAGTAGCTCGTGGTAGAATGACAAGACGTTCTTACACTGGGCTTCAGGTGCGTCTGAAGTGCTCTTATCAGGTAATACTCTTTAAATGAAATTTATTTGCTACCTAATTCAGTTGCATGTGGATTTCTTGTACTAGTTTTTTGTCAGTGGATGAAAATTGGAATCTAACACACTGCTTTCAGCTATGGTGAACGGTGTATCACCTATAACCTGTAACAAGTTTACAGCAATGATTTCTAACTTTGTTTTCATGATCAGGAGGCTGCTGTTACTGAGATGAATACCCTCAGTTCATCCATTAGTCTGGGAAAACAGTCATCAAATTCCTTTGCTAACAAGGTATTTTTCGCCTCCCCTCTTCCATGGTATCATAGAATAATGGAAGCATGATTAATAAACACAGTTCAACAGAATAAATGATTTCATGACCAATGTACTCTGAAGATCATATTCATTTCCTTTGGTGCTACAAATTGTCATAGTTGTTATTTAATCTATGATTTTTTTTATCAAATAGTTGTTTGATATGAGAGAGTGAATGGCTCGATCTTTAGTGAGTCAGAGCAATAAATTATTTCCGGTTTTCGGAAAAGTGAATGGCTTGTTTTGATATGAAAGAGTGACAATAAAGTATCCTAGTCATGATGAGATTGAAACAAAATGGCCCATGTTTTCTTATACTTAATTAAGTGTGTTATCTGAACTTTCATTTGGTCATTTTGAACTTTAGAACTGAGTTTGCTGGCAAAACTTTTCTATATTCCAGATTCTAGCTTCATCAGTCTCAGCATTGCCCCTCAATATTCAGTATGATCCTGATGAACCAAATTCAGCTCCAAAGTGGCTGGAAAGGTGGTCATCATCTAACTTCTGGAGCTCAGCTGCACACCAAAAGGAAGCTTTGCACTCAGATTCAAAGCTTCAAGGCAACAAAGCTGTTAAGCCAGATTCAGGTCCTTCTGCTGCTCCAAGGCATGAAGCAAAAAAGGTAGCTAAAACTAATGTGGAGAAGGATTCACACCATTCTTCTTTGGATAATGGAAAATCCAAACGCCACAACCGGAAGAATTTGGCTCAACATGTGGAAAGTGTGCAAGATAATCCCGAAAACGAGCTAGAAAGAGTTAAACGGAGTTTGAGGAAGATTGCTCTAAACAAGGAGGCTGCTGCGAAATCAGAATCTGTGGCTGATATACCAAAGAAGAGCACAAAAAATGTGTCAGTGCCCAAATCAGAAGCTGCTACAGATAAGTTGAATCAGACCACAATACATACATCAAACTCTGAGATACTGGATATAAAGGAACATGTTTTGGCTGATACAGCTACTGATGATACTAACCTAAGTGATACACTACCCCAAAAGCGTGATATGGATGCAGAATTGGAGTCTCTTGAACCAAGTACTGAAGAAAATGGTGTGGATGTTGAAAAATCTTGTTCTGCCAATGAGGACAAAGTCTCCAAAGAGGAAGATTCCTTGGAATATGACCATAAATCAAGGAGGAAATCAGTTCCAGCGAAGCAAGAATTTTACGAGAATTCCCCCCAGAATACTCGTACTGTGCCTAGTTATATGGCAGCAACAGCATCTGCCAAGGCAAAGCTGAGAGGACTTGGCTCACCAAAGGTTGCTGAAGAAGGGGAGGATCAAGATTCTGTCATAAGGCGGCATTCTCTACCAACATCTGCAAATGGAAAGTTATCCACTATGTCTCCACGGATTCAGAAAGTATCAAGTCATTCGAATGGAAAAGATCGTTCTAGAAGCGACAGGTCTTTAACAACATCAAGGGATGGTCAAGGTATGAACTAGTATAAGAAATCATACTGTACTCTTTAACTGTTTATTACCAACTGCATTTGTTATTTCATTGTGGGGATTTAATTTATTTATTTTCATCTCTCCAGGTAAAGTACTCAAACCAGACTGGAGGAGGTAAATTTGCATTCATGGGTCTGCTCTATGAAATAGGAAATTCTTGACCTTAGGTGTATTTTGGAGGTGGTGGACAAAACAAAGGATTCCTTAGAAATTTTCTTCTATCCTAGTGAGTGATCTGCCTTTGAAACAACAATTTATTGTGTGCCTGTATGATGATCTGCTGTTTTTATGCTTTCAATTCCCAGTATGTGTAGCTAATGTATAGTTTTCGTGGGTACTTTCCTTGCAAATACAATGCTTCTTCTAATGAATGCTGTTTTCTGCCTGAGAATGCTCACATTTCATTTAGGGCATGTAACATTTTTTCATGCTATGTGTACACTTCATCTATACACAAAATGCATGCAATGTCTTCCCAGCCGTGTAGCTAGGCGTCAAGAATCCATAGCTGACCTTATACCCATTCCCTATATACACACACCCTTGGCTCACTGATGCACCACCATACACAGTGGCTCCGGTCTTGTATGACCACAAGATGGTCCCGGTCTCCGCATCCATTGCGTAGACTGGGCCATCCCCGTAAGTGGACCCTGCGAACACAACACCGTTGGCCACCGTGACAGGCCCACTGGCGGTGGCATTGTTCGGGTCAGCCGTAGACCAGAGGACTTTGCCTGTTGATATATCCATGGCCACCCAGCCGCCTCCGGTTGTGACATTGGCAGAGGGCGAAAGCGTCATGTTGTTGCCGTCACTGTTGGCTATGTTGGTGTAGTATCTTCGTCCGTCTGTGGCCGAGCCCCATGTTCCTCCTCCTGTTAGACCACCTGGTCCTGCTTCCTGCATTTTGTAAGTTTCAATACTATTAGGCAGTCAAACTAAGTGGTAAGTAATAGACATTGGCTATAATGGCTTAAGTATCTCCTACTACTAAGCGTCCATTCGACACTGCATGTAGCAGGGAGCGGGACAAGCGAGACGCCGGCGGAAAGCCAGACCGATGGAGGTACAAGGGTGCAATTTTTTGGTCCATTCCGTTTCAGCTAGCTGAACCCGCTCCAAAAAAAACTACTACCGAACAGAGCCTAAGAAATTAGACTATACAATACCGTGGACCATATGATATCGCCAGTATTCCGATCCAGAGCCCAAGCAAATCCACTCTTCTGGGTAGCCACCACCATATCCCTCATTGTCCCATTCACCACCGCCGTCACCAGCACCGGGGCCTCCCCAAAATCCGCATCCGGGCTTGGACCGGGTGGGCAATCGGGCATGTTTGGATCATTGCACGCGTAAAACCAGACATCATACCCGCCCAATTGCCTGTTCCACTTGATCATCCCCGTATCGAGGTCGAGTGCCAGAACCGAGTTCTCGTGGTTTTCGGGCTCTACACAGCGATCGAGGTGGGGCGTCGTCTCGTTGTTCTCCTTTTGTTGGCAGTCCAAGATGCGGTCGGGGGCGGAGTAGAGGTTGCCGGTGGCTAGGAATATGAGGTTTCGGGTCGGGTCGATTGGTGGGCTGCTGCCCCAAATGGCGGCGCCTGAGTAGTTGCCACGAACGCCGAGGTTGTCCGGGAGCATGTGGGTTTGCCAGATGATGGCTCCGGTTTTGGCGTCGAGTTTTGCGAAGCTGCCGATGAAGGTGCAACACGTTGTTGTGTTGCTCGTGTCTTCTTCTTTTGAGGATGTTCCTACGTAATATGCTCTGCATGCATGCAATATGCAATTGATTATAGAGAACCGGTGATTTAAACCGAGCTAGCATGAATGATTAGTTTGCTTAATCGTCCTTCCGAGAGCTTGAGAAACACCATAATCAATGTAGTCAATATGCCTTCCGAGAGCTTCCGAGAGCATGAATAATTACTAATTATTTTATATGTGGAAGCTAATGTATATGTTCTGACTCATCGATCGGCTGTTTTTTTAGTTGAAGGCTCGACATATTTTGATCACAATCGCTGTCTAGAAACTATAATTTGATTAATTAGTCAGATAATTACAGCAACAAAATGTATAACTTCTGCGATTTGAAATTTGTTTGTTGAAAATCGAATCTTTCTATCATTAATAATTTTGTATACGCTTGGACGTCAACAAAATCATACAACTCTAATATAAATTTGTACACGTAAATTGCTTATAGGTCATGTAATCACTAAACAATTCCATTTTTTATATGATCGGCCTCATAATTGTCGAATGATGATTTATAGTTTTGCACATTTTGACCAACTTAATAACCTAACGTTCCTCAATTCCTCTATTAACTAAGTACTCACTCATTTTCTTAAAAATATTTAAATCATACTTACATAACAAAAAAGGAATACAAAAGGCTAATTTAATAACGTACCCATTGTAGTAAGTACCGGACATAGTGACAACACCGGCAGGATGCCGATCAAGCCAAGTCAACCAAGCCAACTCGCCGGTGCCCATCTCGACCCCAAGCACCGCCGCCGGCCCATTGAGGCCCACAACCACCACCTCCTCGGCCTGAGCCACGGCCGGTGTGGTCCTAGACACCGTCACATTCACACCAAAGTTGAGCCCTGGGGTCCCCTTTATCCCGGTGAGCTCCTCCAAGTTGCGCCTCCACACCAACCGCCCTGTCGCCGCCTCCACCGCGTAGAGGCTTCCGTCCCAGCTCGGGAAGTACAGTGTCCCCTCGTACTTGGCCGGAGTCGCGGTTATGTCCCTATCGGCTTCGAACTTCCACTTTAGGGTTAGGGCCGAGACAGTTCTAGGGTTGATCTTGGTTTCTTTTGAGGCGAGTCGACGGTTGTGGAGGTCTCCTCCGTGGTTGACCCAGTTTTCGCCGGCGTTGTGTGACCACCGCTGGTTTGAATATCAAGTATGAGTATGGATATAAGTTGTATCTTTGATATAATCACTTTAAGTATATGAATGATCATTCATATTGATTCATACTCGTACTTAAGATTTAAAGATTGAACAAGACTGAAACGTTAACAATTTGTCTAGGTCATATCTATGCATTAGAAGCTTTTAGTTCATATAGTTACCTAGAAAGTCTAGAGATGACCCTTCTAGAGTCGTCTAACATTTTTTAGAACATTGGATTGAAACGATAAAGAAGAGGACTCGATGGCTTACCGGACCAGCCTGCGTTTGGGTCACTAAGTGAGGCTGCCGCTACAAATATGAGTATCAAATGGATGCAAGAGTAAGGTAGTAAGTAGAAGGCCATTAATTATTGTGAAATGCTCAAATTTGTATTAGCTAAGCTTAGCTTTCTTCTTTGAAATAATGTGAGAAATATAATGGTGCATTTTTCATGTCATACTTATAGAATTCTCGCTAACATTTTTATTATTTCTTGGTTGAAAGCGAAGATTTGTACATCCTTTTTTTAGGCTGTGTTAGGCAAAACAAGGTTTCTAAGGAGGTAAAGGTTTTTAAGAAGGTTTTTGGGCAGGTGTAGGTTTTTTAGTAGGTGTAGGTTTTCTTATTTAAAACCTCTCAAAACCTTATAAGGTGTTCGGTATTGCAAGGTTTTTAGATAGATTTTACTTTAAACTACCAAAAATAATGTTAATTAAAATAATTAATAGATAAAGTTGTGTTAAAATTTTTTCACAAACCTACCAAAACCTATCTATACCAAGGTTCCTAATTTCTGCTTTCAACCCTCCTTAAAAACCTACTAAACTCTCAACCTCCTAGAAAACCTTATTGTGCCGAACACCTATTTGAGTAGGTTTTAAATAATAGAAACTTTCAAAAACCTCCAAAAACCTATACCGAACAGGGCCTTAACATCCACACAATTAGGTTGACTTCCTAGTTCATAGTAGTCTTTATGTATTCATGAATAAAAAAATGGCAATAAAGTACTAAAATCTATTTTTTCATTCATTATATGAAGGTTGATTGACTATAAATTCGGTCTACTATTTGATCATTCAATCAACAAACATATGATCGACTTGTGTTTTCTCGCTTAATTACGTCCATAATCATGATTCATGAACAACCTCCCGTTGATTTAATTCTTTCTTAAGGGAGAAATATCTCTAAACTATTTGACCTTGAAATTAAATAAATGGTCAGTCGTAGAGGTGTCAAACAGGTCGGGTCGGGTGGATTCGGGTTCGGTCTTTTCAGGTTCGGGTTGAGTGCGGGTTCGGGTCAATCGGGTTACAGGTCAAGCCGGGTCGGGTCTTGACAGGTTATCGTGCGGCTTCGGGTCGACCTAACAGGTCCAGAATTTGAATTTTTATGATTATTAAAATAATATTATGATTAAATAACAATATTTAATAATAAAATATTATTTTTAATAGATTTTTATAATAATATTTTATTTATAATAGGTTTTATGATAAAATATATTATAATATTTATAATATAATCTATTTATTCTACATATATATAATATATCGGGTCGGTCGGGTCGGTCTCGGGTTTCAACCCAATCGGGTTCGGGTTAATCGGGTTCGGTTTTTTTCTTTGCTCGCTACTATTCGGGTCGGGTTTCAATCCAAAAAATTTCGGTCGATTCGGGTCGATTTTTCGGATCGGGTCAGGTTTTGACAGCTCTAGTCGGTCGGCTTGCAAGTCAATGACTTCACAATATTACAAAATCAATATGATGGCGTTAATATATCGCATCTTTGTTCAAACGTGAAATTTAAACTTGCACACACATAAATCAAAATACAGAAAAGTCAAAAGTTTGGGTAGGAAACTGAAAATACACAAAATTTATGGGCACAACCACAAAAATACTTATTTGCTGAACACAGTCTCTGGCCGTTAGTCACTACAATGGCTACAGAGTCCGCTTTCCATTATCTCCTGCCGAATCTCGGAGGAGGTTTGTTTCTCCAGAATTCCAACTCTTTCGTGCTACAATTTGATCGGAGATTTTAGGTTTTACTGAACTCTTTGCAGTAAATTCTGGGTTCGAATTGTAGGGCAATGGAACAATTGCGGATCGAAATCTCGGCTCTTCCCCGCTTTTGGTGGTAAATTTAGGAAAATTTCTTCGCGAGGATTGAAATTCTGTGCGAAATCGGCTCCGAGTTCTTCCGCCATGGCAGTGAACGGAGTAGAGTCGAAGTTGGTGTGGATATGGACGGAGAGAAAGGAAGTCATGACGGCCGCTGTCGAGAGAGGCTGGAACACGTTCGTCTTCTCTGAAGATCGCCTCCATCTTGCCAATGATTGGTCAGGTAATCCTTCTTGCTATATCGACAACAAATCATGTAATTGCAATGGCCAATTTGAAGCTCAAAGTTTGTTTCTGAGTAATGTGTAGTTGCTTAGGGTTTGGTGTGAAATCAGCGTTCTTTGTTCAGTATGTGTTATAGGAAAGTGATTGTGCTCGTGTATTTTGCTAAAAAGAAGGAAAAGGAACACTATATCCAATGTCTGAAAATAGCTTGATGAATGTTGAATGGTTGCAAAAACTCAGTGTAGACAGCATTTTCAGAACTCTGAATTATGTTTTGGGTTATGCAGCAATTGCACTAATAAATCCACTGTTTATCAAAGATGGGGAGCTTGTTGATAAGGAGAGAAGAAGAGTTGCAGAATACTGTGAGATTTCGTCTCCTCAAGAGTTAAACCAGCAACTTGTCGTGGATGGTTTGTCGGACAATGTGGTTGTTGATTTGTTAGATTGGCAGGTTGGTTTTACAAATAGAGTAAAAGGAATGATTAAGGGCTGTTATTTTAGAAGTATTTTAGAGGTAGAAGGTGATTGGGTTTTTTTTTTTCAGTAGTATTTCAGAACTTACTGATTAAGGCTTGTTTTTGTTTTTCTAGCTAATCCTTAAACCTCTGCTAAATGTCTCATTCTAATACTGATGGACTGTATAGCTTGTCAAAATTATGTTGCTACCATTACCAGTTTGCCTTTAACCAAGCAAGACTTACCTTCTCTGCATATTCAGGTGATTCCTGCTGAAAATATCGTAGCAGCTGTCCAAGGCAGTGACAAAACAGTATTTGCAGTAGCTAAAACTCCTTCTGAGGCACAGAATTTTCTGGAGGTATTGTATTAATTAACTGTGAAGTCTGTGATTGTTCTCTTTATTTACCCTTTTCAAAGAATATTATCATCGTTATACATGAAGTACCACTCACTTATCACTTTTACAGCTTGCCATTATATTCATTTGTGTTGTGTTGTTGTCTTTTTTTTTCTTTTTTTTTTTTTTATCTTAGGCTCTCGAACAAGGTCTGGGTGGAGTTGTCTTCAAATCAGAGGATGTTGCTTCCGTTCTTGCGTTAAAAGTAAGAATCCTAGATATTCTTGATTAAGAAAATGAGGCGTTGAGCCTTAACTTAATATAGTGTCTATTTTCAGGACTACTTTGATAAACGAGAGGAAATCAGGAATTGCTTGACACTAACTAAAGCAACTATAACAGACATACGTATGGCTGGCATGGGAGATCGTGTTTGTGTTGATCTTTGCAGCCTAATGAGACCCGGTGAAGGACTGCTGGTTTGTCCTCCTTCTGTTATTCCTTGGTATTATATGTCTTATAGTTAATTACTAACTCTCTACTTTCTTTTCCTAGGTTGGTTCCTTTGCTAGAGGGCTCTTCCTTGTCCATTCAGAATGCTTGGAGTCCAATTACATTGCAAGTAGACCCTTTCGTGTCAATGCGGTAAACCCTGGCTTCTAAACTTGTAAAAAATGGTGTTTTTCATATTAGAATTTTCTGATTGCATTACATTTATTTGAGAAGTAAAACCCTTAGCCCAAAATATTGTCTCTTATATGATTAATGGACGTTCTCACATGTCGGTTTTTCATGTTTATGTTCTAGGGTCCTGTACATTCTTATGTAGCAGTCCCAGGTGGAAAGACGAGCTATCTTTCCGAGCTGAAGGCAGGGAAAGAAGTTATTGTAGTAGATCATAGTGGGCGGAATAGGACAGCAATTATTGGTCGTGTGAAGATAGAGAGCAGACCTTTGATCCTTGTGGAGGCTAAGGTCTGCTGTTTGGCTTCTATGATTAATCCAGTTCCTTCTGTTATTCAGAAACATATGTTACATTGCCTGAAGAAATGATTTCTAACTTGTTATTATCTTTAACTAGCCATAATACCATATTTGTGAGGGAATAATGAATTAGTGATTCATAAAAAGCTCAAGATAAATCAGTGTCACTTTTCACTATCCTGTGAACTTGTACAATAACTAGTTTGGTTGAAACTTTTTTTTTTTTTTGCTGGTTTTCAAACAATGTTATTTTTTGCAGAGCAATTCATCTGAACAAGATTTGTACACCATACTTCTACAGAATGCAGAGACAGTAGCCTTAGTTGCTTCACCTCAAGGTAAATTTGTGAGCTTTTTTTTTGTTCTTCTTTTCGCTAATGCACTTAAATACTTTTGTAATTCTTTAACTGATAGGTTTCTGCTGCTAAACAGATGGATTAATTTGTGATTTTGATCAGGTTCAACACCAGGCTCAGAATACACTGCTATTCCTGTGACTTCTTTGAAAGTAGGAGATGAAGTTCTGCTAAGAGTTCAAGGTGGGGCTCGGCATACAGGAATAGAGATTCAGGAATTCATTGTAGAAAAGTGATTGGTTAAATTTGCCTTTTCAAGATTTTAAATTGACGCAGTTCTTGTTTATGATATATTAATGTAAGTTGCAGGTGCGTATTAAGATTATGATCACCGTCTTTTTTTATTTAAGTATAGATTTAGTTTACTAATCTTTTCACAAGTTGTAGGTGTTATAATCATGAAAGTAGTGAGTAGCTTGCACGACTATTTGACAATGCCTGCATGATTTATTTTTACCATTAAATAGTGCCAATATCATATTATAAGACTGGTCAAAACTGTGCCAAAGTCAAACCCACCTGCCCTACGGATTTAGGGTTGATGAAAAAATCAGATTAAAGATGTCATTTTTTGTGGTAATTCAAATAGGCCTTGAGAGTTGTCTTGTGGTAAGTATATGTATTACGGAGTAAATTATATTAGAACTCTATAAAATGGAAGGAATTTTGTATTGGTGCACTGCAAAGGATGCTTCCCTTTGAAATGGTTCAAACTTGATCCAACAACTAGACTGAGAAGTTTACATGTAATGAATTGATTTACATAAAAATATGAAGTAGGAGAGTAGAGAACATACATGCACTAAATCAATTAACAAGCTTTATTAAGAGTTTATCACATTTGTAACAAAATGTAGCAAAAATTGATAGTAATTAATTTTATAATTGTTATAGCAAAATAGTCTATATAATAATTGATTAGATTCGAGTGAGAATTAATCAAGCAAACCTTAATTTAACAATCAAACCACCATGATTCACAAAAATTGACCGAGCACTTGGCCAGACATGCAAGCACGTACGACTGAGATCATGTCATGCACTAATGCATATAATCATGCAAAGACATTAGCCCCAAATAAACTAGCTCAATATACAATTGATAAACAAGTTTAAGTCATGGCAAGCACTTCTTTCACATTATAGCACTATATAAACGGCAACATTGGCACCCCAACATCATCACAACAATACATCCTTCTCTTTCTCCATCGCAGTCATCCTTGTTTGGGGCCATGAAAATGCATCTTGGAAGCCCCGGCAAGGGGCGAGTTCCCACGAATCTTGTTGTGAGCTTGATTGTAGTTCTCTTTTCTTGCAATGTAGCGTCAATTTACGCTTCATATTACCCATCAGACTCGTATAGCACCCCAACACCAACTCCATACCACGAGTCACCAGAAGAAACCTACAGCTCTCCCCCTCCCCCTCCATCTCCATACTACAAGTCATCGCCAAAGACTTACTCACCACCACCATATGTCTACAGCTCCCCACCACCTCCATCTCCATACTACAAGTCTTCACCTAAGACATACTCTCCATACGTCTACAGCTCCCCACCACCACCGCCATACGTATACAGCTCCCCACCACCACCACCATACGTCTACAGCTCCCCACCACCTCCATCTCCATACTACAAGTCTTCACCTAAGACATACTCTCCATACGTATACAGCTCCCCACCACCACCGCCATACGTCTACAGCTCCCCACCACCACCACCATACGTCTACAGCTCCCCACCACCACCACCATACGTCTACAGCTCCCCACCACCTCCATCTCCATACTACAAGTCTTCACCTAAGACATACTCTCCATACGTCTACAGCTCCCCACCACCACCACCATACGTATACAGCTCCCCACCACCACCACCATACGTATACAGCTCCCCACCACCACCACCATATGTCTACAGCTCCCCACCACCTCCATCCCCATACTACAAGTCTTCACCTAAGACATACTCTCCATATGTCTACAGCTCTCCACCACCACCATATGTTTACAGTTCCCCACCACCACCATCACCATACTACAAGTCTTCTCCCAAGACCTACTCTAAGCCATATGTCTACAGTTCTCCACCACCCCCGTCACCCTACTACAAGTCCTCTCCCAAGACTTACTCTAAGCCATATGTCTACAGTTCCCCACCACCCCCATCTCCCTACTACAAGTCATCTCCTAAGACTTACTCTAAGCCATATGTCTACAGTTTCCCACCACCCCCGTCTCCCTACTACAAGTCCTCTCCCAAGACTTACTCTAAGCCATATGTCTACAGTTCCCCACCACCCCCGTCTCCCTACTACAAGTCATCTCCCAAGACTTACTCTAAGCCATATGTCTACAGCTCTCCACCACCACCACCATCTCCATACTACAAGTCTTCTCCCAAGACCTACTCTAAGCCATATGTCTACAGCTCCCCACCACCTCCATCTCCTTATTACAAGTCTTCTCCCAAGACCTACGTAAAGCCATATGTCTACAGTTCTCCACCACCTCCATCTCCTTACTATAAGTCTTCTCCTAAGACCTACTCACCATATGTCTACAGCTCCCCACCTCCACCACCATACGTCTACAGCTCCCCACCACCTCCATCTCCATACTACAAATCTTCTCCTAAGACCTACTCACCATACGTCTACAGCTCCCCACCACCTCCATCTCCATACTACAAGTCTTCACCTAAGACATACTCTCCGTACGTCTACAGTTCCCCACCACCACCACCATACGTCTACAGTTCTCCACCACCTCCATCTCCATACTACAAGTCTTCTCCTAAGACCTACTCACCATACGTCTACAGCTCCCCACCACCACCACCATACGTATACAGCTCCCCACCACCACCACCATACGTCTACAGCTCCCCACCACCACCATCCCCATACTACAAGTCTTCTCCTAAGACCTACTCACCATACGTCTACAGCTCCCCACCACCACCATCTCCATACTACAAGTCTTCTCCTAAGACCTACTCACCATACGTTTACAGCTCCCCACCACCACCACCATACGTATACAGCTCCCCACCACCACCACCATACGTCTACAACTCCCCACCACCTCCATCTCCATACTACAAGTCTTCTCCTAAGACCTACTCACCATATGTTTACAGCTCCCCACCACCACCACCATACGTATATAGCTCCCCACCACCACCACCATACGTGTACAGCTCCCCACCACCACCATCTCCATACTACAAGTCTTCTCCTAAGACCTACTCACCATACGTCTACAGTTCCCCACCACCACCACCTTACGTCTACAACTCTCCACCACCTCCATCACCATACTACAAGTCTTCCCCTAAGACTTACTCACCGTACGTTTACAGTTCCCCACCACCACCACCACCATACGTCTACAACTCGCCGCCACCTCCGTCACCATACTACAAGTCTTCCCCTAAGACTTACTCCACACCATATGTCTACAACTCTCCACCACCACCGTCTCCTTACTACAAGTCGTCACCTAAAACTTACACTCCATCTTACGTCTACACTAGCCCACCTCCACCACCATACGTTGAATCTTCTCCGGAAACTTACTCAACTCCATACCATACCCCTAAACCTTCACCATATTCTGCCCCAAAGAAATACCCTTCTCACCCACACCCTCACCCTCATCCTAAGGAGTACAACACACCATCTCCAACCCCATATTCCTACTAAGAAGTACGTGAAGAATTCTTCACATGATCGTTAAAATGATGGTTGTTTCCACATAAAAATTTCTTTGAGTTGATTCTGCCATTTTATATACTACTATTGTGTGTAAGATGTTTGAATTGCAAGCATCGTTTCGGTTGTAATATGTATTCCTTGTGTAATGCAAATTAAATGATACTTTCTTATAAAATGTTCATGTTTCTTTATTGTATCCGATCTTTCTTTATTTGTTGATCGATAAGTGGTGGGAGTTATATCTTACATCCGGACATATTAACATGAACAATAAGAAGGACTAAAATATAGAGAAGCTTACACCACTTAATTCCTCTATCAAAGCATCACTCATTGATATTTCTGCAATTACAATTAATACATGGTGCAAAAAAGATTTTTGACCAAAAAAAAATGGTGCAAAAAAGATGCAACTATTCATTGTTTGATCATCAAGTGTTAACAATGTGCTAAAAAAAAAGTATTAACAATGTGATCTAGCTTAAAGTAACTCATATTTTGGTAAATATAAAAATTGATTTAGGTAATTTGTTTTCTACAGTCTCTAAACTCTACAAATTTCTTCTTAGTAATATACAGTAGTTTACTAGTTTTCATTTGATTTGGGGGCTGGACTAAAAAAATAGGTGGCCCAAATCTCTCCCTGTCTCGTTGTCTTATAAGCCCTTTTCTTAAAATTGGGAGACCATTATTCTCAATATAGCCCATCTAGCCTTGCAACTTACAAAATTCAACAACACAATTTTTAATTTTTTTTTGTAATTAAGTCTATTTTTTAATCAAAATTTCTTTGGATAAATGTAACCTTTTCTGGTGTATATTTTCAGTCTCCAAAAATTTAAAATCAATCCACATTCTGTTGTTTTTTCTGGTGTATGTTTTTTTTTAATATGTAAAAAATTACCGTTTTCACCAAATCGTAAAAAATGACCCTTTTTTATTCACACGTTACATTTACATCAATAAAAACGATAGAATTACAGAATCAGGCTTCATCAATACCAAATTCAACAAGTAAATAAATGCCAACTCATGCTCTGCCATTGTCCTTTTCATCTTGCTTTCTTTTTCGTTTTGATTAATTCTGAATATTGACGTACAAATTATATGTTCCTTGCATGTGGGTTTTGTCTAATTGCAATTATAAACCCATATTGAGACATACACTATCATTTTCTTTCGTTCTCAAGTGTTGATAGAAAATGGTATATTTTCTCACACACTATACTATAGGTTTGAACATATGTAATAGTGAGTTGACAAGTTAGGTCGATTAGCTAAAATCTATCCAATTCAAGAACAACTTCGTCGGTTTGTCATGATCGACAAAAGACCAAATGGGTGTGTTGCGATTACATTCGATGAACACATCATAATGTTTTTATAAGGTCCAAACAAAGCCTTAAACAATTACCATGTTAGCCTTGGAATCACATTTCATGCTTAGTTGCATAGTTTGTTTCTTCTAAATTGCATCCACCTCCATTCAAATTTAATATAAATCTTCTCTTAATTGGGTTTGACCAATAGGTTTAGATACCATTTTAAAGTGTTAAAACGACACTTATTATGAATCTGAGGGAGTATAGTATCTTATCGATAAATTACTAACAATACCTTTTTTTTCACTTTAGTAGTTAATGATATTCATAACCACCATGTCAAAATATTACTTCTTGTACTTCACAAATAAATCATTACCTAAAAATCCAAAGAATTGATCTATAAATATTTTCCAGCAACATTTAAATAGTCAAACTCCAATATTTTAAATTCTGATCAACTTTGGTTGCTCGTTACATCTTATCAATGAATATGTACCAAAGTTCTACACTTTTTTTAAAATCAAATAAAAAATAATTCTATATTCCAACTCCAAGCCGGTCTTAATCATCAAAAGACCAAATAAATTGATGATCTAACAAAAAAAACTGACATAAATAAACTCTACCATATTTTAAGGAAATGTGATTCCATTTTAGGCTTTCTTACCCGTAGATACTTTTGCTTATTTGTTACTTAAAAAGGGAATATGTGAACAATATACTCGGTTACGAAAAAAACAAATATGAAACCCATCAAAGTTAAAATTGTAGAAACAAGTTATGCAGAGATTTGAAGTGAATGTGAAAGAAAGGAAGGAAGGCAGAGAGTAATTGACATCGGCATGTGATTTGTGAATCCACAGACGAGCTTTCAGAACTCCTCAGCAAATCAATCAGAAATAGGCTTTCTAATGTTTGCGTTCAGCCATGTCTAAGAAATTTGTTTCTACTGTAAAAAAAAATACTCCACATAAAAGCAATGACTGTAAATCTGAAGTCGTGTTTGCCATGAAGATGATGTTAATTAAAGATAGGTTGAAGTGGACAATTCTCCCATGTTTTTTCCCTTCTTAAATGATGGATTTAAAAAGAGTTTTTCTTTCACATTTTCACACCTTTTATAAACATTCTACCTACAAATATCAATGAAACTAATGAAGCTTATCCGCGAGGTACGGCTCTAATTTAAATGTATCACATGGAGTGCTCTTGTGGTCGGATACGCTGGGTAAATGAGAACATTGTGAATTCGATGCTTGTCTTGAAAACTAGTCTTATTATTCTTTTATACATTAAATCGAATTGATATTTACCTGATTCGTAGTTCTTATAAACTTCCCGAGATTTACTAAAGTTGGTCCACAAATAGACAAAGCTCTTAGCCATAAGGAATGAGTATAATTTTTTGGTGAATGAATGTATATATTATAACTCAAAGAAAATGATTAAGACTTCCTAGTGATCACATGCTATAAGACTAAAAGAAGTAGCCAATTTGGATGAATGACAGGTCATCAGATCGATCTTCATCCCTTTTCACATTCTCAAACCGCAATTAATCATCAACTAGCCCCGTTTAGTTGTAAATTGTGAAAATGTAAACGAAATAAAAATAAATTTAGTCCATTCTATTATAGTGTGATGATTTCCAACCAAACGGGCCTTAACCTTCTTTTTTTTAAATCTTTTTTAGAATTTGTTGGTCCATCCGACCAAATAACTCACCACCCAGTACCCACCTCTAATAATTGCATTTGCAAAGTTGAGAAATTGAGGGGAATCCAAATCGTACACCATTTTTTTTTCCTTTTGCTGATATGTAATGCAATGATATGGGTCTCTCAGGCCTGACATGACATCAAGCATATATGAACAAATAACATATGTAAATTGTAAGTAAATGCCTTTTTTGAGATTTTTTTTACTTGTTTACTTTGCATGCGCACTTAGTGAAGTTTTTACCGTTAAGAACTAATAATTTGGTCTAATGATTCAAATGGCAAATAAAGGAAGCTTAGAAAGGTAAACTCAATCCTCTTGTTCAATACTCCCTCCGTTTCATAATAAGTGTCGTTTTAGCACTTAAAATTTGTTTCATAATATGTGTCGTTTTAGGTTTTCAAAGTGATTTAATAGGGGTGAATGATGATAATTTTTATTGGAATGTGTATTTGTTGACTAAAGTTGTTCATGCATTGGCCAAAAAAATGTAATGAGTGGTAAGATTAAGTAAAAGTTGTAAGTTTTAAAGTGAATGATTGCTTTTCTTAAAAACTGTGTTAAGAGCTAAAACGACACTTATTGTGAAACGGAGGGAGTACCTTATATTTTGTTGTCATGATAAAAGAAACTAGTTGAAGACCCGTACCATGTACGGGTAATGTCAATATAAATCTGACTTAATTGCTTAGAGAATAAATTTTGATCGAGTTGACATTGAAACAAATACTTAAATTCGAAAAACCAAATATATTTGTAAATAATGTCACACTAATACATAGTATAAATAAATTAATGTTAAGTATTCAACAATTAGAAATAATGCAAAAAATATATATATAAATTCTAATTTAACTTTTTGGAGGACTTCATAATACTCGGAAAAAGTCCGATTCTTGTTTTGATGTACATAAAATTTTGAAAATACAATGTCTATTGTTTAAGTAAAGTGTATGTTTGGACAATATCTTCCACATGTACATAATTATGTACGTATCTATCCGAATAATTATTATGTACATAATTTTATATTCGTACAAAATAATTATGTACATAAGCAATTATTCGTACAAAATAATAATTTATGTACATAATTTTGAAAAAATAATTTTGGATATCTTTGATATCTTCCTTAATTTTGATATGAAAATATAATTTTCATTTAAATGTATTAGTTTTAGGTAAAAGTGTTTTTTTCATTTTTATGAAGATTCTAAATAACTAATTAAAATAATAGATTTCATAGTTGAAATAAAATAAAATAAAATATACGGATATTTCGCCTGGTAACCTTGTGATATTACCAAATTCGTGAAATACCCACAACTTTTGACATTTTTGCGTGATAACCCTGAAGTTTAGAAATTTTCGTCTACTACCCATCCGTTAGTGAAACGTTAAGGGAAACGTTAAATTTTGAAAAGATTAGTTGCTTAACACTACAAGAGACGGGTTTGAGGTTCCTTTCTTATTTTTCCTCTTTGCCACTTTGAGAAGCCAGAAAGAAAAGAGAGGAGGAAGAAGTAGAAGCGGTTGCATGTTGTTATAGGGGGAGACGACGATGGCCATTGTTGGGTGGTGGAGGGAGACAAAATCAAGCCGCAGTTCTTGGAATCAGATTACAAGGATGAGGCGGTTGGATGTCTAGATGTTGGTATACGATTTCTACTTTCTAGTATGAATTTAGGGTTTTTTTTTGTTTAGATTTCCAATCTGGATAGAGATTAGAACTTTCGGTTACAACCAATTGAACTGATTTTTGGAACTTTTTTTACGGATATGAAAATTTTAGGGTTTTGGAAACTTGATATGAATTTAGCAGCTAAGAATTGAATTGCATTTAGGATTCATTGAATCGACAGGATGTTGAAATCTTCTTGGTAGGTTGATCCCGGGGTGCACATTTTCTTAGGGATTTGAAATTGGATCAGGATGAGGGAAGAATGAATGGTTTATCAAAGGCTGTTTTGTTGTTGCCAAATAATTTGCTATTGTTATAATGGTAGGTTGAGTCAATTGATTGTTATCATTTCTAACAAGTATTTGATTTCTTTCTCCATGATCGTTCATTTTTGGAAGTTCTATCTTGTTTTGCATAGATCAAAACCATTAATATAAACTGATTGTTGGATGTTCAATATTCAGTTGATTATCCTATGCGAATTTACTGGATAATAGGAAGAAGTGAAGCTAGAGCGGCATCATTTTCTAACCAATTTTAACTATGGGTCGAGCTAAAGCTTGATAAGATTCTTTATCTTTCATGTTCTAATCAATCTTGTATTCTTACATAGCTCATTCGGACTGATGCTCTTTGACTGAGGCTAGTTATCTCCCTAATAATTGTCAAAAGCTCCTCCTTTATGTATCTTTTATATAGCTATGGCAATGTTATCTCTTAGTAAGAATATGCAATGTTACTATATACTGCTTCGATGACATGTATGTGTCTAAAGTTCCATCATTGAATAACCCACCATAGATAGATCGATTGCATTCCACGGTTTAATAATCGACCGTACATTTGTATAAACCTCTAACCTGTGAATTTTGAAAAATCTAGCTTATTCTTGAGAGTGGTGAATACTTTTAAGAATTGGAAGCTTAATTTCTAGCCTATTAGCTCAAATTGGTAGAGCAATGTGCAAAAGTACATTGGATGTGGGTTCGAATCCCACATAGGCTTATTAAGATTAAAAGCTTATGGAATTGTAAATGATGTCAAACTCAGATAAATATATAGCATTTTGATTGTACTACTCATATTCGAAATCTTATGGCCTATACGGGATTCAAACTCACATTGTATACATGTTGAACCCACCACAGTAGCGTTTATCATCTTGAATGGTAATTTCATAAAGTAAACAGAGGATCACGAGAAGTATAGAAAACGCTGAACACCACCGTAGTCATCTTATTGTTAGCCCTGATTGTGCTCAATGCCAGCAAGATGAGAATATATATTAATATGTTTCCTTCAAGATGAAATAGTAGTGTTTATCATCTTGAGTGGTAATTTCATTAGTTTTTTTCTATACTAAATAGACTCAACAAGTAGGATCTTCATTGGTTCTTATTCAAGGTCTATGCCAATTGGTCATAGGTTTCTCTCCTGAAAAGAAAATGGTATGGAAAATCTGGGTGATGAATATCTTGGTTTAATAACTTGCTTCTGGGATATGTCAATTACCTTCTTTCTTCTTTTCGTCTTTGCCTAAGATAAGCGGCAATTTCTTAACTGAGTTATATGATTTGGTAGGCATCTATTTAAATCCACATCTTATGAACATTTCTCCAAGCAAACGAAGGAAGATCATGGACAAAGCTCCTAAACTTGCCCCCATGGGATTGAACAAGGATAGGCTATAGCATCCAAGTTGTTAAGAAGAAAGTATTTGTAAAACCATAGAAATTTGATGGGTAGTCAAGAGTTCACGTCTCTGGGTTAATTTCAGCATAGAGGCTAGGGGGGCAGTTTCTCGTCATGGTCATATCCAGCCGTGCTTATGTTGTCCTTCTCTTCCATGACGAGACAATATTATCTGGATTGACAATTTGCTTTTTTGTGTAATCATGTTTTTAAACAGTCTTCACTATATACTATTAGCTTCTAATTTCAATTTTCAAATCACTCATCTGGAAATTCCCAAAATGATACCTAGAATTCATATTCCAGAATGCAACTATGAACCCTAAATTTCGAAATTGAAGTTGTATCGTCGACAAACTAGCGTTGAGCAATGTCGTCGCAGGTCGCCCCCTTCATCTAGCCACATAAGATGTAGATTTCTACAACGGAACGGTCTTCTTCAACCAGCACCCAGCTCATCATCGTCTTCATCTTTCATGATTTTAGTGACAGCGCGTACAGGGCCCTTTTTTCTTTTTTCCTTTTTTTTTTTTAAATACTTAACTCTTCCCTTAACGTTGCACTAACGGGTGGGTAGAGGGCGGAAAATTATAAAACTTCAGGGTTATCATGCGAAAATGTCAAAAATTGTGGGTATTTCACGAATTTGGCAATACTATAGGGTTACCATGCGAAAAATCCGTAAAATATATATAGGTTAATAGGTTCGAACATGGATCTATCGGACTTGAATTATGAATTCTCGAATAAAAAACAGGTTCGGATCAAAATTCGATCTCAGATCGATTAAGTCGGGTTTACATAATATTATTTACCCTTTATCCGAACAATTATGTACATAATTTTATAATTATGCAATTCTATATTTATGTACAAAATAATTATGCAATTTTCTCCACAATGGGGCAATATTCTAACTACATGTGTGTATCTATTGTTTAAGGGAATTGTTTGGACAATATCTTCCACATGTACATTATTATGTACGTATCTATCCAAATAATTATATACATAATTTTATAATTATGTACAAAATAATTATGCAATTTTCTCCACAATAATTATGTACGTATAAAATTGATCTTCATATTTCAAGTGCAAGGTTTTCCAGGTCTCTATATATTCGATCGATCAAAGATAATATATCATCATATATATAGTCTAGTACGTAAACTATTGTTTACTACTCTTATTTTATGGTATCTTGTTAATGAATACGGAGTACGTAGTATTTTTTAGTATACGACCTGCAATATTATGGGTCTTAATTATGGAAGGAAAAAATAACATGTTTTTTAGTATACGACCTGCAATATTTTTTTTAGTATTTGTTTTTGCAATTCCGGGATTATTCATATTTTTTATAGTATTTTTTCCTGCAATTGTTGAGGTGGCATTATTAACATTTTTTTATGCAGGATTGATGAGGTGGCGTAATTTTTTCAACAGAGATGGGTTCTGCTTTATACTGTATTATAGTAGATGTACCAATAATGATTCGTAGATCGTCAGACTAAAAAATCGATAAACAAATAAATCGGTATAACAAAACAAGCATACACGCGGGAAAAAAAAAAGGAGTGCGGATCAATGCTAAAAACTTGTTATAGACACCCCGGATTTAGACTTATTATCGGATTTAATATGGGAGCCTTTTGTTATGTGCATAAATAATATAAAAGCATGGTTCAATATCAAAAAATTCCATAATATTAGATTATATACTTTTTAAAAAGTAACATCAATTTGTTGCTTACTTTAATAATGAAAAAATATCTTTAGCATCATCAGCTGAAAAGACACATACTAATTGAAGTAACTTGACATGTTTTATCCACCTAATTTGAATGGATATTATGCATGAATGTCTACTAATCTCATGACCCCAAAGGCCCACCAAAGAAGTGCTCTTATCTCCAACTCAAAGGTGAAAAGGAGCACTCAAAGGCAAAGCAAAGCACATGCAAAGGTATATAATAAATACTTATAAAAAAGGGGCCAAAAAATAAAACAGGAGGTGCTAAAACAGAGTGTCAAACTCAATAACAACAACAACAACAAAGATCATTTTCAAATGGTGTGCTGGATTGGGAAAGCAAATGAGGCTCTTGGGTTCCTTTTCCTATATAAAAGGATGTTTACAAAGGCCCACATGAAAACAACAACAAAGCCAAATAAAACTTAACAAGCACAGAACACTTCTCTTCATTCATGGCCCTCCATTACATAATTCATAACACACCATAAAACTAACCAAGATCTTCTAGATATCATCATATCATATCACCACATCATATCTACAACTATCATTCTTGCCTTGACCATCATTCATTCATAACATAACTCCCTTGACCATCATCATAAAAAAAACACCAAAAAAAATAAAGAAGAAAAATTAACTAGAATACCCCAAGATTAAGACAATTTACCAAAACCCACCTCAACTTTCTCACACATGATGCATTTGTAGCTGCAGCAGCCTAGAGTAAGCTCCTTCGGGTCGGCTCACCAACTCGCCATGGCTCCCTTGCTCGACGACTCGCCCGTCTGAAACCACAGCAATGTTATCAACTCCTCTAATAGTCGAAAGACGATGCGCGACAAGAACGCTCGTTCGGCCCCTCATTAGCCTCTCAAGAGCCTCTTGCAAGACACACTCTGATTCAGCATCCAATGCACTAGTGGCTTCATCTAACAAAAGAATTGCTGGGTCCTTCAGAATGGCTCTTGCAATTGCAATCCTCTGTTTTTGACCACCAGAGAGCTGAACTCCACGTTCGCCCACAGCCGTCTTATATCCCTCGGGCAACGCGCTCACAAACCCGTGCATATTGGCCAAACGAGCAGCCTCAACGACCTCGGCTTCTGTCGCTCCTTCCTTTCCGTAGGCAATGTTGTCGAAAATGCTCGAAGCGAACAAAGCCGGTTCCTGCTGTACTAAACCGATCCTCAGCCTTAATGACTGAAGGTTAATCCTTCTAATGTCCTTCCCATCAATCATCACTTTCCCGGCCATTGGATCATAGAACCTCTCGATAAGCGCAATAACCGAGCTTTTCCCCGACCCGCTCGCTCCCACTAGAGCTTGGCTCTGTCCAGCTCGGATCCTAAGATTGAAATCAGTGAACACCATGACGTCGGGTCGAGACGGGTACGCAAAGTCAACGTGTCGGAACTCGATCTCTCCTCGGATTTTTTCAATCGTGTCGGCCTCTGTGTCATCCGGCTCGATACGGGTGTTTCGGTCAAGGATGGAGAAAACCGAGCCAACGGCTTCCCCGCCTCGTATGATCTCTGGGGCAAGGCTGACGGTTTCAGCAACCGAGTTTGCGGTGATGACGAGGACTACGAAGACCTTGATGACTTTAGAGAACGTGGAGACGCCTTTGCTAACGAGATGGGCGCCATACCAGAGGATTAGAGCTTCTGAGGCGTAGAGCATGAGCTGGGAGAGACCGAATAGGCTTCCGGAAGTCAGACTACGGCGAAGGCTACGCTTCTGTGGGACGTTGAGCTCTTGGCTGAAGAGTGAAAGGATCTTTTCTTGGGCATTGAAAGCTGCAACTGTTCTAATGTTGCTTACACCTTCACCAGCAATCATACTAGTTTTTGCATGAGCTTTGGCTGTGTCTCCAGCAAACCCTTTTAGTGAAAGTTGCTGTACAAAAACATAAGAACAAAAAAACAATGCATCAACTATCAGTAAAATTACCCAAATTACAAAACTATTTTTGACCCAGGGTTAAAAGTCAATTTTTCCAAAAAAGTACTGTTATAGAATATGTACAAGAAACTGGCTAACAGGCTAAGTGTTTGAATACACTACATAGAAAGGACATTTTACTGTCACTACACAAGGATGAAAGGGCCAAGACAAGGCCAATTCACTTCTTATAACAAGAAAGCCATATGCACACAGGGTGACACAGCTCAGAAGAAAAGCCTCATCCTCAGGTAAAGTGACAAAAGGGTGAAACAGGGAAATTTGCTCACCTAACAAGGAGTTAGAAATTACTGTTTGTGCAAAACTATTTACCACTACAGCTCACATGATAGCACCCACACACCCACCACCCCTGACACGCCCTTAAAGAGTAACAGTTCTTGTCCATGCAGAAGAAAAGCAATCAAGGGCCATCTTTTTTGTTTTGCAGGTGAAGAAATTTCATTTTAAGGAGTAGTATTATATAACCCAGATTTTTATTTTCTACAGAAATACTCTTAAGATAAAAATCCAGCTCAGGGGCTTAACCTAATTGCAACTTATTGACTTGTCAAGTATCAAGATTGAAACTTTAAGGGTTTTGAATTTCAATGGAGTACTAGATAGGTGAAAGAGACAGGCAACAGTCAACAGGAAAAATGCAGCAGAAACAATAGTGTATGGTAAAATGTTAAAAAGCTAGTAGTTCAAATAGTGAAAGCCATAGGATTTTTAAATTGTTTCAAGAGCCTTGAGAAAAAATCCTCACTGATCAGACTCTGCCAAAACTCACCACCCAATTGATCAGGGAAGTTAGGAATCTCTTTCAATTTACTGTTCTGCCAAACTTTAATATCTGCAATTTTAAGGGTATTTAATGCTTCATTTAATTCTTTATCATTCCCTTATTATTTTTACATTTCTTTCGCTCCTCAAAACTCTACAAACATCAACTAAAATATAGTCTTCAGAATGCAAGTGGGGGAAGTTGGAGAAAGAGAGCACGTGCAGGGCAGATGCGTGCCAAGATGTTGTCTTCAGTCTTTTGTCGTTTTGTTGACTGTTCTATATGTTGAAACTTAATATTTTATCATAAATTTGGAAGGACAAGATTCCCACCCTAGAAGCCCAAATAGAAGGGTTCTTTCTTTCTTAGAACTATTCATCAAAATTTGCCAGATGCCCCCTCTTTTTTAGACTTCTTACCTTTTAAGCCCTCTAAAAGCAACAATTTCATTCTAGCCCTGAACATCATTTCTACACAACTAAGTAACTAACTGAACATAAGGAGGAATGTGTACCTGAGCAAAGTTTGCAAGGACAAGAAGAGGGAAAGTGCCCAAGATGAGAAGGGAAACTCTCCATTCCACAATGAAAGCAACAATGAAGGATGTAAGAAGAGAGGTCATATTCTGCAGGATCACAGAAATCCTCTCAGCAATGGCTGATTTCACATCAGCAGCGTCCGTGGCGAGCTTAGCCGCGAGGAGGCTTGAGTTGTGCTCCTCTTCATCGAACCATCCGACTTCATTCCTTAAAATGGCTGAAGCCGAAACGAACAGAAAAAAAAAAAAGTGGTCAGAAACCGGAAAATGTAACGAAATTTCTAACAACTGAAATATGTAATGTAAAAGTACCTGCAAGCATCATTCTCCTGACTCTGGTAGTGAGATTCTCACCCATGATGCTAAAGAAGTAATGCTGAATCAAGTATGCAACAACTGCATAGAGCCCGGCACCAATGTAAATGAACACATACTCCTTGGTCTTCCTTTCCATGGCAACGGGATTCGTGTAATAGAACACCTCAATCATATTACTCATCACAATGGCGAACGTAGGACCGATGAACCCAGAGAGAATCGACCCGACAGCTCCCATTATGGAGTACGGCCACTCGGGTGCATTCAGCTTCAGAAGTCTACAGAAGTAGTTGCGAGGTGCAGGATTCTTCTTCTCGGTTTCTGCATTCGAGATCATCTCTATTCTCCCATCGGCTCCTGTGCTGTACGAGTAGCTCAAATTCCTCAAGCTTCCAGAACGAAGGCTCAACGACTTGGTTGACAATGAGCTGCTCAAACGCGATGATCGGTTACGACGAGTTGATGGGTTCGAGAAATCCCGGTTTCCCACCATGTCTTGGAACCGGATTAGAGTTGCGTAGGCACCGGCTTTGGAGATTAGCTCTTCATGGGTTCCGGTCTCGACCACTTGTCCTTGCTGAAGAACGGCTATTTTGTCCACGTTTCTTATGGTGGTCAAGCGGTGAGCTACAACAACCGTCGTTCTTCCTACCATGAGACGGTCAAGGGCTACTTGGACTATGCTCTCTGAGCCTGCATCAAGGGCACTGGTGGCTTCGTCGAGAAGAAGGATTTTTGGGTTTTTCAGCATTGCTCTGGCTATAGCAATTCTCTGTTTCTGGCCACCCGAAAGCTGAACACCGCGCTCTCCTACCTGTTTTTAGAATCATGGGAAAAAAAGTCAGTTGCAAGGGAAAGCATACTAATCTAGGATTTAGGATTCAAAATTTGAGTTTTGCTTTATACCTGTGTGTTATAGCTGTTAGGAAGCAAGGAAATGAAGCTGTGAGCATTGGCAGCCGAGGCAGCAGCCTCAACCTCAGCCATGGAGGCGTCGGGTCTTCCATAAAGTATGTTTTCAAGAATGGTGGTTGCAAACAGTGCTGGCTCTTGATTCACAAGGCCGATTTGATCACGCAACCATCTCAGCTGCAACGTCTTGATGTCGACATTGTCAATCAAGATTTGACCTATCAAATGAATTGGTTTAATAAAATGATTCAAAGATCACAGCTTTAGCATCAACATTAATTTAAAATATACCTTGCTTAGGATCATAGAATCTTTCTATCAAGGACACGACAGTGCTTTTCCCTGACCCACTTCCACCAACAACAGCTACCGTCTTTCCAGCAGGAAAGAAGATTGAGAAATCTCGAAAGATCATCACATCTGGTCTAGACGGGTAACTAAAGGCGACATTTTTGAACTCAATGTTACCGTTAACCTCCTCCAACTGCAAACCATCAGTAGGATCTTGAATCAAAGGCTTCTGATTAATGATCTCCAACAGCTTGTAACCAGCTGCTTTGCCCTTGCTGAAGGCCCCAAGGTTCGAAAATGACTGTCCCAAACTCCTGCATAATTTTGCCCACCAGATTTCAGTTTTAGAACACTATGATAGTCTAAAAGAAATATATAGATTACTATTTTTCGAATCTTACATGCCGCCAACAATGGCAGAGAAAATGGCTGTGAAAGCCTTTCCACCATCAGTTTGTCCATTCCTGATGAAAACACCAGCATACCAGAAAACAAGAGCCCATGACATACAAGCAATTCCATAAGTACACCCAAGCCCCAAGCCTTTCGCCATTCCAGCCTTGTAGCCAAGTTGCAGCGTGTTTTGAATAGCATCCGAATACGAATTAAGAGCCTTGCTTTCACCAACGTATGAGTATACTGTCCTAACTTGCGCAATTGCCTATAAATAACCAAGAAGATATATTACAACCGAGTTTTATACAGCATAATTCGGTAAAAAATAATAATCAGTGATCAGTTGGAGCTAGTTCTGAATTCTTCTCATTTCAACATAATAATATGATTCATGTGAATTTGAAGCTATAAACTGAAAAGGCTAGTTATATGACTTCACCTGCTCAGCAATTATACCGGCATTGGCATACGACTCACGACTCTTGGAGGTGAGTCCGGTGAGAGTGTAAGCGTATAATCCGCCAGCAAACGCAATCCCCGGAATAACTGCAATGCTGAGTAACGCCAGCTTCCATGCTGAAACGAAGCCGACCACCAAACCCGCCAAGAACGTAGATAGATAGTGTATGAAGTTTCCAACCTACAAAAAAAATTAATCCATTTTGCACCATACAATTAGACTTAGAGCCATTATTAGCCATCATTCTCCATACAAGCATCACATTAGAATGATGAATATGAGAATCCAAATGCGACACGCCAACAGTTATCAAACTAATCATTGTCCATCATATGCTGTGCTAGACATTGTTTTTTACCACATAACAAGCTTTCCCATCATTTTCTAACAAAATATACTAAATCAAAAGTTGAAAAGGAAAGGGAGGAAAAAAGGGCAATAAGAGTAATTATAACATGACACACTCCACAAGAAGCATTTATGGTGATGATAACGGCATCATACTCACATGGAAGAAGAAGCTCCTTGAATCCAGGGCATGCTAACATGCGCCATCAAATGGCAGGGTTTTGAAGGTAGGGAAAGTTTTGATGAAGGACCATACAAAATGGGGCCCTCATCAATACATTACCAATTTGCCATATCCTAACATAGCCCTACAATTATTATTAATCACAAAAGAAGACCACCCTTTTCCCCCTTTGTCACAAAAGATGGAAAAAGTGATTTAGACCAAGCCAAACCCACATAATTACCTTCTCACTAATGGCGTCTTGAACAAGAAGGGTATCAGTTGAGACACTGAAAACAATATCCCCTGTTCTGGCATCTGTGTCAAAGAACCCAACGTCCTGCTTTAGAACAGCTTCCAAATACTTTCTTCTCAAAGCCCCTGTTTGCCTCTCTCCGGTGTACATCCAACAAGCAATTTCTACAAATTTCAAAACAAAAAAACAATCAAAAACAATACCATTTTTTTCTGCATATATACCAAATTAAGAGTGCCAATTTGATAATACTAGTCCTTTTACACCCAATTATTGGAAGAGCAATGGATGGATTAACACCCAAATTTTGACAAAGACAAGGCAACAGCTGCTAGATGAACAAAGACAAGGCCCGGTCCTCGGCCCACGTGCAAATGCAATCAGACCAAGGCCCCTTTCAAGCTATTTTTTATATTTTTTTCTTAAAAAATTGTTGGATTAGATCTGTGATTAATAGTAGTGGGAGTAATTTTTTACTTACCAGCATATGACGAAGCACAAACCACCAGGCCAAGGTAGACAAAATACAGAGCATACTGCAGAGGAAAAAGGGGGGTGTTTTTGAGATCTGCAAATCTTCAATAATCTAGACATTAAATTTTAAAAAAAAAAGGAAATCAGAGATGGGTTTTGATTTGGGACCTTGGAGACTTCATGGGTCATGGTGGGAAGATCCATCTGATTCTTACCGAACCCATTGACCATCTGACCAAACAGGAGGAAGAAACAGGGCATGGCAGAGCCATGGATGAAGGCGCCCAAGCTCCCAACGCCCATGAGGGCATAATCGTACCTGTCAGCGAAAGTGAAGAGCTTGTAAAACGGCACCGTTTGCTCCTTCCTCTTCTCCGCCTCCGCCGGCATTGCCTGCGCCTTCCCTTCGTTGGCGCTCTCCGCCATTAAAACAGAGCACTAAGAAAACAGAGAGCTTGAGATGGGTATGGGAGAATCTCACAAAGAGGGGTAAAGATGGGATCTTTTTTAGAGAGGAGGAAAATGGGTCTCTGAATCTGTGATTTCCGCCATGGATTTGTATATATAGGGGTGAGTTTTGTGAGATCTGGAAAACGTGAGAGAGTTTCTGGGGTTTTGAGAGTCTGAAACGCCTAAACAGCGAGATTTGTCAGGCTTTTTCTCTTTTTGTTTAATCTGGGTCCGTCTCGATTGGCGCCCAATGTTGGTTTGTGTGAGTGAGTGAGTGTTTTGGGAGTGAAGAGAGGAGTCAAAGAGAAACAGAGAGGAAGGTGGGCATGGGAAATGAATGGTGTGGATAAGGAAGGTTGTGTTTTTATAGCAGAGGGGCTACACAGACTGGTCTTCTTCACTCTTCATTCACCTTTTTCTTTCATCTCCATGGCCCCACTGCTCCCCTGTTTTCCCCTTCTTTTTCCCGAAGGGTTTTTTATTTTTTGAGTAATCAGCGTTTATAGTACAAAATCATTTTTTTTTTGGTCGAAATAGTATAAAATCATTCTTAATGTTAAAAGCTATTCTTAATAGATTTGATTCATTATTTTACTTAAATTCAGATTAAAATGGTTCTGGTTCTGTTTTTGTATGATTTTAACTTGTAAGTAATTGCGCTTGTCACATCATCTCCAACGAATGAGCATTTGGGTTCGATATTATAGGACGACGGCTTGT
Source organism: Polygonum maritimum (assembly GCA_963924305.1). Classification (NCBI taxonomy): domain Eukaryota; kingdom Viridiplantae; phylum Streptophyta; class Magnoliopsida; order Caryophyllales; family Polygonaceae; genus Polygonum; species Polygonum maritimum. The sequence goes on along the minus strand of OZ002731.1, from coordinate 42,944,480 downwards.
CCTATTTTCTTTCAAGTTGGTTATTAACCAGTTTCCCAAAAAAAATGAGATGACATTTTATTGAAGAAAGAATTATTACTAGTGTTCCAAGTAAGGATGTTGGAATTCCTGCTCAAAAAAAAAAAAAAAAAAGAATGTTGGAATTCTGATAAAAAGAAAAAGTGAGAATGTTGGAAGGAAGGGGAGAGTTATGTAAATTAGGTTACGTAAGGGGGTAAAATATTCAATGATGATTGGCGTGAGGATGGAATTATGGAAAGAAAGCGGGTTTGAAACGGAAACGGAATCGGATTAGTACAGTAAAAGAGGGAGCCTGTAATTTGTTGTCTTTTAGCTAAGGATGTTGTTTCATGTTTTGGTTGTTTCTCCAAGAAATTTAGCACAAATAATGTACTAAACTAATTTATATTTTTATCCATAAGAAAAGGATTTACATAAAGAAACTACAAGTCTACAATATAATGACAAGTAGTATAACTATTGTATTAGAAAAAGTAGTATATATATAAACTATACTTTGAAATCCTAAAGGAAGGAGTTACTCCCTCCGTCCCATTAGGTTTGTCCACATAGTACGGTTGGTACGGTAATTAATAAAAAGTTGAAAAGTGATAAAGTTGGTGATAAAAGGTGGATAATTGGGGGTAATATATAAGATTGGATGACGGTAGTTTTGTAATTTTATAAGAAAAAGTGATCAATATGGGTAATATATGAGAGTGAATAAGGGTAAAAGTGTAAAAACATATAGATAAAAATGGAAATATTTGAAAGATAGACAAGGCTAATGGCAAAACAGAAATACGGACAAACCTAATGGGACGGAGGGAGTAGTTTTTTGTTTGGCCAAGAAAACGGAGATAATCCGAATAAATAAATGGCCTTAAGAGTTCAGGATGCGCGAGGTGGTCCTATCCGCAATATCATCAAACAAAATTTGGAGGACACTTGAGGGAAACTCTGCAATAACATGTAAATTAACAAGGTGAGAAAACACAAGTTTAGTAGGAGAGTCGACAATCATATTCGCTTTCTTAAAGATATGAGTAAGTCAAACTTCCAAGATGACGTGGAAGTCTTGTTACATTAGTGTTTGCATAAATTGACGCTCGTATGAAGTATAAATTCATGAATGCCAAGTTGCTATCTTCCATTCAAATGAGACTAGACTTTGTTCATTAATTTGCAATTATACCAAGTCACCAACCATATGTTATAGATGACACGTATATCGACCGGTAAGCTATCTTGAAAATAGGCACTTGGTATGCATGCAAATTCATGATCCTAGCCCGACCATGTAATTACATTTCGGCCAATTTCTAGTACGTTTTCCACATAAATAATCAATGTTTTTGATTCTACATATAACATACTCTTGTTATATCAATTGGTTTTAGACTAAACTTATATGTTGAACGACCTCTAATCCTTTGAACCCATGAATTTTCTTAACAATGTATAGTCACAAACAATCTCATGTCATCCTCAAATTAGTCCCACAACCTTGGAGATCTATTGATTGCAAACTTTAAAATTGCCGTCATGATTCATATATATTCAAAGTATCTAAAATAATACCTCTATAAAAAGAAAGGTTGATTTTTAACAAAACTTTTGATCTATATCAAATCTTCATAATTATAAATTCTTATCACGTGCTTCTAGGACACATACAAAAAATCTAATGCCAAGCATAAGAGCGATCCCAAACGCGTATAAAATAGGCCTCTCGTGTCCAAAAATATAAGTACAATATTTATCGTTTTCTCTAACCTATATTTCTGAAATAAAAAGATTTATCGGATTATATTTGTTTTGCTTAGAATTATGTTAAAAAAACTTAAAGGGTTTATTACTTTTCATTCAAGATTTAGTTTCCAAAAACAGCCATCTTAACCTATTAGAAAATTTTAATTAAAAAGTACTTATAGGAGCACAAATTATTAAAATGAAGACGGAAAACGAGAAAGGGCCTTTCGGCTAGCTCATAAAGCCCACGTTAGCTTTGGACTTTACTGGCCCTTTTTGTTCAGCTTTCAAGCCCATAGATTAGCTGGACTTATCATGATTACTCACTCTAAAGTACTTGTAATTGTTATTTTACAACACATTATAAAACATTTCAACATTAAAGTATTTAGAGTCCACCACACATGCTTTGTAATTTATTTGGTATGTATTATTGACCTTTCAATTCCTTCCACTACTTACATGTTTGTGTTGTTCAGTTGTTGCACTCATTGGGCTTCGATGTGTCAACCTGTGTTCGACACTTCCTTTCCTACCAATTTCGATAAATTTTCTATCGATCTTATCTTCTTGCACATAGTTCTCAACATTATAACCAATAATTGGAATTCCCAAAATTATTGCATAATAATAGAAAGGTTAGGTTGATAAGAAGATCAAATTTGAACAATTAATTAGTTAACAATAATAACGTTATTCATTCCATGAGTACTACTACTAGTCTACTACTACGTATAAGATTATATATTGTTTTTGTTAATTGAAAAATTAAGGCTATCATTTGCTATTGATCTCTCAAGGAAAGGAATCCACGTGCATGTTCGATGTATAATTGATTCATACATCCACGAGGTCCAATTTGGATTATATATACCAATTAATTGATCTAACTTAATAGAGTCCACTAGTCTATGGTTAAATAATTGCTTTGTATTATAAAATTTTTAAAAAATATTCGAAGAATATCTACTTGATTTTCCGTAATCATAATTGCATGATGCGGGTGTACTTTTGTACATTGAGCTTTGTCAATTTTTATACCTAGGCATAACCATTGTGGTACAAAATTCCAAAACAACAACAACAACAACTATCAGTAAATCCTGCAATAGCAGGGTCTGGGGGTCAAGATGGGAGCATTACAGATCTGGATGGAATACGTCCGAGAGGACCCAAGAGTCGTAAAACAACCAACTTTACAAAAAGGGAAAGAAATCTAAATAAAATAAAAGAATAAATAAATAAATAAGTGGATGCACTCCATCAACGGGAAGCCTCACTGTCTACCACTTTGAATCTTTGATCCTCTCCCCACTCTGCACTGAGCCAGGTCCACCAAAATCCCTAGCAGACTGACATCCTGCTTAATGCTATCAATCCATCGTTTTTTCGGCCGACTCCTATCCCTTCGACAGGCCCCAAAATCCAAACACTCACATCTCCTAACTGTGGCGTCGATACTCCGTCTCTTAGCATGTCCGAACCAACGAAGTCTCGACTCCCGAAACTTGTCTCCTATGCATGTTACTCCCAGCTTACTTCTGATCTCGGTGAAAATACTCATCAATCAATACGCATTTTTTTAATCAAAATCAATGTATTTTTTTCAATAATGAATCTCGTAATATATTTCACAATAAAATAAGAATTTTCTTATAAGATTTTGCGATTTTTACCTTCTTGTGGATGTGGAATTTTGGAATATCAGCTATACTGTAGAGTAGGTCTTAGGCCTCACGTTGCATGCATGCAGAAACCCTGATTGAACATATAATTACTGTTTAATTAATTTGTAACATGCAAAACCTAGCTACCTTTCTAGCCATTAATTCAACGTATTTATTACAGTAGTTAATTAGCCAAGAGATTTCATAGCTTTCTTGCTTTCTGTGTATCTCTCTGTACAAGAATATTGTGTACGAAGAATAATACAAAGCATAAGCTAGAGTTATACTCCCTCCGTTTCATAATAAGTGTCGTTTTAGCTCTTAATACAGTTTTTAAGAAAAGCAATCATTCACTTTAAAACTTACAACTTTTTCTTAATCTTACCACTCATTACATTTTTTTGACCAATGAATGAACAACTTTAGTCAACAAATACACATTCCAATAAAAATTATCATCATTCACCCCTAATAAATCACTTTAAAAACCTAAAACGACACATATTATGAAACAAATTTTAAGTGCTAAAACGACACTTATTGTGAAACGGAGGAAGTAAGTAATTAACTGCTACCAAAGTAAGAAAAGTAAATGCTACCGGTATATTATTAAGAGCTAAATCTAATCCTATAGCATCTAGCCTTTAATTAGATGGATCACATGGTCGCTAGCTTAAAAATTCCATTGCATATATATATCGTTTGTTAATAGATTTGATTGTTCACTTAAGCAAAATCAAGTGCCAACTGATTATATATAAAGCCAAACAAAACAATCATATACACACTTTTATATGGCAATCTAGATTAATCATGGCTTTAAGAATTCTAAGTTCTCATTCGAAATAATCTTATAGATCTAGATTATGGTTCTATTGTTTTCACTACAAAGTTCTTACCTAATCAAATAAAATAGAAGCCTAACGGCGCAACTAGTCTAATCAACTAGTTTATACAATGCATGTCACATTTGAGCTAGCAACTCTTAATTAATTTATTTAGTCTCCATAGTATTCCTAAAACCAACCCATGGAAGTGGGGTTTGTGGGTAATGTTTTGGTGCCCGCACTTTGGGGGGCATTAGATCCGGATTAGGGAGCTAATTACTTGTTTAATTCTCTACTGTTCTCTTATATCATCAAATGTGGAAGCTAGGCCATGTGCCTGTGGGACTATAAAGAGGACCCTTAAACATACTTTTGTATTCTTAATCCCTGATTATTAATTCCTCCCTGACACCCTAGCTATTTTTATTCTCTTTTCATCTTGTAATTTAGATTAAGATATTGCATCATGACAATAATAAAGAAATACACAACCCCGACTCCTTCGCTCTCTTTCCCCTCACCCTTCATCCATGCCCAAAGAACAGCATCCTAAATTCGAACTAGATCACCATTTGATGGCTCAAGCAATCTTATCCTCCTTCTACTCCTCTCTCAGACCCAGCTGGAAGCCCCTCCTTGCCGCTATTGGGTGGCAGCGACCCAACACCAAGCGTGCGAAGAGGGAGACCTAGCCATGAATTTCGGCTCTATGGAGATCAAAACCAAGGAAATAAATCGATCTCAACCCTACATCGACCTGGAGGAGGCGTCAATTTAGGCATCGGATCTTGTATGGTAAAAACCCCCAATTTGTTTCAAATCTAGGGTTCGAAAAAGATTACTGCTCAACAGTAATCATCTGCTTAACAGTTGAAAACCTTCAAAAATGTCCTCTTCTTAGGGAAGAATCTGAACTATGAGCAAATTGACCCCCTGAACAATGGTGAAAACCTGAACTGATGCCTACTGTGGTCGAGGAGACCAAAAGCAGTAGTGCTTCTCAAAACTCCTTGAACCTGGTCCTTCGGGGACAAAGAAAAGGGGAAAGGAAAAGCCAAAATTGACATGGCATCGTTCCTGTACAACCAAGAAATTGTTACCAAATTGAACAACTTGGACAAGAGCCTGCCATGGTCGACGAGAATCTAAATGGTGGTGCCTGTACTCTAAACTTGGACAAGAGCCTGCCTGTACAACCAACAAATCTAAAATGATATGAAATCTAATGATATGAAATCTTGATCTTGTGTTTTGAATTTTTGGCAGAATTGCTTGTACTTTATTTGCGTATAAATTTTTGAAGAGCAAGAGCTTTGTTGGAGTTTTTGGATCGAGTTGTGCTAGGCCAGGTTGCTTGGTGTTTAAGGCCTCTGAAGATCCTTCATTTCGGTGGAGGGAACGGCAGTTGTCCATATTTCGCACACCCCAGGATGGGTCGACTTGACGCCTGCAACGCTAAGTTTTTCTTAGTGTTTGACTCACCCCGATTCCAATGTTTTTTGCTCTTGCTTTTTGAGAATTTATGTTATCGTTGGTACATTCTGTCTGCCTTATGGGATTTTCTTTGACCCACCTAGCCATTTTTGGCTGCTGTTTAACGGCCTCTCGGACTACCAATTTTATTTGGTATTCCGAATTCTTACCTTTTCAAAAATAAAAAAAATAAAAAAATAAAATAAAGAAATACACAAACACAGACTAAAAGGTACTCCTTCAAACTGCATTGTTTTGTCCTTTTTCTTGAATTCTGATGCCACATATATGGTGTTCATAATTTTCAAATAAAGCTTCAGTTAACTGAGGAGTGATGTTTAGGAGCTGTTCTTTATTAAAAAAAAAATGCTAATTAGAATCTACCCATGTGGTGCAAACTCTAAAGTTTTAGCAATTTTCATTCGACTTTGGCTTGCACTTATGTCCACAATGATGACCACAAGTTCTACCAAAAAAAAGGATGACCACAAAGTCAGACTGCTAAAACCCGGGTGATGGGTATAAATTAGACTTGGAATATCTTTGGTGATTAAGCGTTGTCATTTCCAAATACTTTATAATAATAATAACGTTGTTCATTCAATTTAGTAATACCTATAACATTATATATAATTCATGCCAAAGAAAGGAAGATTACTATCCATGACAAAGTTGTTACATAATGGTGGTATATGTTAAACACGTTTGTTCACAAGGTATAGGAAATTTGCAGGTCATCAGTCGATGAGGGTCGCCGTCGCGTTATGGAGTAGACTGATGTTTGTTCAAGGGTGATAACTTGACGATCCAAACAGACCCTAATTCGTGGTGTGTACGGTTTCGTAGTTGCGATTGGTGATAGGAATTATAGGTGGTTTGGGATGTTGCAATTGCCAAACTCATCCTATAGTGTTTGGTATTGATCTCTCAAGGAAAGGAATCCACGTGCATGTTCGATGTATAATTGATTCATGTTTGTACACGAATATCCCGGTGTACAGGTTTCAACTCCCTCTTCAATGATCTTGATCTCTACACGCCTCTTCATCTTCAGTGACCTGCAAAACAATGGATATAGGGGCGAGCGACCCGTAATTCACCTCCGATGCTTAAGTCAGTAAGTGCAATGTCGATTAAAGGCGTAAGACAGAGCGAATAGAGTAGAACTTACCAGGCACATGGCGAATACATGTGTATTTATAGAAGAAGGGGATAGGCAGGGGGGCGCACGCCCCTATGGGCCGATCGGGCCTGCTAGGGTTAGGACTAGGTGATTCCTTGCTCCCCAAGTCAACCGATATCTTATCCCATCTAAGGATAAGATCTTCCTCCATAAATAATATCCTAGTCTAGAGTAACTACCCTAATAAAAGGATAAAACATAATAAATACGGATAGACATAATTAATAAGATAAAAAAACAAATAAGATATGCTAACTAATTGATGTCGGAATCATGCCCGCCTACAATTCATACATCCACGAGGCCCAATTTGGACTATATATACCAATTAATTGATCCAATTTAATAGAGTCCACTAGTCTATGGTTTAATAATTGATTTGCTTTTTTGTAATTTAAAAAAAAATTGGACTATATACATGTTCGATGTATAATTGATTCATAAAATTGTTTGACTGGTGTTATTGTATATAAAGTCCGAGCAAGGCACGGGGAACTGTACTAGTATACATAAAAGATAAATAATATTATTGAATATGATTAAATAATATAATCTAATTAGATTAGATCTTTAATAATATACTATTTTTATATGCCTTGATAGTTATAATAACCAAATGATATTTTAAACTGTTATTGTATGTATTTCATTCGAACAACATATTTAGTAAATAATTTAGAGGGTTTATGTAGACACATATAATGACATAGTATTTGATAAGTAAATAATTGAAATTACAAGCCACAATAAAACTATGCAAACAAAAAGAACTCAAAATGGTTCAATAAAACAATATCATCATTTGAAAAATGAATCGTTTAAAGTAAATCAAACTTATATATTCATATCCAAATAATAAAAAAAATCGGTTTTTCAGTTAACCGATATTACGAAAATCATAAACCGAAACCCAACCGAAAACCGTTAATATTCTCGGTTCGGTTAACCAAACCAAAAATTTAAATAATATCGGTTTGGGTAACCAAAAAATATGCCGCTTTTTCGGTTTATGGGTTCGGTTTTTTGATTTCGGTTTGTTAGGTACACCCCTAGTCCCTACTACTGACACAAATGAATCTGGCAGCGATCTCCGTCCAAAGAGCGGTCATGGAAATTGGACGGTCGCGATCTGCCGTTTATAGAAGAGCATTAATTCTGCTCCGTACATGATAATTCCACATTATTGTTTTTGGGTCAAGATGATAATTCCACATTATTACACGTGTGTCATGCATCTTCTTTACAATATTACAAATTTGTCCCTGAATTTGTAATGAAAAACGTTTCCACGTGCTGAGAATGGAAATTGTGTAGATAGAACTTCAAAGCATTCGTTGTGGGCCTTTGCTAGTTTCTACTACAAGCTAGACGAAGAATCCATTACTTTCACCATCCATCCACGTAAGAGTTGGCCCAATATGAGATCAAACAGAGTTGGGGCCTCAACGATATCTAGATTAAGGCCTTCAGCCCAATTACCAAGATCCTTCTTTCATTTGACAACCGACCTAAAAAAAGAGAGAACCTGGAATGTTTGGAGTTGAATTAAATTAATGGCATCAAGCTAAAAATTAATTAAACTGACCCATGCTCCATTAGCTCAGCCGGTAAAAAGCCTTGGTTAGTGTCCATAGGTCGCCGGTTCGAGTCTCATGGGGTACGGGTACCGTGTATTTACTCCCGGGGGGGTTCCGGGTAACCGGATAACGTGCGGGTGATGGGCTCCCTCCTCAGGTTTTCGGGTCCCTCTTTGATACGTTGGAATTGAGAAAGGTTTCTCTCTGCTTTATTATGCCACAAAGGGGCTGAATTTATACAAGAGAGATACAGGGAGGTGAAAAGATATACATCAGTTACACACAAGATATGCACAAGGAAAGAATTAACTATCTTATACATCAATTAACTCTATCTTCCAACACTCCCCCTCAAGTTGGAGCATGAGGGTCAATTATGCCCAACTTGGATGCCAAATAAGTGAACTGCGATTTAGCCAATGCCTTTGTGAACAGATCAGCGGGCTGGTGTGCAGTCGGAATATGCGAAGTGATGATGGTGCGGTTGAGAACGAGGTCCCGAACAAAATGACAATCAATTTCTATGTGCTTGGTTCGTTCATGGAAGACCGGATTGGACGATATGTGAAGAGCAGCTTGACTATCACAATAAAGACGAACCGGAGACATGGATGTAACCCCAAGTGATCGAAGCAAGGAGCGTAACCAAAGCACCTCACAGCAAACAGCCGCCATGGAACGATATTCGGCCTCGGCCGAAGAGCGAGAGACGGTAGGTTGTTTCTTGGTCTTCCAAGAGATGGGAGAGGTGCCGAGCATAATGAAATAGCCAGAGATTGAACGCCTGGTCAGTGGGCAAGCAGCCCAGTCGGAGTCACACCACGCGGTCAGTTGAAGAGAGCTGCTGCGAGAGAGACGAAGGCCTTGTCCTGGGTGATGCTTGATGTATCGCAAGACACGCAAGGCAGCAGTCCAGTGCTCCACTTTGGGATTCTGCATAAACTGAGAAAGGATGTGCACCGAGTAGCATAAATCTGGTCGGGTGATGGTCAAGTAGATGAGACGCCCGATCAAGCGACGGTAGCCTTCGGGGTCGGAGTATAAAACACCAGATGCCTCAGCCAACTTGTGGTTCGGATCCATTGGGGAGTCACAAGGCTTGGATCCAAGGTGCCCTGAGTCAGACAGAATTTCAAGCGCGTATTTACGCTGAGAAATAAACATCCCGGTTGAGTTACGAGCAATTTCAAGACCAAGGAAAAACTTGAGGAGGCCAAGGTCTTTCATGTGAAAACAGCTGCTGAGATATGCTTTGACAGAGGCAATGACAGAGGCGTTATTTCCAGCAATTATCAAGTCGTCTACATAGACAAGTACGTGCAAAATATGACCGTTCTTGAATAGAGAGAAAAGCGAGTAATCGGCCCTGCTTTGAGTGAAGCCAAAGGCACGAAGTGCTGCAGCTAATTTTGAAAACCATTGCCGTGGCGCTTGACGAAGGCCATATAGAGATTTCTGGAGTTTGCAGACACGGCCGGAGGACGCACCAGTATATCCAAGTGGTGGAATCATGTAAACATCTTCCGACAAATCGCCGTGTAAGAAGGCGTTATGAACATCCATTTGGTGGAGCTCCCAATTTTGAATGACGGCGACGCTTAAGAAGACACGTACCGAAACCATCTTCGCGACTGGGGCGAATGTTTCATGAAAATCGACTCCCTCAATCTGCCTATTCCCAAGCACCACAAGGCGAGCTTTGTAACGCTCGATCTCACCGGTAGAGCGATATTTGATTCTGTAAACCCACTTGCAGCCGATGGGCTTCTTTCCGGGTGGTAAGTCGGTGACGACCCAAGTCTTATTCCTCTCTAGAGCGGAGAGCTCAGCTGCCATCGCCTCACGCCATTGAGAAAGCGTATTAGCATCTCGGAACGTCGTCGGTTCATAACCTGCTGTAATAGAAGCTAGAAACCGGGTGTAATTATCCGAAAAATTTGCAGAAGAAACATAGGATGCTAATGGATAGAGAGGACCTGAAGACGTGATTGTCGAGGTGGAGCATGAAGAAGAGGGGGGTTTAGTGCTACTGACAGTGTTGCAAATGAAATCGCGCAGGCGAACAGAACGTTGTTTTTGCCTGGAGCTGCGACGCGGAAAAACATCAGCTTGCGGAGCCTGAGCAGGAGCCGGCGCTGCAGGTATAGCAGCTGGTGGCGGGTCAGCAATACAACTCCCCCTGTCTGTAGGCAATTGGATCGAATCAAAGACAGTTGGGCTGCGGGTTTCAGAATCATCAGCAGTAGGTGCACTGGGAGGCACATCAGAGTATGGAAATATAGCCTCAAAGAACTGCACGTCACGGGAAACAAATATACGACCTGTTTCGATCTCAAGAACCCGCCATCCACGTTTTCCAGGTGGATAACCGAGAAAGACGCATTTGGTACTGCGATGGGCGAACTTATCACGAGGCCTCGGAGCAACGGACGCGAAACATAGACAGCCGAAGACCTTGATATGATTGTAAGAGGGAGTGTGACCGTGCAAAACCTCATATGGGGTCTTATGATCCAAAATAGCGGATGGGGTACGGTTGATAAGATAGCATGCCGTTAAAACACACTCACCCCAAAACCGAATAGGTAAGTGAGCGTGCAAGCGTAAAGCACGAGCCACATTAAGAATGTGTCGGTGTTTCCGTTCGACCCGACCATTTTGCTGAGGTGTGTATACACATGAGGTTTCAAACAAGATTCCTTGAGAAGCAAAATAGGATTGCATTGATAGGAATTCAGAACCATTGTCGGAACGAACACGTCGAACCGATTTGTTAAACTGAGTTTGTGCCATCTTGCAAAACGTTTGAAGAAGACTCGAAGCCTCGGATTTTGCTTTCATCAAAAAAAACCAAGTAGCGCGAGAGTAGTCATCGACCACAGTTAAGAAATATGAAGCACCCGACGAGGACGGAATGCTATAGGGCCCCCAAATGTCACAGTGAATTAAACAAAACACATCAACTGCTTTATTTGAACTTATGGGAAAAATACTTCGAGTTTGTTTAGCCTTAAAGCAAATGTCACATGGACTGCCAACAAAAGAAGAAACCGAAGAACTAGACAAAGCTGAAAGTTTGGACAAAACTGAGAACGAGGGATGGCCCAAACGATGATGCCATAGCTGTGCCGAAACTGTAGCTGACAAAGCTGTTGAAGACGACGCGGAAAAATCAACAGTACGCAGCCAGTAAACCCCTCCTCTTTGCTCACCCAGACCAATCAACGTCTTCGAAACTCGGTCCTGTATCAAACACACCTTGTCAGTAAGTGTTATAACACAGTTGGCAACAACCGCCAATTGACTAAGAGAAATCAAATTGCAGTCCAAAGTAGGAACAAAAAGGACATGATGAAGAGTCAAGGCCGATGAGAAAGCAAGAGATCCTTCAAACGCAGCTTGAACAAACCGATTATCTGGCAGCTTAATAGAAATAGGATCAATCGAAACAAGATTACTCAAGACGGCCTTGTTTCCTGTCATATGTAGAGAAGCTCCAGAGTCGAGAATCCAAGAGAGCTTACCGGAAGCTGAATTGTTGGGTGAATGAAGGGAGTTATACACAGACATAACAGTATTCCATTGTTCTGGTGTTATTCCTGAGCTGAAGGCAGCCTGATCACCCGAGGTAAGACCCGATACGGGAGCTGATGCAGAGACAGAAGTCTGGACGGCGTTGGCAGACCCGGCCCGTCCACCTTTCCCGCGGCCACGAGGTGGGCCTGATGAGCGAGATGATGCGCCAGGAGGCGCGGGTATGCGCTCCCCATTGCGCATGGTGTCACCATTACGAAAGACAAAGCCCTCAGGGAAACCGTGCAACCGATAACACTTGGAGATGTCATGCCCGACAACGCCGCAGTGGCTGCACGGGGGGCGGTCTGATGACTTAGAGTCAGTGGAAGGACGCCTGTGGTGAGCAGCAAGAGCCAGGGATTCAGTTGACTTGGCTTCCCTCTCTTTCACAATGTTGTGCTGGCGTTCCTCTTGAATGGTAAGAGAATAAACCTTACCCATAGAAGGTAAAGGATCCTGTGCCATAATATTTGAGCGAAATGTGTTGAATAAAGTGTCATCCAAGCCAATTAGAAACTGATAGATACGATCACGCTCGTGTCTAGCATTTAGATAGGCTTTTAGATCACAAGCGCACTTGCCACAAGTGCAGGTCCGGGGCGGAACGTGTTGAAGAACCTCGTCCCATAGTTGCTTAAGGCCACCATAATAAGTGGCGACAGTCTGACCTTTTTTAGCACAAGTAGCGATAGAGGCTCGGAGTTGAAGAATGCGTGGACCGTTCCCTTCATGGAATCGTTGATGTAAATCATCCCATAGAATACGAACGGTGTCCGGGACAGAGATAGAAGAGCGAAGAGAGGAATCGATGGCTTGAAAGATCCATCCGATCATCATCGCATTGACACTCCACCAGTCGTCGATGTCATCGGAATCATCGGATGGTTGGACGATGCGACCGTCAAGGAACCCCATCTTTCGCTTGGCTCGAAAGGCGTTCCTCATAACGGTGCTCCATTCTTGAAAATTGTCGCCTTTGAGCAAGACATGAGAGATCTTCAACCCGGGGTGATCAGATGGGTGTAGGTAGTACGGACTGGTAGGGTCGAGAGCCGCTCGCTTGGCTGGAGCGACAGCGGTCGGATTGAGATCGTCATGCTCTGAGTCAGACATGGCTAGCACAAGCCGAGACCGACCGGAGAAGACAAATAGAGAGGGGAAGAGTAGCGGTGGGAGGGTTGGGAAAAAAAAAATCAACAGGTTTTTGCCTGCTCCGATACCATGATACGTTGGAATTGAGAAAGGTTTCTCTCTGGTTTATTATTCCACAAAGGGGCTGAATTTATACAAGAGAGATACAGGGAGGTGAAAAGATATACATCAGTTACACACAAGATATGCACAAGGAAAGAATTAACTATCTTATACATCAATTAACTCTATCTTTCAACACTCTTCAGGGTGGTGAGCCTACCGGCTTCTGGTCTTCAAAAAAAAAATTTAATTAAACTGCGCTCAGACTGGGGGTCTTTTTTTCAAATTTGATCGATCAGACAAGTTTGTATAAATTAACATTTGACACATTAGGGGCCTACCTACTACCTAGTATACTGGAGCCCCGACACGGCCAACGACGAGCACGAAACGGCAATTTCCTTAATCCACTCAAACAATTAATTAAACACAAGTGGAGTATTATTATATTCTTCCAACTCGTTCCATGGACGATGGATCCATGTTATAACTCCAAACCAAACCAGACCAAACACCCAAGGATCGAGTATGAGGCTTCCAGTCCCGCCTAGCTTCCTAAGAGTGTCCCTATCAAAGCTACAAGTGGTGTGGCGACAATGGGACGTCCACACCATGGTCCTAGTCAGCTTCGCCCTCCAACTAGCTAGTCCTCTTCCTCGTGGTCCCGTTCCGTAAACAAACCTCGAACGGCGCTATCATCGCCTCCGTCTGGCTGGCGTACCTACTAGCGGATTGGGAGCTCACGAGTGTCGAGATGGCGAGCCACGCTTTCTATTTCTTCCACCGTTTCAAAGAGCTGTATGCAGGGCACGAGACAATGGTCGAGTTGGACGATGGGATCATTTTGGAAAGATATACCAGGGATTACTGGTTCGCAAGGACACCGGGGGATGCGTGGAGAGTGCTGGAGAACCAGCTCAGCACGGCGTACCAGGTGTTCTACACCAAGACGGTTGTCATTTGCACCAAATCGTGGTGGAAGATGATTCGACATGTGGTGACGTCGTTGCAAGTGGTGAGCCTGGTTATATATGTGCTTGTTCTTCACGGATAAGAAGGGGTTCCGAGGCTACAACATTCGGATAACCTACACTCTTCTCGTTGGTGCCATTGTGGTGGATGTGTTTGCGTTCCTCAGGATCCGGTTATGGTCAAACTGGTGCCATTGATGAGCCCTGGTCATACCGTAAGCAAAAGGTGATTGAGCTTTTGGGAGTGAGGGAGATTCTTGAGCGACGCAAATACGTGACGCGCAAGTGGTTCTCGGACCATTTGAGGGACTTCATCTTTCAAGACTTGGTCCAGAAGAGGAAGACCAAAGGTGGCAAAGCAGATATAGGCAATATTGTCAAAGGCACTTGGGCTTGCAAGTCCCTCTGTCAAAGACATGGGATCACTCTTCCGAACCTTATGGCGCTTTTGGATGTGCCCGCGAGGGGGTACGACATTAATAGTGGAGAGCAACAACCATTCACGAACCAAAGTAGTGTTGTTTCAACTGGACAGTATGATGATATAGAGCAACAATTCACAAACAAAAGTTCCCCTATTATTTCTGATAGTAGACAACACTTTGCAAAGGGGAATATCGCTATTTCTGGGGAGTACGATGCGGTTGTGATGCGTTGGTACATCATCACGGAATTCTGCTTAGATGATGCTGTTGACGATGACGATGACGATGACACTAAGGGGAAGATATACTCGCAAGAGGATACGCATACAGAGGATCACAAGTACCGGGAGATCTGCAAGACACTTTCTGAGTACATGATGTATCTTGTTATCCACCAAGAAGATATGATGCCTATAAACAAAGGTACCTTTCACACCCTCTTTAGTACAGTAAGTAACTAGTTATAACCCCACCAACCCCTTCTTCAACCCGTTCCCCAATTCCTCTGCACTCATCTACACGTATCACTTACACATATAACTTGTAAATTTCTGCATCTCAAACTTGTACTCAATTTGAATTCAAATGAACTACCTCTCGAACCGACCTTATTAATGGATATACTCTCCATATATAACATCCTAAACATGGACTTAATCCAAACTCAAATCAATAGGTTTATTTTTCATGTATAACAACTCAAACTTATACTCAATCCGAATTCAAAATGACCAATCTACCGTACCAATAAGTTTACTCTTCATACATAATAATCTAAACTTGTGCTCAATCCAAATTTAAAATGACCTATGTATAAAACAAACCCAAAAATAGGTTTATTCTCCGCATACAGCACCCCAAACTTATACGCAATCTGAACTCAAATTACCAATCTATAGAACCGAACCTATTAATTGGTTTATTCTTTATACATAACGGTCTGAAGTTGTATTCAATTCGAACTCATAATGACCAACCTACTGAATCGACCGCATAAATAAGATCTATTAATTGTTTTATTCTACATACATAATGGTCCAAACTTATACTCAATTCGAACTCAAAATGACTAACCTACCGAATCGACTCCATCAATCCATTTATTCTCAACCTTATACCCATTTTATATATATAATATCCCATTAATAAGTTTATAGTTATAACCTTATACCACTACTACTCACCCCATCAATAAGTTTATTTTTTTATATATATAATATCCCAACCTTATACCTAATCTGAAAAAAAAATGTCTGACTCATCAAACTAACTTATTTAATAATTTTATTTTTGATACATTGATAATCTTTTATAAAAAAAATTATTATAATATTGATTGGTCGTCCTAAATCTCCAATTGTCCGACCGAATTAGAGTTGTCAAAACCTAACTTGACTCAAGAAATTGACCGAGAATTTAAGGGTTAAAATCCGACTCGAAAAGTAGTGGGCAATGGAACGGTTGACCCAAATCCGATTGAGTTGAATCCCGAACGTCCCGACATGGCCTGTTGGATTGACCCGATTTTTGTATATATGTAGAATAAATATATTTTCTTTAATTATTATAATAAATTTAAATATAAAAAACATTATTTTATTATTAAATATCATTATTTAATCATAATATTATTTTTAATAATCAATAAAAATTCAAGTTTCTGACCTGTTAGGTTGACCCGAACCTGCACAATAACCTATCAGGACCCAACCCGACTTAACTTGTAACCCGATTGACCCAAACCCACACTCAACCCAAACACATAATGATCGAATGTGAATTTGTTCGAACCCACCCGTCTCACGACTCTAGACTCAATTAGCTCATAAATTTCAACAAACCTATATTTTTTAGAAAGTTTTAAGTTATAAAATCATGTCCACATGTATTTGATATAATTGTGAATATTTAGGATTAAAAATTATAAAATAATTTATGCATTTCAATATTTGTATGCCTAACAATTTAATTTAATTTGTTTTTTGTCAATATTTTATTATATTGTTAGTAAATATAAAGATCGATAATAGATTTTTGAAGGCATGGTATTTAAAATACTTGTTGTCATTATTTTACTTTATATAAAAATGAGATGTAATGATAATTGTTGTTGAAACATTAATTATCATATTTAATATTAAATATTAACCTGAATGATTGATTTAAATATCAAACAAAAAAATTGAACAATTTAGTACTATATGATATCAAATATTAATATGTGCTCTCCTTATACGTATGAAGTATATATGAACAAATTGTAACTACCTATTCAAGCTACATATTTGTTAAATATATCTTTTTTCAGCTTGATAATTTTTGGATTTAGAAAATCAATATTACGTGACATATTCACATGTATATCTTATTTCAAAGATTAAGATAGAAACTACCATATAAATATTTACTTATATAATTTGTTAAATATTAATGGATAGAAAATTACTATAAAAATCAATCATTAAAAATATGGTGAATGGTTTATAAAACCTAAATGACAAAACTGCCCTTAACTGCTTGAGGTTTAGAAGTATATATATTGATATTGATTAAATGAAAAGTGCTTCTGAAGAGATATCTCAACTAAACATACATTACGTTCTCTGATTATAGATTTGAACCCCCTAATTGGCAGTTTATGCTGGGTCGAGCCTTGCCGGGTTGAAGTTTAATCTAAGATTCTTGGCAAAGAAAATGAGGTATGATTATATATATGGATCCAAGTCAACCAATGTTTGTAGATGTGTACAACACTTATTAAGCTGTTATACTTTGATTTTCATGTGTACTCGTAGGCGTAATGGGGAAACACGGCCTCAGATCATTTGCATACACATAGCCCACAAAGCTGAAATATATCACTTGTCCTTAGAGCCAATTTTGAAGGAACTAACAGAACTGGAAGAGAAGAAGATTGGGAAGTGGAAATTCATTGCAAAGGTGTGGGGAGAGATGCTCTATTATGCTGCCATTCGATGCAAACCGAGTCTCCACGCGGCCAAGTTGAAGCAAGGTGGCGAACTTATCTCGTTTGTTTGGTTGTTGATGGCTCAACTCGGGTTTGGCCCGTTTGGAAGACCTGAATATGACTTTGAACCGTCGCAACTACTGGACAATGAAGAAGATATCGAACCTACAAATGCGACGATGACTGATGATTTGATTTCGGATGTGGAAACCTGATCTTTCATGGTTGTGTAAGAATATTCCCTAGGTTAATGTTTAAGATTTTGCGATTTTTACCTTCATGTGGATGGAGTATATTAGTAACCAACTACCTATGTAGGTATTTAGCCAGTAGAGTAGGTCTTAGGCCTCACGTTGCATGCATGCAGAAATCCCTGATTATACATACAATTACAGTTTAATTAATTTGTAACATGCAAAACCTAGCTACCTTTCTAGGCTTATAGCCATCAATTCAACGTATTTATTACTACTACTAGTAGTTAATTAGCCAAGAGATTTCATAGCTTTCTTGCTTTTTGCATGTGTATCTCTTTCTTAACAAGAATAGTGCCTACGAAGAATAATACTCCCTCCGTTTCATAATAAGTGTCGTTTTAGCACTTAAAATTTGTTTCATAATATGTGTCGTTTTAGGTTTTTAAAGTGATTTAATAGGGGTGAATGATGATAATTTTTATTGGAATGTGTATTTGTTGACTAAAGTTGTTCATGCATTGGCCAAAAAAATGTAATGAGTGGTAAGATTAAGAAAAAGTTGTAAGTTTTAAAGTGAATGATTGCTTTTCTTAAAAAATGTGTTGAGAGCTAAAACGACACTAATTGTGAAACGGAGGGAGTACAAAGGATAAGCTATAGAGTTATAAGTAATTACTAACTACTACCGAAGTAAGAAAAGTAAACGCTACATGTATGTTATTAAGAGCTAAATCTAATCCTATAGCATCTAGCCTTTAATTAGATGGATCACATGGTCGCTAGCTTATGATTTCCATTGCATATATATGGTTTGTTAATAATTTTGCTTGTTCACTTAAGCAACCATATACACACTTTTGTATGGCAATCTAGATTAATCATGGCTTTAAGAATTCTAAGTTCTCATTCGAAATAATTCTATAGATCTAGATTATGGTTATATTGTTTTCACTACAAAGTTCTTACCTAATCAAATAAAATAGAAGCCTAACGGCGCAACTAGTCTAATCAACTAGTTTATACAATGCATGTCACATTTGGGCTAGCAACTCTTAATTAATTTATTTAGTCTCCATAGTATTCCTAAAACCAACCCATGGAAGTGGGGTTTGTGGGTAATGTTTTGGTGCCCGCACTTTGGGGGGCATTAGATCCGGATTAGGGAGCTAATTACTTGTTTAATTCTCTACTGTTCTCTTATACTGTATCATCAAATGTGGAAGCTAGGCCATGTGCCTGTGGGACTATAAAGAGGACCCTTAAACATACTTTTGTATTCCTAATCCCTGATTATTAATTCCTCCCTGACACCCACTACTACAATTCGGGCCTATTGTGGCGGGCTTTGGTGGCGGTTGGGTTATGGTGGCGGTTTGTGGTAGCGGTTTGTCCTATAGGGGCGGTTTTTAAATTTCTAGCTATAGGGGCGGTTATAATGTGCTATAGGGGCGGTTTTATTTACTTGCATAAAAAAAAATCTGGCGGAATGATGGGGTGGGCGCGAGATTTTTATTTTCCCCAATTCGAGGCGCGTATTAGATTATGGACAAAACCCTAGAGAGACAAATCCCCTCGCACGCTCCATCCCTCGTCCCCTCCTCCCCGACTCTCTCTGCCTCTCGGTTCCGGCCGCCGGCCGCCGACTCTCTCTGCCCCCCTGACCCCCAATCTCTCCGCCCCGCACTCGCTCTTCCCCCTCCCTTCAGGTCCGCCCTCTCTTTTGGTACCGCCCTCGCCCGCTTGTCGCTCCGCCTTCGCCCTCCCTCGTCGCTCCGCCCTCTCCCTCCCTCGTCACGACGCCCTCACCCTCCCTCGTTGCTCCACCCTCGTCCGCTCGTCGCTCCCCACTTGCCAAGAGGAACACTCCTGTGGCTACCAGTCGTTATTGCTCGTCGGTCCTGTGGCTCCGAGTTCGAATTCGCCGGAGATGTGGACGGTAAGTACGGGTTTCGAAGCAGGGAAATGGTGGCCCGATGAGGATGAAGACATCGAGGATGATGGCGATGAGGACTTGTTCGATTTTTGGAAGGAGCCGAGAACCACTGATTTGCTTTTGAAGGTAAATCAACTTCCGAATCGGAATTGCTAAGTTTTTGGGCTCATTTGTGCTGAGTTTTCTGGTGTTCTTTCTGTCTGGATAGGATCTCGAAATAAAGTGTGTTTGGAATGATTAGCGTGGATTAGAACTTCTCTGCTGCATATATGACTGAATGGAATGGCTCACTTTAGGTGTATTGCATGATTCATTATTATTTGCGTGTAGGAATTAAATTTCGGAAGGTAATGAACTTAATGGAATGGTTATGCTGTCTATCTGATTGTAAGGCAACACTGATGGTTAATGCTGATGTTGAGTATTGACTTGAGCTGATAGGAAGTTACTTAAATAATGGAGATTAATAAGCATTAGTCTTCATGCAGACTTCAAATTTAAGATTGCAACTTGTGGATATGGATTGAAGGACAAGGACTTATAGCTTACTATGTTCATCTTTGTTCACTTGGACAGTTTGCCATTTCTTTAGTTGTGGATGGAATACAAGGAAACCTAGATCAAAGAGAAAAAAGAAGCCATTTGGCAGAATTGCAAGTAGAGCAAGGCGAGGCAACAAAACCCGAAGGAGAAGTTATCGGACTAATCAAGAGAGGGCAGGCTAGAATCCCTGGTGGGATGTTGATAGTAGGTTCTCTAAGAATGGAGCCAAAAGTGGGTCAAAATTTGGTGGATGGGATGAACTAGATCAGCAAGTGGATCATATAAGTGACGTAGATGAGTTACCTCCGAAGGAAGATGAGAATTCAAAGAATGATAGGAAAGTTCAAATCAAGTGGAAACTGAATCGGGGCCTGGAGTCCGTTTGTTCCTTAAATGTACTTGCATCTGCAATCTGTAGGTAGGCTTGCTTGATGTAGGGCAATCTCTATAGTCGCTGTTGAGGTAATTTTGTGCTGTTTTTTTTTATCTCACTCACTCATGTTTACACGTCTTTTTTTTCTTGCAAAGGGACAATCTGAAAGTATTGTTCAAGATATCGAAAACATTGCTCTCTTGTATATTGAGAAGGTAGATATAACGTCTTTACTAATTTTTACAAACTTGACTGGAATAAATGGAAAGGAATCAAGTTAAAATTGTAGTTGTAAATTGATATGCATATAAAAATAATGTCGCCAGAACTGTTTTATCAAAATTGAACATTCTATCTTCTCTTGGGTTGTCTTTGTAGACTAAGTGCATTATACTGGCTATTTCTCCCGCTAATCAAAATATTGCCACATTAGAAGCCATAAAAATTGCAAGGGAAGTTGATCCTACAGGTATTACCATATTACAATTGTTTATCTTGTAATACTCGCCCTGGAATATCCGGCTATTTGTGATATGGATTCTCTTCTTTTAAACTTCTGTTATATGTCTGGATGATTAGGTAATATACTTTTTCAAGTCTACCATTATTTTCCTTGCAAGTTGGGTGTAGTGAAAGGGAGGTAGGTAAGTTAAGGGCTTCAAATTGGTGGTAGATTCATTAATTAGTTCCGATTTCGATTCGGCTCTATTTTTTATTTGACCTGACCTTTTCTCAGGCTTAGCTCAATTTTTCGGTTTGAATCTACTTATAGTATCGGTCTCCTAAATTATCTCCGTATCAATATTTGCTTTTCCCCACGTTTAATTTTTGTTATGTATGGACCAAAGATATTAAATTCTCATATATTCTGCCTTTGTTGCCACATGTTGGGATATTCAGCTGGTTGGACTTATAGTAGAAACACAACCGTGTTTGATTGTATTTTCTGTCATGCCTTTTGTCAGACCATTGTGCTGGCTCATCTAGAGGCCTTAGCCTTTTTTGCTTGTAAATGTCTGGAATTTTTGTAACCTTTTCTCACTCCCCTAAGGGGCAGCTATCCAATTCATTGCTATGAGAATGTTTAGATGTAGGATGAGTTTTTTTGGCTTTATATTAAATACTTTCTACTACTAAGAATTCTAGGATTCTTGCTTCCTATGGACGTTGTCCTACATGGGAAGAGTTCTCTATCCAACTTGCCATGGCTATTTGTCTCTTTTCCTTATGATAGAATATGTATATCTTTTCTTTATTTTTTCAGGGACTAAATTGTGGTAGCTGACCTCTTATTTGCAGATCTTGAATCCTATTGTTACTTTGCGTCATGAACTGTCAAAGTTGAGATGTAAAAAGCGGAAGCTTACTATGGACTTAGTATCCAACGTGAAATTAATGGAAACACAAAAGAAGAACTTTTCTTCTCTTCACATTTCATTCTTTTGATGATGCTGCTGCTATCAAATATGACCTTGCTATGCAGGTTTGTTATCAAACATTAGGTCTTGTTCTTTTAAAATTTACTTGGACATAATTTTCATCTCTTATCACTCCTGCATCTTTACTCTGCATAGTTGACCTTTTTTGTGATTGACACCAACGAGGAAATTGTATTCTTCTACATAAGTTTCTCATTGTTTGTAGAGTGGGACTAATCTTTTCTTTTTATGTTCTTAACTCTACATTTCCTTATTATTTGAACACTATCATGTACTTTCTTTGTTTTGATGAGTAGAGTGTGATGAAGCCAATTAAGATTGTGCACATAGACTAAGATACGATTAACAACTTGTTTCCTTATTATTTAACTTGACTGAGATGAAATAAGTTAGATAATTCAGCTGCTTCTTTTATAGTGCTATGGACCTTTTCCACGCTCACTAAAAGGCTTTGATTCTAGTATCCTACTTTAATATAGGTGGATCATGACTCATAAACGTCTATCCTTGTTTCAGGCTAATAAGAAAACAAGAAATCAAGCGTACGTGCGATATTTTGATTCAAGTTGACCATGCATGTGGTGATGAAGAGCAAGGTGGAACAAAGAAAAACCTGCTATAGTTTTTCAGCATGGTAATTGGGCGAACTCGACTGTTTTTTTGGTCTTCCATATTTGGAGATTTAATTCTTCATGCTCGTTGGCCTATGTTTGCTTGTTTTTTTTGGTGAACACTTACCTTAAAAGCAAATTCAAGTTACTAACATTCTCAATGTAATTTATGATAGTTTAATATTAATACAAGTGGCATCTCATCATTGATGTTTGAGATTTTTGCTTGTGTATATTTGTAAAAAAAATATTTCATTTGAATCATATTTAATTGAACAGGTATATATACAAAATAAGCACGTTATATTATATTAAAATGCTTACAATCAAAACCGCTGCAATAGCTAAAGGACACTTTATATTGACCTGTGAAACCGCCGCAATTGACTTGTAAAACCGCCGTAATAGGTCAAAAAACTGCCGCAATAGTCTTTGAAGCCGCTGTCATTTCTTAAAAAACCGCCACAATAGGTCAAAATAAATGGCCGGATATAAACCGCCACATTAGATAGTACAGTGGCGGTTTTGTGGTCTATCACGGCGGTTTTAGTTTACAATTGAAAACCGCCACCTTAGCTTTAAAAACCGCCACTATAAACCAATAGCAGCGGAGCAGATGGGGCAGTTGCTCAACCGCCACCTTAGGCCTACAGTGGCGCTTTTAGATCATTTGGTGGCGGTCAAAACCGCCACTAAAGGCTTTAATTGTAGTAGTGACCCTAGCTATTTTTATTCTCTTTTGATCTTTAATTTAGATTAAGATACTGCATCATGACAATAATAAAGAAATACATAAACACAGACTAAAAGGTACTCCTTCAAACTGCATTGTCTTGTCCTTTTTCTTGAATTCTGATGCCACATATATGGTGTTCATAAATTTCAAAATAAAGCTTCAGTTAACTGAGGAATGATTTGTATGAGCTGTTCTTCATAAAAAAAATGGTAATGAGAATCTACCCATGTGGTGCAAACTCTAAAGTTTTAGCAATTTTCATTCAACTTTGGCTTGCACTTATGTTTACAATGATGACCACAAATTCTACCAAAAAAAAGGATGACCACAAAGTCAGACTGCTAAAACCCGGGTGATGGGTATAAATTAGACTTGGAATATCTTTGGTGATTAAGCGTTGTCGTTTCCAAATACATAATAATAAAAATAACGTTGTTAATTCAATTTAGTAATACCTATAACATTATTTATAATTCATGCCAAAGAAAGGAAGTTTACTATCCATGCCATATAGTTGTTACATAGTGGTGGTACATGTTAACCACGTTTGTTCACTGGGTATAGGGTGTTTGCAGATCACACGTTGATGAGGGTTGCCGTCGCATTATGGAGTCGACTGAAGTTCGTTCGAGGGTGATATCTTGACGATCCAAACAGACCCTAATTCATGGTGCGTACGGGTTCATGGTGGCGATTGGCGTTAGGAATTATAGGTGGTTTGGTATGTTGTAATCGCCAAACTCATCATATGGTGTTTGGTCTTCATTGTTTCCAAGGTCTTTTCTTTGTAGTTCGTATTGATCTCTGTTGCCCATTCCCTTTCTTGGTGGTCTATTCCACTTGAAATGATGATCTTGTTTTTTTTTTCATGAGAGTCGAATCTCTTGAGTTATTTAAATACCAATTCCACGAGTGTGCTGTTTCTATAGCAATCTAGTACTTTAACCGCTGTTTGTTCGATCAAATGTGACTACAATGAATACTTCGACAGCCTTAGCATGGACTTCACCCAATCTCAAAGGCTCAATTTGTGCAAAAACCACAAACAAGATCAACATTCAGACCTTTTCTCAAGCTGCAAAGGAGGAGAGTGGGAAGAAAGCAAGCCCTCGAATCCCTTGGACAGGCATTGTTCAACAGCACATGGAGTGAGTTGAATAATATCTGAGGAATTCCGTTCTATACTCGACAACTGCTTCCTTCTCTTGGTGTTGCTGAGTTCTAAACTCAAACTTTCCAGAGAAAGGGCTCCTGATATGTCCAAATCTTTCCTTTCTTTGTTAAGTCCTAAGCTCAGACTTTCCAGAGAAAGGGCTCCTGATATGTCCAGATCTTTCCTTTCTTTGTTGAGTCCTAAGCTCAGACTTTCCAGAGAAAGGGCTCCTGTTATGTCCAACTCTTTCCTTTGATTGTCGTCGTGTAACTTCCTCTTTAGCCCAGGAACGCTTTTCAATCCTACAAAAGCACACCGCCGTTTAACAGATATGTGAACAGGCGTTTTTATGAGCAGGCAAGTATTCCATTAATACTACCTCCGTTCAAGAATATCCGTCGTTTTAGGATTTATCTCTAAAATTAAGGAATCATATGATTTTCCTAAACACTCCTCAATCTTTTGAAGATCTTTTTCCTTTTAGTATATATTTATGTAATTGTCTTTAATAAATGGGAATAATATTGGAAAAATTGTGGTAAAATATGTTAAATGACAAATATTATTGAACAAGAGAATCAGGCTTAAACGACTTATACTTTTGAACGGAGGGAGTAATAGAATTAGTAGATACAATACCTGGGAGGGTGTCGTCGGATGTAAATAGCTGGCTTTCTGGATCAGCACAGCAACATACAATGTCATGACTAATACAGGAACTCGATCCAGTGATTCTATGAAAAAAACACCAAAGGATGGTTAGTTTCGTCCTCTGATTTCAGATTGAGTATCAAGAAAAGTAACCAAATTGGATATAACATTGACGTCTTCTGAGGGCCAGCCAAAAGCTACAATGAAGATAATACACAAGAGGAAAAGGATCAAACCTGTACATATGCTCCACAAAGTCATCAATTAATACTGGCCAGGCACCTGTAGACAAAGCAGCAATGAGACCAACATACCAAAAATTTTCTAGCCAAATCATCCTCTATTTCATTTTTAAGAGTTTTGGTGAGGGGGTTGATATATCTTCCAGTAAGATTCACCAATCTCCATGATTTTAACAAACATTACGAGGGGGGAAAAAACAGAGCAAGCCTTGACAAGGAAAAACATACAGAAAACACTTAACTAGAAAACAAAAGATTTTTTTTGACTTGGAAGCAGTTTCATGAATATATCAATACCTCCAGGATCATACCCTTCTAAATCTTCATGCACACAACGGCTGAAGGCTAAAACCTGAACCCAAGTATCTTCTGATATATTATGTCTCTGATTTTTCTGCAAGGAAATAATCAAATGTCAACCTTTGTTTACAAGAGAACTAAAAAACACTCCCGGAAACAGATGGGTTAAATGTCACTTTAGTAGACATAAAACCAGGCAGCAAAGGGAAAAAGAGAGACTGGTCACCTAAGCTACACAGAAACACAAAACTGACATTAGTAAAATCCTAATCAATGAAAGACATCCAATGCAGAAACACACTTATTTGCAAACAATAGCCAACAAAATCCCTAGTCTGTACCCCACAGAAGATAGGCTGCCAAGTGCCAAACCCTATCCAGGAAATGATTCCTTTGCAAACGGTAGAAGCTAGAATGCAACTCAGAAGCAACTAGTGAAGAGCACCGAGAACTAACTAGAGAAAGAAGCATAACTAGAACTCAAGAGAAGGTCGGTAAGGAGCGCAAAGGGAGAGAGATGCAGTGAACAGACAAATGAAATGGAAAAAAGGGGTCAAAATTCACATGAGCAGTCTGTGGCACCAGTGGGTGGCTGGAGCTTTTTCCCTACATTTCTTCATGCTACCCAATTCCCCAAGTTTGAGAAACAAAAGATGACAGATATGTAAATGACATAACATTGAAATATTAAGTCTTATACAGAAATAAGAAGCCATGGTTTCAGTGGAAAAGCCCACTAAAAGCCTGTGTAATCAACCAATTTTAACTTTGCACAATACCTCGACAAAGTCACACCACTGATTAAGCAACCGAAACCTCCCAGATAGCACTAGTTTCCATGCAGCAATAGCCTTTTTTACAGCTGGAGTCATATTAATTAAACCCCCATCAGAAATAATGGCCTGAACGAAATTTTATCAAGAAATTCAGACTCAATGATTCTGCTTTAGAAATTTTATAATACAAAGATAGTAATATTAATACTTACTGATATTCTTCTGACCGTTTTCACGGAGTATGAAGAAAACAAACTCGTAGAAGTTCGAAAACTCAGAAAAATCTTCCTGGAAGATAGCATTGAAGTGTTAAGTCTCATAGTCACCAAAGTTTCTTCCAACCAAACATAAAGGCTAAGAAAAATTACCTTCACATTTAGCCATGACATAAGTTTGATCAATTGGTCAGTTATCGAATCTCTGCCAGAAGTAAGTACTAACTTTTATCAGAGAGCTGTTAATGAGCATTTTGCAGAAGATTAATGCTGGTACCCCAAGTAGGTATCCACAAAATCATAACACTTTGATTGAAATGTGCTGTTAAGAAGGTGGGAGGCTGCATTGTTTACCCCAGGAAGAAGGGTGCCAAGCCAAACAACACCTAAAGGTTGTTACAGATTGGGGGGTATTCTAGACCTTTTGTGTGGGGGTGAGGTGTCAGGAAGGCCGTTAGAATATCTCAGCAGATAGGTATTGGGATTGAGGAGTTGTCAGTAGTATAAATAGCTAGCTAACCCTAAGTGGAGAATCATCCACCAAATTAGAGAGTAATTCGGGCTGTTGCCTTGGGCTTCTTTGGGAGCTTGTTCCCATTGAAGAGATTATCCTGTAATTTCCATTTCCAGTAATCAAAGAGAAGGGAATTTGTCCTCAGTTTTCATCACTCTTTCTCAAATTCCTAGTTGATCACTCTTTTATTGTATTTTCAGTAGTATACTGACCAGTCAGTATGAAATTTAATCTGGCTTTTTGTAACCTTCACTTTGACACATCTAAAGACTTCGAGTTCTATTTTTGTTAAACTTTTGACCCTTTGATATTTGACTATTCTACAAACCAAATCTAATTTCTGTCATAAACCAGAGACTAAGGGGAGTATTGGGCAAAAAAGAGCATACCTTGAAATCATACTCTTGTCAATCAGCCTGTATAGCTCACCCAATGCCTCTCTTGAAAACTTAACCACATCAGCACCATCATTACGATGACGAATATTCCTTGCTTTAATATCTGCAAAGCAATTCAATGCAATCACTATCTACTAATCCTCCTAAATCTTTTATTTACTGAAACCTACTCAAATAAGCAGTATGTATGTAGCCCGATAGATAACGACAGAAGAAAGGGAACTTGTGAATGATTTCCCTTCCTTTTCAAACAGAACCTAAACTTCTACATAGTGCATTGATGAAAATTCAAAATTGGACTACACACACAACAAAAATTACATCATAGCATATTCAATTAGGCATTAACAAGGCTAATGCAATCCTGTTTTACTCAAGAAAAGCTTCAATAGCTACACAGCAACCGACATGGGGAAGAATTAGAAAAACCATTAAAAACTGAAAATTTGAATGCTTGAAGATCTCAAACTAGTAGAAAGCAAACTTTACCGGAGAATCGCCTGTAAATTTCGAAGACGTCGAACTGATCTGGAGCAGAGGACGCCATGGATGAAGGTAGGTCGGCAAATTAACCCACTCTTGCAGAATTAGGGTTTCCAAATTGAAACCAGTATCGATTCGTCAATTCAACTGTCTATAATCTTGCATAGCGGTAGACGAAGAAATCAGTCGGACAGAGATTCATGAAGGGGATTTTCAGTGGGGAAATTGTGTTCGTCGGTGGGTCGATTTGAGCTGTATACGGAAAATCTTGTTTCCTTTCTGGCGTTCTTTCGAGTTTGAAAAGAATGGGTTTTGCTCTTTCAGTCGTGCACAAATGGACCAGACTCACTAGTCTAGTTCATCAAATCAAACTCCGGTTTATATTTTATAGGTGAAAAAAAATCATTTTAGTAAAATAATCTCAATTTATAATATTTAGTTAAAATTCTCTCGTACAGACCACTACAAAAATCTATTTTTTTTAAATATCAAATTTAATTTTACTTCTTTCAAAATAAGACCTGGAGTAAATTTTTAAAATTCATAGTTTTTTTTTGGTCGATTTAAAATTCATAGTTTAAAATCAGGTGGTTTTAAAACAGTGTCTTTATATAATGTCACTATGTTAGGGTGTTTTTATCGAAAAATTGCTTAATGGGTAGTTGGGAATGTTTAGCTGGTCTTATAGATCTGTCATTTATGTGATTCATTACTGTAGTTGGTAGTTATCATGCATTGCTTCCGCGTGATTTCAACTACCAAAACAGGAAATTTTCGTACATCGACCTCCGATCTATTTACATCAGGTTAATTAGTAAAACCCATCTCAGTCTCACAGCATTATTCGATTTACAAGTTTAAGCTACCATAACAAAACTACATACTGACCTACATTCTGCTTGAATGGCTCGTGTAGGGTAATTGGTAAAAAGAAAGCTGTTGATTCTCAATCTGAACTACCCAAAACCACAATTAAGTGAGCTTTGGCAAGATACTTGTCACTGGCTCAGATATTGGATGCATGCTGGCTTGAACCCGATTCGTCTTCTAATAAACCGATGGGTGTAAGATAAGGCGGCCGATATGCATTGGCTGCCTTCTCAGAATTCTGTCTCAATTTACCTTCCCTCTTATCTAGATCATCCTTTTCCTTGGCATTCTGATAAGAAAACCAGAATTCAAACATTGTCACCAAGACAGTGACACCAACCATATATGTAACAAACATCAAGCTTATGTCGGCTGAGAATCATTACCTGGATCGGATGGTGTTGAAAGGAAGGAAGAAACCGGAGCTTGCAATACTCATTGAACAAGATTGTGAATACGAGGAGCGGAATTGTAGCAATAGACGCCTCTGGCTTTAGTTTAAGTCCAAAAAGACCCATCATTGTGATTTGCATGAACACAATTGCAAACAGAATGTAATGATGAACATAAGGCCAATACTGCCCACATGTTTCATAGCTAATGCAATACACATCCTCAATCTGCAACTTATACAGTAAACAGATCAATCCATTTATCATGTTATGAATGATGAAAAATTTAAACACAAGGGGAAAAAAAACTCAACCTGATTCACGTAAACAGCATAACCCAGATACAAGTAGCCAACAAGAAAAGGAAGGAGCAACGATTGCATATATCATCCCTATCAATATGGAGAGTGACACATAAGGAATAACCCTGAAATAAGGAAGTGAGAAAAGCAAAGGAGATAGTTCCTTTCCTCGCCCGTATGTGTTTGAACGTATCACGTTCCAAAGAAGCAATCCAGCCTGGAGTATCTCGAGAGAAAATCCTGACAACCCATCTGTCAGAATGTATGTTGTGAAGAAATCAGCCTACACCAGAAACAACAAATGAGATTCCTGGAAATTAGAGATCCTTAGGAACAGAGGAAAGTTGGACTAGATGGAGCTTACTTGAGCTGAAACAGCGCGAGCAAGATTACTAGGGATATTCTTGGGATGAGCGATAGATTCTCCAAGTTGGTCGAGTAAAGAACCCGATAACAAACTTAACAAGAATACATTGCCTACCAGAAAATAGAAAACCATGTGGCATACTTTAATCTCCATTTCACTCTGTGTGAAATAGCCCGCCAGTTGAGCCATTCCAAGAAATGAGAAAGGGACAACATAAATGAATCCATTGAGGATAACACTTGGAATATACCCAGTCACAATAGATCTTAATCCAGGTCTGTCAAACCACAGGAAAAACAAGATAAGTGCTCATAACCCTAAAAGTCAAAGTTAACCAATTAGTTTGTCCAAAATGAGTACAATAGCCTGTAAATGTGATCATCCACAGATTTCACGTTTTTTGTGTTTACTCGTTTCTTTCTCCCATGTACTTGCCAGTTATTATTTTACCTAACAACAGGAAAGTGTCGTATACTTGCATTCAATTTCAAACTTGCACTTACATCATTTGTATAGCCATTGCTGGTGGAAACCATTTCTTCAACTTTTCAAACTTGGCTATTCCTTGAACTGCAGCAACTGGTAATGTAAAGAAAAGTGTAAGGAGTGAAGCCCCAACAAAGAAGCCAATTTTGTAAAGGAGTAACTTTCGAGAGCGAATTGACAGATTCTTCCACAACAGATCTCTAGGCTCTGGAGCCTCTTCAGTGATCCACACAAATGCATGCGGGTGATGCTGGGCTTGTGCAGCAAGTGCAGCGCCTAACCGTGACTTGAACGTAACAAATGCCACAGGCAATTCCTAAGACACAGCATAATGAACGACATGAGTAACAAACTCCACATAAATCCAACATATAAGAACCATCAATACAATAACAATACAAAAAGATAGTTTCTAGAATTACCTTTTGTTCAAGCACAATTTCAGACTGCATGATGTGTATCTCATTACATATCTTCTCGAATTTATTTTCTTGTTCTGATATGTCCGAAGAATGACCAAGTAATGCTTGAAGAAGTGAGGGTCTTGCATGACTTTCCTTAGTCAAGGACTTTTTTCTGAAATCCTTTATCTTTGCTGCAAGAACATCGGCTTCATTCTACCAAAGTATAATGTTGAAGTAAGACGTAATTGTGCTTAATTATACCTAGATGGTAGAATACTAGAATACAATCAGCATTAGGGTTACCAGCAGAGCTTCAAGATGTTTTTCTTCGTACAGCATCTGATACGACTGATACGTGTATGGATAATGCTTACTGAAGAAGTGCTCGACATTGCACCCATGAAGTGCATGCTCATTACACAATGGAATTTCATGAACTAAAACAGTAAACATATCGGGTCGATCTCTTTTATTGCGAAGCAGTTGAATTCTTCTATCTGAAATCTCTCTGTTCTCCTGAAAGTCATTATGTCAAACTTCCTCAAATAAATTCAACACGAGAAAAACTGTAACCACTCTTATTATATCGATACACTGCATAATCCTGATGATCTAATCTTCTCTAATTCTGGTACACCAGAAGCTCTCATCACCACAAAGAAATGCAACTGAGTAATATTAAAGGATCATGGTTGCAAGAACTAGAAGTGCATTCACCTTATATAACAGGTATAGCCCATAAAAGGACACAAGCCATAAGCAAGAAAAGTGCACCCACAGCCTGTAGAAACAGGGGAGTTGCATACCAATAAGAATCATCACAAAGCATCAAGTCTACAATCAAGTTTTACAAAGTTGCTCACCAATTAGAACCACTAGGGACATTAGATATAGTGAAAGCATTCATAGACTTGGAAGGAGCAACAGGCCCATCATGGCAGGAATAATTAAGCGGGATAAGAATCAACAGTCCAATCAGAGAGGTGACCACAAAGAAATTGATTCTGCGAAAAAACTGTCCAACATCAATAATTTCAGATCCGAAACGAAATTGAGCGGAATTGTGTTGAAGAACATCAAGAAAATCGAGGAATTGGGGAAGAGAGTACCCGAATTTGAAGAGGCGGAAGACGACTAGGGCATCGAGGCCATAGGAGAGGACGATGTCGTCTTCGGAGACACGGAGAGCGCGTGGGATCCACGAGAAGGAGGGGAGGAGACGGCGGAAGGAGAAGCCGTCGAAGGGAATAGGTCGGTGATCGGAAAGAGGGCGGGCGTAGTAAACGCCGGCGTTGGAAGGCTGTTTTTTGAGGACGGAGAAGAGCAAGAGGATTACTAGAGCTAGGCCGAAGTTTATCGCCGCCGACGCTAGCAGGCTCTGAGGAGTCATCTTGTGCCTTTTTCTTTCTCGCCGGAGAAAACCGAAGGAAGAAGAAGAGAGAACGGTGACGAATTTGGATCTTCTTTGTTATGTTATTTTTAGTTTAAACAAAGCGTGAAATTAACGGAATCACAAACGGCTAACTTTTTGTTGATTTAACTAACGGCATGTGATTATTCTTTTTCCGTTTTTCTATTGTAACTAATGTCATATGATTACTCTTTTTTGGTTTATCTGTTGTGTGCTATATTTACTAAATAAGGGAACTAAATATTAAAAAGTAAATAGTGAAGCCACCATAAAAAAAATTACCGAATCTTTCTAATATTAAAATCATATAACATGCTCTTACGACATATAATAGAGAAATCCATTCTTCTTATATCCTTCCAACGACTCCTATTTAGGCTACATTAGGCTTTGCTAGTGCCTCCTAGTGGGGAGCGGGGAAAGTAAAATGCTAGCGGAAAGTCGACTCCTATTTAGGCTACATTAGGCTTTGCTATTGCCTACGAGCGGGGAGCTGGGAAAGTAAAATGCTAGTGGAAAATTGACTCCTATTTAGGCTACATTAGGCTTTGCTACTGCCTACTAGCGAGGAGCCGGGAAAGTTGAATGCATGCGAAAAGTCGGTTACTTTGGGAACGCTACCGAAAACACTATAGCCGAACAGATGCTTAGAGAGGCCAATGACCCAATGTTATGTTGTATGACTTGTATCCATAGGTAAATTGTTTCATAGCTTCGGATACAATCAAATCTCCCTTGATAGTAACTGTTTATGAGTCCCCCCCAAAAAAGTCGGCCATTTAAGGGAGCATGAAGTCCTGAATCATTCTAAACTCGTCCGTCATCATATTAGCTTTCCTAGAATCATGAGAAATGTGCACCAACTCAAAAAAGAAAGAGATGAACCAGAATGTCACACACCCTACATTGCAAAATCACAATCTCGCCCTTTTATATGCTCGAGCCTCGAAGCGACGAAGTCAGTGTTTTCCAGAATTTAGAGAAACCCTTAATCCAAGATTAGCCATTTGGGTCAGTGATTAGCTACGGCCCACAATGAGCGCGCGGACACACACAGAGCCCAAAAGAAGTTCTGATACAAAACGTTACTACTACACAATTTCCCAGATCTAAATGCTGCAAATTTGTCAATGTTGACAAATAAAGATGCCCCTTTCCTGAGGCTGAGGTTATTATGATCGATCACAAAAGTCATCTGGCTTTAGTTGATCACACACACCCATCCAAGAGATGCCCAAAAGAAGTTCTGATACAAAACGTTACTACTACACAATTTCCCAGATCTAAATGCTGCAAATTTGTCAATGTTGACAAATAAAGATGCCCCTTTCCTGAGGCTGAGGTTATTATGATCGATCACAAAAGTCATCTGGCTTTAGTTGATCACACACACCCATCCAAGAGATAGTGACTGATAAATTTGACCAAAAAAAAAAAGTGACTGATAAATTCAAGTCTCAAACTCTCAACACACAGACCATCGGAAAACCATGAGATTCTTTCAAAATCCAAGTATAAGTCACCAACTTAGTCACATACAAATGGGTCCCTGAGTTGGCTATGGTGTATTATTAAAAATGATAACTCTCCATAATACAAAACTGAAGCTAACCTAGAACAACCTTCATGCTCACCACAAACAGAACAACATGCCCTATGTCCAAAATAAAAGTTCAGACTACAAACTTGACTCAATCCTAGGCGAAAATCGGTTACCCAGCAAATAACCATGGAAACTGATGAATAGTCACTTAGCCACAATAGATGAAGGATTGTGGCCATGGCAAGATCACACATAACATCAAGGAAACATAGCAAGCTAAGATCAAGGGAGCACGACAAAACAAACCATCACGATCAAGGGAGCACGACAAAACAAAGCATTATGCACTACAAACTAGCACCCAAAAGAGAATAGGATTCATACTCATAGAATAGAAGATCTCAAACCCATAAAGAACAGCACCAAAAGCTATAAACAATAAACAATATAGCCAGCTGAATCATCATCATCCTAATCAATCTAACCCATGATAAACAAAGCAAAAGGATTCTATATTCCCAAATCAACCAATTGTTTGCTGTAGTTCTTACATATGATCATTATTATTATTATTATCATTAACCCCATGAGTTTTTATTCAGAATCAACAACACTCCATACCAACATGATAGCATTCTTGATCCTTACACTATCCCTGCCTAAATTTCTGTACTGAGTAACAAAAGCAGCCTAAAAAAATCTCAAGAAAAGAGTTCCATAAACTCACTTCTTGATCTTCTGTGGCTTCCTCGATCCCGGAACCTCCATCCTCCCAACCGAGCACCCGCACCTCGCCTTGAACACGAGCACCGCCCTCCCATTAGGCGGCGCCATCTTCTTCAGCTCGGCCTCGAGCTCCCGATGATGATCCCTAGGCAACTCAAACAATCCCCTCTTCTTAACCAAACTATCAGAGTTCGAGTTCTTTACACATTCTTCGGTCTCAATCTGAATATCGAACTCGGCCGCCTTCTTGAGCCCCCGACAGCTCGGGTTCCCGCACTTTCGACTCGTGCAGATCACGATCGCCCAAGCGGCGGCCGTCACACACATCATACTGATCCCTAAAGATGCGTAGATCACCGGATTGTCGATGATCTCTTCAATCAGCACGGATATGACCAATTCCCCAATCTCACAGGCTTTCACGTAGGTAAACTTAACGGAGGGGTATAATAGGAATCCGAAAGCGCTAATTACAGCTATTAAGATCAGGATATCAATGGCGGCTGACCTAGATTGGCTGCAGGAGGGGTGGATTTGTGGATTGATCGCCCTCCTGTTGTTCTTCTGCAACTGATTGATCCGCCTCTGTTTTATCGAAGCGTCTGGTGAGCCAATTCCAGACATGGCTGGGGTTTCGGTCGACTTGCAGGCAGCGATCGAGCTGTGAAAATAGACCATTTGCGGATTCGAATTGCACGAATCAAATCAATCAATCGTTAATTGCAATCAGAAGCCCTAAATCAGATCCAATTGAAGGCGATCCAACAGTAGCCTCGAAACCCTAGGTCGTTGGAGATTGGTGAATTGGGGGAAATTGAGGGGGAAGAAGAAGAGATTGGAGGAGAGAGTGATTAAATTAGTGATAATGGAGGCCACATCTTATGGGGTTGGGGATTTAAATGGGAGGAAAAGAAAGAGTCATCATACACGCCAAGTTGCGAATTGGGGGTTTTGTTTGATTTCAAATCTGATGACGCTGAATGAAATGAATGCCATGGCCGCGTCTCTATCAGGCCTGTCACATGGAGTTTGTGGGTGAAAAAAACCTAAATTGGAAAAAAAAAAATTGGCTTCGATTTTTCAATGCTTAGAGATTACGAATTGCGAATTGCTTTTTCGTGGATTTTGTGTTTGGCGTGTTAACCGGGGAGTCGGTTTAGACGAGATTAGACCGGATTGAGAAAGTAATTAAACAAATTAATCTGGTTTGGTTGATTTTATTTCGAACTACTAAAATATTTATTTTATATTAAAAAATAGTATTACTAATAAAAATCTATTTTTTTATAAGATTTATGTAAATAAGTCATAATTAACTTAATTTTTTTTATATCTATTATCGTATAAAAATCTTATTAATTATGAAATTATTTATGTGGATAAAATAATTCAATTGAGATTTCATATCATGTCACACAATAATTGTTTAATTAATCAAATATATTTTGGAATAAAATAATAGTATTTTAACTAAGATTTGTATTTTAACTATGATTTGTATTTAAGCCATATCATATAAATTTTCAATTTACATTTAATCTTAACATTAAATCACGATTTTGGATCAAAAAAATATTGCAACGATTTCGGATAGAAAAAGTTGATATCAATATCTAATTCCTAATAATATTATTATACATTCTTTTATTAAATAAATAATACATAAAAAAAGTTATACGGGCAATAACCTAGTTAGGCTGAAAGGAGTCATAATTTTTTGTTTCAGTTTCGATCCATATCTTTTTCAAGGTTTAATTTTCGATTTGATTTTGGACTGATATCAATCTTGTTTTTTTAGAAATATAAACATTACATGTTTTTTTGAATTTTTAGTTTGATTTAGGTGTGACTTGTGAGTATACAACTTGTTTCTAGTCTTCTATATAACTTTATGTAATTTTTTATATGAATAAAAAAAATTAGTAAATAGAAAATATCTTCTTTTGTTTTATGTATATGGTTGGAAGAAGTCATATGGTCGATCTCATCTTGGCTTCTTGCCCATGATTACAATTTTGAATTTATTATTGTCTGGATTATATTTGATAATAATATCATTTTCAAGGTAGGAGTGTACGTGTGAGTTTATTCTTCATATAATAATTTTTAAATTAATGTTCTTAGGCATAGATTAGAGTTGCTAGTTTTATAATCAATATATACTTCTAAACCTGAAGCAGTTAAGGGCAGTTTCGTCAATAAGAAATTTTAAACCGCCCATCTTATTTTTAATTAAGTAATTAATTATGACAAATTTCTATCCATTCATATCTATACCTAATATATCTTGATATCCGTATTTTTAATAACTGATTTTTTTTTTAATTTTTTATCCATTTGTGTAGCACAAGATAAGTTATAGCCTCTATATATATACATATGAAACACGAACACAAAAAACGTAATTACTTAACAAAATTTCTCCGATTTGTAGCTTCGGTAGTTTTGTTATTGGCCTTCTCCACGGGTAGTTATATGCACTACTTTCTCATTCAAAGGTAATTTGGTCATAATGGATTTGTATGTTTATATTCTCTACTTTCTAATTTCTGTTATTGGCCTTCTCTACTTTTTAATCCATGATTTTATTATACCAAATCTTATATTATGAGATTTAAACCACATTAATTGATTAATTAATCAGAAAATTAAAGTTCTCTTTTACTAAAACAATTCTTTTGATTTTAGTAAAAGAGTGACTACGTTGATTTACGGATACAGTCGAGTTTGGTCATCTTGTATTAGGGTTGAGTGAAAATTTATGGATCAAGCGGTAGGGTTATTGCAATTTTCGTATGGGTTCGGGCACACCCAACAAGTTAAGAGCGTCGACTTACTTACATTTAACTAATTCTATCAATAAAATATTATTTTTAAAAATAAAATAATGTCAATATAATTTAAAATATATTTGAGAAATATCTAAAAAATATATAAACTAAATTTGTGTATAATGTCATTTATAAATTGCATTGATCTATAATCTACTATTACTAAATTAATTATAGTTTTGTAAGATCTATTAAAATATTCATTTTATTTAAAAAAATATTATTATTATCAAAATCTATTTTTCTATAAGATGTATGTAAATAATTCATAATTAACTTAATTTTGATTTCTATCATCATGTAAAAGACGTATTAATTATGAAAATATACGTGTTGAAAAAATATTTCAATTGAGATTTTATATCATATCATATATAAATTTTTTAATTAATAAGTTATATTTTGGAATTAAATGGTAGTATTTTGTCTATGATTTTTATTTAAGTCATATCATATAAATTTTAAATTTAAATTTATGCTTAACATTAAATCACAATTTTGGATCGACAAAATATTGTAACGATTTCGGATAGAAAATATGATATTAATATCTAATTCCTAACAATAGTATTATGCATTCTTTTATTAAATAAATAATACGTCAAAAAATGTTATTGATCGTGTCCAGTACAGGGTACGGGCAATAATTTAAAATCGGTTCGATAGGTTGTTCATATGGAATGAGATTGGGTACAAGTTTGAGTTGTTGAAATTCACATGTCAACTAAGTAGGGTCACTGAAAGTTTGGTTAAGTTGGGTTTGGATCAGTCGGTTTAGTTCGAGATTAAGTATAGGTTTGCATCATTAGTTGTATAGATCAATTGGGCCAAGTCATTATGTTTTTTTTTCAAGATTAAGTTGACCAATGGGTGAGATAATTCGACTATTTTATACTTTTGTTTGACACCGATGTTTTGGACCAGCTTGACGGTGAACAAATGTTATTTGTATCTATTTTAATAATAAAATGTATAGTTATATTTAAATAGTTTTATATGTTCAAGTTTAAAGCTAAAAATATGACATGAAGTTATAGTATTCATGAATAATGTGTAACTTTATGTATTACATTTTTATTTAAAAGTGTTTTCGAACAACAATTGGATCATTAACTACATTCACACCATCAAATTTGAGTTTGTTCTACATAGTTTCATGGTACTAAGATTAATCATTTAACCGATTTTACATGCTACAGTTTTGAGATTTAATATTTATCAAATTCAAAGAAATTATATATTCAATTTATAATACTAATATCATATGCAAATTAATATATCCTAAATTTGATTTGAAAAAACCCCGGGCAAGGCCCGGGTTATAACTAGTCTAAATCCTATAAGAAATTCAATAAATTCAGTTGAAAAAAATAGCCCTAAAAAAATACAATAAACTTAGTGTTTAGTTTCCTAAAAAAATTTCAATTATCAAAGTTATTTTCATTTCAAGTTTGTTTATCATAGTTTCAATAAGTTTTCCTATTTTTACGTGAACATAGCACGATTATACATCACCGAACCAACCCATTTAGTCATTGTTTAACTTTCTTAGTTAGGTTTTTTTATAACACGTGTACCTACAAAAAATAGTTTCCATTTTAATATGTATAGACTATGCAAACCTAAGTTGTACTTGTATTCATTTGCAAGCTTGAGGAATGGGTTCACTGGTTCACATCAAGTTAGGTCAAGTTGAGATAGATCATATACACATAGATACAAGTGATGGGTCTCGAAACTTTACATCATTCCTAATTTTTAACAAAATGGACAAAACTGATTTTGACCGAAAGGACGGTACATCTTGACTTTCAAGATTATGATGATATAGAACAGGAAAACTACGTACCAATTGATTGTTGCCTGATTTTTCAAATGAAACAAGTGTCCTCTGAACAATTCTCAGTCAATTTGAGGTACAGAATTAATTCAGATTGGTAGTTTTGCATCGTCTAATTTGTGTACTAACTTGTAGTATAGTTGTATGTCCTTCTATTTTATTTTATTTTCGTTATATGTTTTCATTTGTAATGGATCGAAGAGATTAAGATGGTTAATATATGTACATGTGAACATGCTTAATTAGTGCATCTTGAGAGACTTGTTTTTTGGTCGATAATACTACTCATGAGAATCGAACCGGAAACCTCTGGATAGTGTCCTAAAGGCTTAATCGATTGATTAAGTACACGAATGCTGTATTTTAACGGACTCTTACATAATACTTTGTAAATTTATATTTATCAACCGGTTAAATGTTTGAAAGATCATTGATTATCATTCTTTGCGTGATGATAATGTAAAACATTTGATCTCATCAAGAGATTAATTTTAATCAACACATTAGTCTTCTTGATGTATGACTTGCATGATTATAATTAGCAGAATTTAAGGATGGGGGTTGAAATTTCAAACATAGTGCACTACAACAATGTAATCGTTATCAAAGTTACGTACACATTTCCACTCAAGACTTTGTCAAGAGACTAATGACGGGCCTAAGCTAACGTAAGTTGTCACTGCAAATTTGCAACAATGAAAAAGTCATTAGTGAACTACATCATCCATGAAACTTTTTGTAGGTTTAAGTTTCCATTACATGCAGTGGCGGATCCAGAACCGGCTCAATGGGGGGCGGACTTTAGGATCGTCGGAGACTGCTCAGTCATGACTGCTCCCTCGCCGTCGACCGTCGGAGACTCGGAATCCCACGTAGTGGCGGATTTGATTGTAGGTTGCCGTGAAAACCCAAAAAAAAAAAAAAAAAAGTTTTTTTGCACATAATTTTTTTTAAAAAAAAAATTACAAAGCAACGTGTTATTTTTTTAGTATAGGTGAGGAAAATTAAATGTTAAAGCTTTCCGATTACAAAATCAATTAGTACAAACGATTTTGGTGTTTCCTAAAAAAAAACATGATAAGTTGTTGCAGGCTTTCCATCTAAAAGTGTAATTGGGCTAAAAGCCCAAAAAGGATCTAAGCCCCATGTCGTTCGGTTTAGGTTTTCTTCTTTCCTTCTTCGGTCTTCTTCTTCGCAGCATTCAAGCACGACGCCGGCGGCGACGGCCGTTCCTGAGTTCCTCCGGCTCCGGCCCTTGCGTTCACGCCCCATCTCGCACCGTCCCCGGCGCCAATCCCGCCCCATCCCGCCCCGCTCCCGTCGCTCCGGCCGCCCCGCGCTCGGTAATTTATAGTGGTGCTCCGGCGCGATGGGGGGCGGCCGCCCCCCCTAGATCCGCCGCTGATTACATGCTTTGACCAAAAAAAAAGTTCCCATTACATGCATTTTAACGTTTGGCAACCTAACCTCCAATATCATCAAATTCGTCTTGTTTATTCATTAGTACTCATTAGGCCAAATTAACATTATCAGCTTGTTTTAGTTTAGAAATGACCTCTTTGGATGAAAATGTAAAATTTGTCTTAAAAAAGATACAAATTAGAACTGTGGCATGTATTTTTAAAAAGTGAAATATAACTTTTGGAGTAAAAAACTTTTTGGGATGAAAGTGAAAAAGATCTATACATAGAGTTGTCAAAACCTTACCGACCCGAAACTTTTAGGGTTGAAACCCGACCCGAATAGTAACGAACAAAGAAAAAAAAACGAACCCGATTAACTCGAACCCGAAACCGACCCGATATTTTATACATATGTAGAATATATATATTTTCTTGAAAATATTAAAATATATTTTATCATAAACCCTATATAAATAAAATATTATGTAGAAATCTATTAAAAATAATATTTTATTATTAAATATTGTTATTTAATCATAATATTTTTGTAATAATCATTAAAAATTCAAATTATTTATCTTTTAAGTCGACCCGAACCCGCACAATAACCTGTCAAGACCTGACCCGACTTGACTTATAACCCGATTGACCCGAACCCGTACTCAACCCGAACCCGAAAAGACCGAACCCAAATCCACCTGACCCAACCTGTTTGACACCTCTACCTACACATGCTAATGTATTATATAGTTTTATACAAAAAATACTAGTAATTTCTAGGTGTACATTGTATTTGTATGTGATTAGGAAAATTTATATAAAAATTAATGCAATTTCAATTAATTAAAATGCAAAGATTTCAAGTAAGTTTAGTAAATACTCTTAAAAAATCTGAATCTGTTGTTCGCACACACAACAAAAAATTATACTCCACTTTAGAGGCAATAATACTGTAAGCACAGAAATTTTGCAAGATATTCTGTGCCTACAGTAGCACAAGAATGAAAGTACCAAAAATTGTACTTTAGAAATGTGACATTGTACTGTGATTAGGAGTACGTACTAAGTGAATGTAATCTTTAATTCCCATTTTCTTGGATCAAATACATACAAAGTATGTAAGAATTAAGTGAATGTAATCTTCCCATTTTCTTGGATCAAATACACTGTATTTTTTTTTTGATGAAAAAATACACTGTATTTCAAATTTTGACTATCCGATTATTTTAGAGAGTGATCAACTGATCATCCATGCATTATCACGAGATTCACGACCATCTCGCATATTCAGCGAGATGTATAGCAAATCACTTCATTCAAGCACCACGTTTCACACACTACATACAGAATTGGGCGCCATTGTTTGTCTCTCAGAAATCAGAACCCCATGATTTCACCAGCATTTAATCGGATTCCTTTTCCAATTTAACACCCCATAATCACACTCCATAAACCCTAATTCCGCAAACCTCTGCCGTCAATCCAATACCCTTTCAGAAATGGCAACTGTTTCAGCAATTCCAACACTCACGACCATTCCATCGCAAAGAAGAGGAAATTCGAGTTTTGTTCATCAATTGGGCTTTAGGGTTTCGAGAATTGGGGAAAGAAGAGCAAAATCGGATGGATGCAAATCTGCATTTGCGACGCGGTAAAATTCTCATGTCTTTTTCGTCCCTAAATCGATCAAATTTGGGTCTAACACAATTTTCTGAAATTGATCTTCCGAATGAAATAAAGATTTGTGCTTTATATCGAGGTATTACACAAAAGCTCTGTTCTTTTGAGGGTTTGTTGCTTTGTACACAGAATTTATCAAATTCTCAACTAATATCTTCCACTTCATATACATGTATCTGCTCATTACTTAGAGTTGGCTTTGATTGATTGGATCAGTGTCAGTCTATAAAGTTCTGGACTGTTATAAACAATTTGAAAACAAAGAGTGATTTCAGTGAGACTCATGAATGTTGTTGGCCTTTGATTTGTGTGAGTGAGTGTAGGATATCTGCAAAGCACAGGATTGATGAGAGTAAGAGCTTAACCCTAGACGCCATTCGACACTCCTTAGTCCGACAAGAAGACAGTATAATATTCGGGCTCTTAGAGCGGTCTCAGTATTGTTACAATCCCGACACGTATGATGCTGATGCATTTTCACTGGATGGATTCAGTGGCTCCTTAACCGAGTACATCCTTATGCAAACTGAAAAGCTTCATGCTCAGGTATCATCTTTTGAGTTACAAAAACTACGCGTAAATAAGGGCTAATGTTATGTACACGATTGCTTATTGACTCGTTATACGCTGCATTTAGGTGGGTAGATACAATAGCCCTGATGA
The DNA here is from genome assembly GCA_963924305.1 of Polygonum maritimum. Taxonomy (NCBI): domain Eukaryota; kingdom Viridiplantae; phylum Streptophyta; class Magnoliopsida; order Caryophyllales; family Polygonaceae; genus Polygonum; species Polygonum maritimum. The sequence goes on along the minus strand of OZ002731.1, from coordinate 42,901,385 downwards.
ACATGCTTTTTTCCCACACAATTTGCCTGATACAATGCTACCTCCACTTCATTATCCAAAGGTACTCTGATTGTGAGCAAATTACAACATCTTAACAGTATTTTCTTTCTTATCTATTTGTCATAAGGGCAAGTTTGAGATGCCTATTGCTGGGTTGTTTTAAAGTTAATAGATTGTCTATGTTATTATTTATGTGCAGGTTCTGCATCCCATTGCTAAATCTGTAAACATAAACAAGAAAGTGTGGGATTTGTACTTCACAAGCCTGCTTCCTAGAGTGGTTAAAGAAGGCGATGATGGTAACACTGGTTCTGCTGCTTGTTGTGACACAATGTGCCTCCAGGTATTTATGTTAAACTAGTGGGTGACAAATTCTTTCATTTGAACAATTTGCAACCATGTTAGTGATTGAACAGAAATAGTTTAAGTCGACAAAGTGCTATGTTGAGTACTTTTTGTGCTGTTATAGGCTCTTTCGAAGCGCATTCATTATGGCAAATTCGTGGCAGAAGCGAAGTTCCGAGCCTCACCTGAAGATTACAAGGCAGCTATTTTAAAACAGGTAATGAAATGTTCTTTCAGGTCAAATCTTATCTATAGCTTGACTAGATTTCTTTCTCATGGTTTCAGAACATGGGTTATGCAGGATCCGGACGAGTTGATGAACTTGCTGACTTACCCGGCTGTCGAAGAGGCAGTGAAGAAGAGGGTGGAGATGAAAGCCAAAACCTTCGGACGCGAATTTCCAGCTGTACCCATGTTGGGCTTGACCGCGCCCGTTTACAAAATTCAACCGGAACTGATTGCTGATCTTTATAGTGATTGGATCATGCCATTGACAAAGGAGGTTCAGGTTCAGTACCTGCTCAGGAGGCTGGATTAAGATGCTGAGCTTTGATATCCCAGAGATGACATTTTCACAGTCATATGAAACTCTTAAGGGCATCTACAAGAGATCTCTATAATTTTCTCCAAAATGGGGAAAAATATCCCACATTCTCTAATTTTTTTTTTGGTTGAAGACATTCTCTAATTTTTTTTTATGTCTTTAACTCCAACAAATTCTCCATTTTAAAGAGTTATATGTTTCTCATTATTATATTTATATATAAACTATTATTATAAATTCAAAATTGACCAATTGGGAGAAGACATGGTTTAATAAATAATTAATGTACTCTCCAAATAATTATAGGGTATCCTTAAACTTAGAGAAAAGAGTTTAACTTTTAGAGATTTTCCCCAAAATGGAGAATGCAATGAAAAATAAGACTAGGCCCACTGTTGAAGATGTTCTAATATGCTAAATAATGTCTAGAATAAGCCATTTTCACAGTCATGTGAGAGCCCCAGCTAGTAGCCGTTATATATATCCTTATCACATGATTGAAATTATATAGAACGGAACAAACCGTATTATATATTCAAAGGTAGCCCAAAATGGGCCCAAAATAGGACTAGGCCCACTTAGTGGCCCAATAGCGAATCCATTTTCTGCATTCTTCAAGCGAGTTTTTTCCTATTTTGCCCCTTCTTCTTCCTTCCTGTCGTTTGGGATAAGCCAGGCTCGTTCAAATCGAAACTAGACAGTAGAGAGCGAAACCATGGCGATTACTCCCGCCATGGCAGCCAATTCGAGCTCAATTTCACTTCCTTTCTCTCGTAATCAGCTCTTCCCAAGCAAATCTCAACTTCCGATCTTCAAATTTCCAGAAACCGGAGCGAAAAGCCTTCAATTTCAGACTCTGAGGAGGCGAGCTAAGAGCTATTCGTCGGCGACGGATACTGAACAAGACGAAGAGCCTATGAGCGTCGAGAATCTCCAGCGATTTGTCCAGAGCAATCTAGGAAATTGGAATGGCTCTTTCTATGTACTGATTTTTGAATCTCTCATTTCGTTAATTTCTTCTTCTTCTTAGTTTATGAGCGTTGATTTTGTAATCGGCGATGTTTGGTTACAATTTCTTGTTATTGTTGTTGTTGGATGAAGCAATTTGATGCCGATGGGAAATTATTGCACAAAATCAGCACGCGGCTAGCTGCTGGATCTTATGGTGAAGCTGAACTCTTGAGTCTTATCCAAACGTAATCATCTTTTGCCTAAACTTTATGCAGAATTAAATTCAAATGTCTGTGTACCAGTAAAATGGCTCAATTTTGATAATGCTTCTCATTTGTAGAAACATACTTGCATACATTTTGTGCAGAACTAATACATGCATTTTGTATTTTTGTTTGATATCATGGTCTTCACTGATTTTGCTTTGTTAATACCTTCAGCTCATGACATTTGTTTAACTAGGCTGGATTGTTTTCAGGCTATACATAAAACAGGCTCAATCAAGTACTTCTTACTCTGGAGATGATGATGATGAACCAGAATGGGCTGAGTACAAAATTAAAGAAAGCAACATGTTTACAGTGGATAAATATCAACAGGTGACTTCTTAGACCCTTCATGAGTCACTTAGCAAGTCCAAGAGTAGCTTATATTTGTTTGTTTATCATGTTGATTTGGTCATTGTATGTAAGTTATCATACTCTTTGTGTTCTAATTGCCATCCCAATTAGTCTTCTGCAGATTAGCTTCTTCCCCAAAGAGAAGGCATTTGCTTTAAGGTACCAGACTGCTGGGATGTTGGAAACCGTCTTACGACAAGGAGTACTAGGCGAAGACGACACTGGTGAAGAATCACCCAGGTTTGTTTTTACCCCCATTTGTCATTTTGGCATACCATATGACATGATTTTTTGGGAAAATGTGGCAGAGTATTTGTTTATGTATGCTGAAAGAAAAATTATGAACCTCAAATCACTTCTTGAAATTTATACTTAGGAAGACCAGCAAAAAAAATCATTATTCCATAATCTTTCAGTGTGCAACTGCTACATAAGAAGAGATAGTTGATCAAGTAAATGTAAGGCTTTTGACTAGATTACTGAAAGATGACAAATAATTTCTGGTGAACTTTGCGCTTGTGAAAATAGGAACTTAAAGCTACCTTCTCGTCGACCTGCTCTTGTATGTGAGAACTGCTTGCATTCACCAGAGAAGGATTTGAGAGCAAGAGCATTTCACATCATGGATCCGCAGGGGTTTGTAGAAATGCTCCTCATCTTCCTGGAAGAAAAAGGCACCAATTCAGACAGTCCTCCTCCATTGGAGACTCACAAGGTAAAACTTCCCCTTCTCCATTTCTAACAAAGAGCAAGGGTTAAGTTTGATTCATCCAATATGCAGGAGGACAATGCAGACAGACTACTACCATTCCTGGGTCAGTGGAAAGGCTATTCCGCAACAAAGCGCAGTGGCGTTTACAACGCAACAATCGCTGAACATGAAACCGTGGCCTCACTCAAATTCGACGAAAGCGGTCAACTCATCCAGGACATCACTTCAACAGTCAAAGGAGGCGACGTCACCACGAACGTTCACTGGACAGGCTCACAATCCGAAAACTTAGTCATATTCGACAAGGGCTATCAGTTCACCTTATTACCAGGGGGCATGTACATGGGATACCCACGTGACATAGCGAAAAGCGTCGCCGAATCCATGTGCTTTCATCTCGAGTTCTGCTGGACCGAGTCCCCTGGCAAGAGGCAGAGGCTGGTGCGTACGTACGACGCCGAAGGCATGGCCGTGTCTTCCACCTATTTCTCTGAGACCAAGGTGTAGAAGTGTCCATAGCTCTTGTCCTTTTTTCTCTGCTCAAAGATTTGTATGGCATCCCACATCGGCTGTCTTGATTGCTTTGAAGAAGTTTATAAGTAGGCTTGGTCGAGGATTGTTCACCAATTGGTGTGATGAAGTGGTTGTGTTATGGGCTTCGGCCCAAATGCACGGGAAAGTCCCCGGGCCCAGTATGCAGAAATGCAAGCCCTGAAATGGGTTTCTCTTGGGCTTATGATGGGCCCTTCCTTCAATGGAGGGCTGAGACAAGTGTGGAGCCCAATGGCCTGTCTTGCCCAAGAGTTTATGGCCGAATTTAAACAGTTATCCACTTAGGTGTATCATATTATACACATAACTGAACGGGGCTTACATTCACACCAATCCCTTTTTTTTATAAAAAAAATAAAAACTTTTTTTGGTGTTTTTTAATCGTTTTCCTCCGTTGTTAGTTTGCTAAACTGGATTTAAAAATTCAAGTTGCTATGATTTCCTTACATCTACGCGGTATTTATGAATGAGTAGTTGATAGTTTTTTTACAGTTTTGAAAGTGATCGAACCTTTCTTGCACCCTTTTTGGCCTTCTGCATCGGGAAAGGCTTGTTTCGTTAGGAATTCGTAATTCGTGGCCTTTTGTATTGTGAAAGGCTGGTTTCCTTAGGGGTAAACGGTTTTCTTCGACGAATTTGCATCTACTGCTACTTAAAACTATATAGTTTGTACCACCACACGTTAAATAAGAAGAGAAATATTATAATTTCAAATTAATGCCGTATTTAATTTTATATATTAAATAAGTAGTGATATATTATATTAAATATATATATATATATATAGAGAGAGAGAGAGCATTTTCTAGGTCGTTTGTGTATCCTACTCATATGAAAAAGACATTTAACCATTCGAAATTTACAAACATAATAACTTATATATAAACTTTGTTAATTACGAGCCACTTGATAAGTTAGCAACAATAGGGATGAAAAACAGTATAATACTAGCTAATGACCCGCACCTTGTACGGGGTGAATAATACCCTAAAACTTGTTGCAACTATATAGTCATAAATTTAATAAAACTATAATTATTGGTAGATATAAATGTATCATATATTATATACATATGATATATATACCTTGTCTGAAAAAAAGTTCAAAACTTGATTTATATATGACAATAATACATGCGATCAAAATTATGTATTACTTTGTATATGGCCGGTACCTCTCATCAAATCTCCAATACATGCGATCAATAGATGCTTTATTATATCTTTATAATTTGTCTAAAATTATATGTATTTTTTTCCAAATGCTTTATTATATCTTTACAATTTCTATAAAATTATATATATTACTTTCCAATAGTATAACTGGTCCAACTTACCATTCAATTTATATAGATGACAAAAGATAAGATTTCCAAGTAGTAGATAGATAAATTTGATATAGATATACCATATATAATATACTACGTATATATATCTTAGCTAACTTTGATAAAGTAAGTAGTAGAAAGATTAATTCTACCAAAAAAAAAAAAAAAGTAGTAGAAAGATTAATAGATGACAAAAGAATTTATATAAAATATAGTATTATTTTAATAAAAAGGGTGATGTGGCGCAATATGGTAGCAGAATTTGCTTCCGCTTTAGTATATAGTAATAGATACTACTAATTACTTTCTTTTATGGCTATATATGTCTTATTTGTGGCTTGGTTATCCACAGAATAGATATGCAGCCGGTGTTTTAAAATAATTACTTTCTTTTCCTAATTTATTCTCTTTTCTTCCTTCTTCTTGGAAGCATCAAGCATACTAATTACTAATGAGAACCAAAGGTTCTATAGAGAATATATGACTTGTGCGAGTCCATGATGACGAAGTTGGAGATCAAAGATTATAACAAAAGCAGAAATTGCAAATCTTTGTGTAGGTGGGTAAATTTACCGTCATAATTAAGGATAATATTTTCGCCAGCCAGGTAAGCATATCTAATAAATACCTTTATTAGTCTATTAAATCCTGATAGTTATCCAGTAGTTGGAAGATTCTATCTTATTTAAGAAGATAGAATTATTAATTGGGCTCCAAGGAACTAACCCTAGCTCTCTCTCCACTATAAATACATGGCTTGGCCATGTAGAAAGGATATACACAAACTAACCTAGAGTGGCTGATCATCGCGAATACTGTTACCCTCGCGAATACTCTACTGATCGGAGGTGGATTAGGGGGTCCCCGTCCCCCCTTTATCCATTGTTTTGCAGGTCTACTTCATTGAAGGAGGCTTGGAGAAGAAGATCATTGAAGAAGGAATTGAGACTTGTACACCGACATATTCCGTGTACTAACACTTTGAGAACATTATTTATAAATGGGCTTTTCATCCGCCAAAAAACATTACATTCGTACGTCTCAGAGTCCTCATTTGGTACATTCTCAGTATAAAATTAGCTTTAACACAAGTCAACTATACATACAAGTTCAACTGGGTTTATTTTTGTATTAAACTAGTTGAAGACCCATACCATGTACGGGTAATGGTCATTTTTTTCGTTAATTTGTGTACTACTATAATCTATACTATATATTAATTTGTATATACAAATAGATTAAAATGGGAATTGAAAAGTTAAGTTAATTAATATGTATCTTTTATAAAAGGAAATTTTAAAGATAGATAATATTGTTTCAAAGATAGACAGTAGATGAGTAAGAAAAAGGATAAAATTAAAGAGTAGATAATTAGACGAGTAAGAAAAAGGATAAAATTAAAGAGTAGATAATTAAATAAATTTTAAAGATAAATAATATGCCTTTAAAGATAGATATTTGATGGGTAAGAAAAAAGATAAAGTCAAAGATTAGATAATTACGAAAAAAACATATAAAATTGTTAATAAAGTGGGACCAGAATTAACGTGGAGGCTCGAAATTCTCCGACTTTAATATATAGTATAGATTCTTTCAGTTGACGTAACAAAAAATGGGGCTTACATTGCTCCTCTTTCTTCCTTGACCAACACGTTATAAGAAAAAGTCGAAATTTGGATGTATCTGCCCACGATCAGGCCTATAAAAGGAACGATCGAGATAGCAGACAAAAAAAGAAAGTCAAAATCCAACCCACAAAACAAAACGAAGAACACTTCCATTAGGAAAAAAAACCTAGCTAGACAAAAATGAATCAACTTTGGACGACAGAAATGATGAGCGAATCTCATCACCTTGCTCCGCTGGAGATCTCGTACTACGACGACGACCACTATTTTTCTTACCACGAATTGTTCACTCCACAAATTCCATTCTCCGACGCGACGATGGTGGTCGCCGGAGTGGTAGACGTCGGCCCTGGTGTTCTTCCTCCGGTATTTGATTTTGATCAATTTTTAATTAAGTTGTGAATTTTGTTATTGAACTTGTTCAACTCTTGATTAGTTTTTACCACAAGTTACATCCCGAGACATAAATGATATACTTAAAGTTACTGAATTTTGAAGTAGTCTATCGCAAATTCATTTACATTACATTTTCTGATTTAAATTTATAACGGATTTTTCTACCATGCGTCATAAGGACACACTATAAGAGGCTAATAATGGAAATATTTTGTAAATCTTAAATTTTTAGTTTTTTTATCTTTTTCGTGATGGATTTACTATTTAATTTCTAAGGTTTTAGTTTCTATTCTCTGTATCCTTATCATGTGCCCTTAGGACATACAATAGAAAAACCGATTTAGGATTGAGATTTGTGGTTCATGGGTATATATTTGATCCACACAATTTATCAAGTTAAATTTGGCTTTAGTCAACTCATTTAGTTGCTTGTGAAGTCATTCTTAGGAGATGAGAAGTAATGCTATATTTGTGTACTAAACTGGGTCAATTCATCATTAGTTGCAGAGCCCTTCAGCCATCTCGGAAAGTCCTAGGGCAAAAAGATCTTATGTTCCAGCTTGTGATCATGGTGATGGCTACAAATGGCGAAAGTACGGGCAAAAGCCGATCAAGGGGAAGAAGCCGACCAAGGACTCCGATCACTCCAGGAGTTACTTCAGGTGCACGCATCCGGATTGCCCTGTGAAGAAGTATGTGCAAGTCTCAAAAGCCGGGCACGCGACCCAGATTATCTATAAGCTTAAGCACAACCATGACCCACCTCAGCTGAGGATCCGAACCACGAATGGATCTGTTCAGTTGACGAATTTGGTTGATGCTTACACGACATTCGAAACGGATGAACAGGAGGAGGCAATGAGTAGTGCTCAAGGAAGGTAATGATTAAGTTTATGTTCATTTGATTATGCAGAAAGTGTAGTTCTTAGGAAGTTAAGAGTGTAGTTCATGTCATTTCAGTGGTGATGAGGCTACAATGACAGAGTCCAAGATCATCGTGCAGACGAAGAGTGGAGCTGATCATCCGGACGACGGTTATAAGTGGAGAAAGTATGGGCAAAAGGTGGTGAATGGCAACCGAAATCCAAGGTGATTTGTCTAACTAATGTCTACAAATGTGCAACTTCCAATCCATGGAAGAAAGACTAAGTGTGAAATGAACAGGTTTGATGTGTTATTGTTGTTATGATTCTGTATACAGGAGCTACTATAAGTGTACAAGCGAGGGATGCAGCGTTCGGAAGCAAGTGGAGAGGTGTTCAATGGAGCCGGAATATGTGTCGTCTACTTACGACGGAAAGCATAATCACAGTGTTCCTCCAGGTAGAAAGTAGCAAGCTTGTGTTGTATGAAGGGGTGTACAGTGGTAAGTGTAAAAATGAGGATTGTTGTGTGTATATAAGTTGCTAACTTGTGTTGTATAGTGGAGTGATTGGTGTGACAGAAGCTTTGTATATGATTTAGGCTTTGTATATGATTGTTGGATTAATTATAGAGTGGTTTTTTATTGGGCAGTGTTTGTGTTAGCACCGTGAATGTAGTCCCACAAAGAACAAATACAAAATATTAAAAAAAAGGATTCAGAAACAAATCAGAAACTTCAGACTGCTTTTTAAAATGATCAAGAATGCGTAGGTGACACAAAACCAATCAAGCAATGTGGACAATAACCAAAAACAACAACAATTACAGGGATGAGCAGAGTGACTTATCTCTTCTTGACAAAGAAACACATTGGTATGAACTGCACGTTTCCGAGTCTATCTGAGCTTGAAATACAAGACAAAGGCGATACTTGTTCCTGCTCATCCTCTTTAGAACAAGTTAACAATCTCATTATTCTCCCCAAAAAAATTATCAATCTGTAATAAACTAGCAACTAATCCTAAAGTATGCAAATACACAAATGATTCCCTTAATCTAAATAACAAAACGTAAGCCAATATACACAACAAACCGGTAGATCTGGAGTTCTGGACACTAGAGGCTAGGATTTTTCAAGTTTCGCTTGAAAAGCCGGATTCGAATCCGCTGACGATACCCGTTTCGCTTGGCTTTTCAAGTTGTTGAAATGAGACTTGTATTCTCTCTATTTGGCAAGGAGCATCCCTCTGACATTGGGCTGCTAACTTCCTGCCTCAAGGTCCATCTTCCGGATCTGACAAGTGCGAAATCGACCATATGGGATTGTACCAGCTTTAGTTTCCAAGACCTTTTGCTTCTTTTGTTCTGCAGAAGAGGACATTCTGATCATATGGGATCTAATTCCATGCCATTGCAATCCAAAAAAAAATTCAGCTTACTGAAAAAAAAGGGTGCAAAATCCATCATTTGAAACTGAAATCAACAGAGGAAATTCATCCAGAAGTTTAGAGAAGACATTCATTTCAGTTCAGTCGCCTCTACCTCCATCAAGAACACCAGCATAAATAACTGCACTTTTTGTAGAGATTGGCAGAAATCAGACAGTATTGGCGCTCGTAGCCTTCAAAAACCTCACTCGTTGCTCCCTAATTTTCTCATAGATTTCCAACACAGTAAGCGAATCATTCCGTGTTATGCACAAGTTCAATAACCAATAAATTCCGTATAGAGCATAGGATCAAACAAAATTCAATATTTGCTCAGTACGTTTGCTTTAAAGTTAATTGTTCAGTTCAAATTGGATTCCATGTTTGCATCTTAGATTCTCCATGCAGAGATTCTACTAAAGGCACACCAGTGTAGAGCATACCTACATACTTTATTGGTTCACAAGAAGGCGAATAAGTCATTAGAGGGCGAAAGCAAACATAGACACGAAGGAAGAAAATGGAGGGAGCAGATCGAGGAAGAAGAATGAGCAATGCGAAAGTTTCTTCATTTTGATGAAAAATACAATACAAAACCTTTATTACTGAAGGAAATCAAAGCCTCGATATAGTCAACAGCAACCACATTGGAAAGAAGACAGCAAATGAGAACATATTAAGAAAAAGGAGATAAGCTCAAGCCTTGTCCAGAGCTTGAAGGACATCTGCCTTTAGATCCTCAAAGTCCTCGATCCCGAAGCTGAATCTAACCAAGTTGTCCTTGATCCCATACTTGAGCCTCTCCGACTGTGGAAGATCCCTGTTTTAAAAAGCAGTTAAAGATTAGAATAACAGTAATTGATCAAGGTCTGGAGGTAACGGGTTTGTAGAAATTATTTATACCAGTATGACATGATTGCAGGCTGATCAACAATGCTTTCGACCCCTCCAAAAGACGGGGCAATGTAAGGAATCTTCAATGAATCAATGAACCGTATAGTGGTTTCTATATCTCCTTTCACCTGCATCACAAGTTAATCACATTGTTTGGAGTGACTTCGATAGTCAAGAGAATATATCCAAAATGAGGGAATGTATTTATAAAAAAACTAAAGAAGGTGGCAAGTAAGATGCTTACGTCAAAACTGACAACCCCGCCAAAACCAGTCATCTGTCGCTTAGCGAGCTCATGTTCAGGGTGACTTGTCAACCCAGGATAATAGACATGCTCCACCTGGAAAAATGATTGATTTTCAGTTGGTCTCAAACAGAATTTTGGAAACGGTATACTTTATGTTAAACAGTATGCTTTATGCACCCTCCCCCCTTAGGATCATTGCTGATGAGTGACACGTGCTACCAATTCAAGTCAGATCATTGGACAAGTTCATCATTTTGAGATAGCCCAAAAAACTAGACGAGATTTCCAGTTACCTTAGGATGGGCCTCTAGAAGTTCGGCCATCTTCATGGCTGTTTCATTCTGTTGCTTTATACGGAGATGCAATGTCTTCATGCCTCTGATGATCAGATACGCGGCATTCTGTTTATATAAATAATGAAAACTAACAAATGAGCAACGAGAAAGCCTGATGCATAGAACTGAGAGGCATTATGTGAGTAAGAATTTTATCGAGCAACAGTTGAAACGTTCTATGTCACAGGAATAAGATAAAAGAGTTATGCAGAATTGGAGTAATAATCATTATTAAGATGAAAACGCATTCTTTCCAACAAAATCTTTATCACAATACTCACTGGGTTAAGTGTGCCACCAAGAATGTGGTGCATAGTTCGAACTGGAGCAAGCACCTCTTTTGAACCACTGATGCACCCAGCAATAACCTGACAAAGAATACACATGCAAGGATCGTTAAAGAACTGTTATATATACATATTTACAACTTACCAATTGTTTTTTTTATACATACATCATTGTGTCCTCCAATGTACTTTGTAGCTGAGTGCAGAATCATATCAGCCCCTAAAGCAAGAGCTTTCTGGTTCAGAGGGGTAGCAAAGGTTCCATCTATGCAAACTAGTGCTCCTTTGCTGTGACAAAGTTCTGAAACTAGCTTAATGTCAACAACCCTCAAAAATGGATTGGTTGGAGACTCTGTGAAGAAAAGATTAACCTGGTACAGATATTTCCATTTAAAGCAGGAAGATTGATTTTAGAAAATAATTTTTTTACAGAAATATAGATTAAAGAAAGAACTGAACAAAGGATCATTCGCTTCAACAGTACTGACATTATAGGTATCTAGTGCAGTCTTCAGGCCTTCAACATCAGCAGGATCGATAACTGTGACCTGTAAACAGGATCAAGCCCAAGTCTAGATATAACCACTTTGTATATGTAATACTAAATATAAGAACTTTACTTTGTACGGGTAATACAGCTCATGCTTCCATATCATATACAATTCACCTCATGGAGAAAAAGAACCCTAAAATTATACCTGTATTCCCATTCTGGGCAGGAAATTCTCAATGAATATTCTAGTCTTCCGATAGCAATCAGTAGTTGTGACTATATGTCCACCAGCAGGAACCAAGGCCAAAAGCATAACAGTACTAACACACATCCCAGATGCCATGAACAGAGTTGACTCAGCACCTTCCAGTGCACTGTAGGTAAAAAATCAATCACATTACTCAACAGATCAGATGTTAAATTTCTCTTAATCTAACAACCAGAATAACATGGATATACACAGACCTAATCTTGGCTTCAGCTGCCTCTGTTGTATAGTTACCATATCGTCCATATTCATAGCTTACATGTCGTCCTTCCTGGAAGGATTTTATGGAGCAATATATTAGAGTTATGCAAATATTAAAACATGGCCCTCAGTTTGGCATAAAGGCATTTTTAATGGTACACAACAATAATACTTTTTTAGACAATACATTATAGGTTAGGCACTTCTTTTTCTTTTCAATCCCAAGGAACACTAAGCACACAGAAAAGTTTAAATTAAAGAACAGCAAACAGCAATTGGTACACTCTTCCTTATTGACGCATACTGAATAAGAGATTCAAGATGCCACAAATCAGCAATCGATACCTTGAAATCAATGAGATCAGAAGTTTTCTTGAAGAAGTACGCAGTAGTATTGACCACAGGCGTAGTTATCGCATCAGTAGCAATGCCACGACCTAATCTCTCACCTACAAAAATCCAAAATAACAAAAACAAAGCACACTTAGCAACACAATCTTCATCAAAACGCTATAGAACGAGCTCGAAATCGAAGCCTTACCAGCATGAATCGCAATGCTCCCGTCGGAGTTCAAAAATGGAGGCCTCAAATCGGACTTCCCGGTAAAAGAAGAAGAAGAGGAAGAGGAAGAATTTACAGCGCCGTTTTTAGAACCAGCTACTTTCTCCGCCACGTCATCGCCGCCGGCCAGATCCACAATCGGCTCCGTGGAGGAAGAGGCGGCGGCCGCGGATCCGGCCTTGGCCGGAGACGGAGCGGCGACGCCGATCGGAGCAGCGGATCCGGCGAAGGCATTGTCGGACCAAGACGCCGCCACGACCTGCGCAACGCCGATGTTGCTACAGTTCCGGCGAGCCTTGTTACTCAGCTGCCTGACGAAGTTCGGCGGAAAGCGGAGGATGAGAGAGGAGATCCCGCCGGCGAAGCAGGTCGGGGAGCCGTCCGGCAGATTTAGGCGGCAGGAGAAGCGGCTCCGGGGGAGTTCCGGCTTGGCGTGGCCGGAGAAGTCCGGATCGGATCTGCACTCGAAAGAGGGGAAAACCCTAGGGCAGCTCGAGACGGCCATTGTTGTTGAATTCGTGAGGGGTTTGTTTCTTTCTCTCTCTTCGGTTTCGATTTGTGGTGAGAGGGAAGGGGGCTGCGGAGAAGTCGCTTTATTTATAGGGTGGGCGGACGCCGAATTTACGAGTTGTAATTAGGTCGGGTTTGGTAAAGATTTTTCACTAAGCCTTCTTTTTTAATAGAGCGTTATGAGATTAATCACTCGTTAAATTATTTTGGAACGAGCATGAACATCCACCCAACTCTTCATTATTTTTTCTTGTTATAGCTTTTAGTTGTGGCCTTGTGGGTGTTATTGAACCGTACAAACTGTAGTGCATAAAAACAATAAAGCAAATGAAAAGTTGTTGAACTAAGAAATATTTATATATAATTTCACTAAATAAGTGGAAAATTATTCAAAAAACATATGAATTTTAAAATTCATAAAAAAATATAGGAAGAAGAACAACAACTTTAGTTGTACTTATAAAAATAAAATGAATGAGTTTTACGTGAAAATGGTAATAAAACTAGTAACGTTGTTATTGGATTCCGTTGAATTATACAATAATAAATTGATTAAAATTTCGAAATTATATATGTATTTTATTGTTTTTTTATCATATACGTCTGATTTTCATAATTACATTATATCAAAATCATCCGTCAAAATGATTAGGTTTTTGACCTTTTTTTTATCAAAAAGGTTTTTGAACTTTTTTTTGATATTATCCATAGAATATAATCGGAGACTCTCATATTTTATCCTAGAAGCTTTATGGATTAACCAAATAACCCAAAATCGTAAGGTTTTGGACTATTATCTCTAGAGATTATGGCCTTAAGTGCATGATAAAGGGCAGGCAATTAAGAAGGTTGGTGGGTTCCGACGTGGAATACACAAGTGAGGAGTGAGGACTACTAATGAACTGACACTACTGGATATAAGAACTTGCCAACTTGTTTGCCCATCTGCTTTCGCATTTCCCTCTTACGAAAATGACAAATATAAATACATATAGTACTCACTTTATTAAATTAATAAAAATGGAAAAGAAAAGCAATGAATTCAGCAAAAACGACAGAAGGAAAATTAAAAATATCTGAAAATGACAGAGAAAATGCGTATCCCAATTGGTGTGACTACACACCTTTAATTGCGTGAACATAAACTATCCATGAAATCAACTACACGCCTCGAAAGCTAGAAGTGCAGATTCGAACACACCCGCGCTTTTCGCATCAGCTCACTGGTTGAACACTCATGGTAGTACCATGAGGTCTCGGGTTCGAGACTCCAGGGCAGCGGTTTGCCCTATTTCTTTAGAGCTGGCTTGTAGTCAGTTCTCATCCCTTGTGGATGCTCTAGGCGAGCCCAAGTAGTACTTGTGGCGACCCTAACTCCTTTTCTTATCCAAAAAAAAAAAAAAAAAAAAAACTACATACACCCTTAATCATACCATTGTACATGCGTATAGTAATCTCTAATTACTAAAGAAGAAAAGCTAGGGGATATGTGGAAAACCGCCCATTATTGTCGATTGTTTGGACAAATGAAAGCCAATAATTCTCATTTGGTTGCACAAAATGCTTCACCAACACACCCTTTGTTTACGATTTTTTTGAAGTCAATGTGACAATTTGGTTTAGTCTTGAGTGAAAGCTGATTATAAGAAAACATTTAGCTAGACCTATGGTATCCTGATAAATTAATAATTTTATAGCATGATTGTGTTTATTTGGTATACCACTAGATCTGTCAAAACCTGATCCAACCCGAACGAGAATTTTAGGATTGAAACCCGACCCGAATAGTAGCGAGTAAAGGAAGAAACTGAACCCAACCCGACTGACCCAATACCCAATTTTTACATATGTTGATGTAGGTGGGTAAATTTACCATCATAATTAAGGATAATATTTCCGTCAGCCAGGTAAGCATATCTAATAAATATCTTTATTAGCCTATTAAATCCTGGTAGTTATCCAGTAGTTGGAAGATTCTATCATATTTAAGAAGATAGAATTATTAATTGGGCTCCAAGGAACTAACCCTAGCCCTCTCTCTCCACTATAAATACATGGCTTGGCCATGTAGAAAGGATATACAGAAACGACCCTAGAGGGGCTGATCATCGCTCGCCCTGACCCTAGAGGGGCCGATCATCGCTTGTGATCGCCCTACCCTGCGCCTTTCTCTCTATTGTTTACCCTCGCGAATACTCTACTGACTTAGGCATCGGAGGTGGATTAGGGGGTCCGTTTCGGGGCGCTCTTTTCAAAAAAACTCGAAATTGCAGGTCATTGAAGGTGAAGAGGCTTGGAGAAGAAGGGCATTGAAGAAGGAATTGAGACTTGTACACCGACATATTTCGTGTACTAACAGTTGAAAAAATGTTTTTTCTTTTAAATATTATAATATACTCCCTCCGTTTCATAATAAGTGTCGTTTTAGCACTTAAAATTTGTTTCATAATATGTATCGTTTTAGGTTTTCAAAGTGATTTAATAGGGGTGAATGATGATAATTTTTATTGGAATGTGTATTTGTTGACTAAAGTTGTTCATGCATTGGCAAAAAAAATGTAATGAGTGGTAAGATTAAGAAAAAGTTGTAAGTTTTAAAGTGAATGATTGCTTTTCTTAAAAACTGTGTTGAGAGCTAAAACGACACTTATTGTGAAACGGAGGGAGTACTGTATTATAAAAAAATATTGAAAATAATATATTATTATTTAATATTGGTATCATTTAATCATACTAGTATTATCATAATATTATTATAATAATCATTCAAAAATCAAAATTTTGACTTGTGAGTTAGATCGATCCGAACCACACAACGACTTATCAAGACATGATTCGACTTGACTAGTATTCCAACTTAACCGAATCCGCACTCAACATGAACCCGAAAAGACCAAACTTGAAACCACCCGAGCCTACCCATTTAACACCTCTCTATATATACCACACTTGTTTGGGATTGATTAAGATTTGTTAAGAATGTACAATACGGAGTGTTTTAAGTAGGACCTAAAGAAAGAAGAAATTTCTCAAAAAAAAAAAAGAAAGATGAAAAAAAAACTATACACATTCTATATCCTTGCTTTGAGTTTGGGTTGATCAAAGATCGATACTATTCTAGTTATTTTTTGTTAAACGAAAATATTTGTGGCCGGGATAAGTTGACACTTTAATTTGTTTATGAGTGGCTTAACTTGTGTACTAATTTTGCTAGGAGTAAGACTGTATTTGGTATTTGACCCACTTCTATTTTGTTGAGTCGTTAGGTTCTATAAGATCTCCGAAGATCTTTTATTTCGACGCAAAAATACTTTAGCAATTCACTTCATAAATCTGAAGATGGATTGACCAATGCATATATCAACTACGACACTATGTTATTAGTGTTTTTCCAAGTCGATGGATTAATTTGTTTAGTGTTATTAGTGTTTAGTCATGGCTTCGGGCCCGATTCCGAGCTGGTTTCCAGAAGGCTTCGGTTCCGTTTTGAATCAAAATTTTTTTTTTTGCATGCGCAGTTTATGAATTGCGAGCGCATATCACTTATTTAAAAAAATAGAAAAAAACGGCGGTTTTCCGGCCGGTTTAGAATAGGCGGTTTGGAATTGGGTTAAACCACCGGTCCGGCGGTTCCAGGAATCCCCGAACCGAAATCGAAACTATGAGTTGACTGTTCAGTTCCCGAAACGGCGCGCTGGTTTTGACGATTTGATCCGATTCGGTTCGCTAGCTCAACCGAACCGGACCCATGACTACTCTCACCCAACCATTATCAGTTATTATTTTTTCTTACGACCTCTCAGATTATAAGCCTTGTTGGTATTCTGGAGTCGTAGCCTTGTAGGCTCTAAAAATTAATACCTCTCATAATTTTTGTATTATCTTATGAAATTTATTATTATTTGGAATATTCTCTCACTCATATTGGTGTGTGTAAGCAGGGGCGGAGCGGGGGGGGGCGAAGGGGGGCGGTCGCCCCCTCTCTCCTTCTCCCAGTAGTGTATATTGGATAAAGTAGTAGGAAAAAATAACAAAAAATCTTTGGTCCAGTGGTACACTGACCCCTCTTGCTTCGAATGGTCCCGGGTTCAATTCCTTTTAGCCGTGTTCTTAATCCCTCTTCTTTGATTGCCAGCTTCCCACTTCTATATTTTTACTTGTAGTACGGTAATTAAGTTTCTTTAATTTTTTTTGTTTTGTTTCGTTTATTTTCGGCCAAAAACATATCAACAACTATTAGCTTATCTTCATTATGGTGTTGGGGAGTAATTTAAAACTACTAATAATTTTGGTTAATAATTAAGTTGTTGTTTGTATATTGCAAAGTAAAAGTATTTTTTATAAATGTAAATAACTATTCCTATATTACAATTGATGATTTCTTTTACATATATACTACTACTAGATTATATATTTTACTTGCATTGTATAAGCATGTTATTGATACTAATTAATATCTTATCACTATATATATTGGCATTTATTTTGAATATATATTTATTTATATAATATAAGTAATACTAATACATTTTTCTATATTACAATCCTCGTAACCAACTTTACCCCCCCTCCCAGTTTTTT
This sequence comes from Polygonum maritimum, assembly GCA_963924305.1. NCBI lineage: Eukaryota > Viridiplantae > Streptophyta > Magnoliopsida > Caryophyllales > Polygonaceae > Polygonum > Polygonum maritimum. The sequence continues at coordinate 42,883,641 of OZ002731.1, read as the reverse complement.
CTGGCTCCGCCACTGTGTGTAAGTACGTCATAGTCGATAATCGTGACATGATTCACTGTTAAGTTATCAACAACTTTGAATCTCATCAAGCCATTCTTGCATTAGCATATTTGCAACTTGCGTGAATGCAAGTTCATCCATAGGCTTAGTTGGACATGGCAATTATTGCCATTTTTTCCCTTTAAAAAAGCAACCACTATCATCATCGTCTGATTACTATTTTCTGTGTATTATAATCTAAAATTGGAATTAAGTTCCATCTACTACAAGTGTATAACTGTAGAAGTGATTACTTACATTTCTTAATCCTACTTAAGCCGGATCCAAATCTTCTGTCCCCTTCCCACCTCCCCTTTCCGTGTCCCTCGCTTCTTATTTGTCGAAATTATTTATTTTGGTAGAATTAAAGGGAAAATATAAGGGGGGATCCATAATTTCGACCAATAAGAAAGAAGGGGCACAAGAGGGGGATGTGGGAAGGGGACAGAAGATTTGAATCCACTTAAACCCCACCATATATGACACCATCGATCGATCTGTCCCTCGTTTGATTTCACCTTATATGAACTAATTATTATTTTGACCTATTTAAACTATTTTCAACCTAATAAATTAAAATCATAATTTTGTTTTACATTTTTTTTTGGTCGAAATAATTTTGTTTTACCTTTTTTTGGGTAGAAAAATAATTTTGTTTTACTTTTTTTTTGTCGAAAATAATTTTGTTTTACTTGGCGAATCATTATTCAGAAAACAAAATATTTATTCAGACAAAATATCTTAAATAATGGGATTTCAACTAGCTCTAAACTACTACATTAGAACATTAGTTAAAAATCTCAGTTTTGGAAACTAAACCCCACAAAACAAAAGCATTACTACTCTTATAAAAAAATAAACAAACTATTAAGTAGTAACATTTAATTAAAATACTAGGGCATGCCCAAGTATGAAATATCACCCGCACGATCGTACAGAACGCAGAAGGAAAACGAAAATGGATTGGGTTCACAAACTAATCAACTAATCCATTACTCAAAAGCTTCAATTTTATTCATTAAATTAAGTACGTAATGGAATATAATCATTTCATTAATACCTAGCAAGCAAAATGTACGTCAAGGAGAAGACCAACTACTCAACTATACCCATTGCAAAAAGCACAACATTCAAAAGCTTGTATATACACAACAATCGTCTACAAATTCAAACTCTTCAGTTTTTTGCATCAAAGTCTTCTAGTAAACATGATGTACCCAGGCAATTGCTACATAGAAGGCGATAGCAACAAACCGAATCCATCGACTATCGCGATTATCAAGGGTGTTTCAATTCTGGATTTGGTTCTACGGGTGGTTGCCCTACTCGGAACCTTCACGAGTGCCATCGCGATGGCGTCTACCTCCCAAACCCTTCCTTTCGTCACCCAAACGTTCCGGTTTCGTGCTCGCTACACCGATCTCCCTACCTTCAAGTAAGCAATTAAGGCTCGTTTGGTATTGATATCTTTTATACATCGTACTTTGTTCTAAAAAAACATGTAGGGCACCCGCCAATCTAGGTTAATTGCCTAGGTATTCGTTTAGTTGAAGGCCGGATTTTCCCCACCCAATAGCGTTTTTTAGAACATTTGTCCACTTTCATATCAATGATATTGACTAGAATAGAAAATCAATGATGTCTGTCTTCAGATAAGATACCAGGGCATCGTACTTTGTTCTAAAAAAAATGTAGGGTACCCGCCGATCTAGGTTGCTTAGTTATTCGTCTAGGCGATAGCCGGATTTTCTCCGCCCAATAGCGACTTTTAGAACATTTGTTCGCTTTCATATCAATGATATTGATTAGAATAGTTATTCATTCTTATGTTTTCTCATATCAATACCAAACGAACCCTTAATTTGTTTACCCTGAAAGTGCAGGTTCTTCGTGTTCACAAACGGAATGGTCACGGCGTACTTTGTCCTAATCCTGCCGCTCTCGCACTTCCACGTCAGCGCGATGGCGGCAAAAAGCAGCCGAATCATCGTCCTCATCTTTGACACTGTATGTACGATTCTGCCCTCGCCTCGATCCCTTGCCTTTTCAAATTTCCTTCTTTTTGGCGGGAACTTTTTTCGCGGTTAGTGATTCGATTTTACGGGTTAATTACGTTGAAGGTGATGCTTGTGTTCTTGGGGTCAGGCACGGCTGCTACGACGGCCATAGTCTACGTGGCGCGCAATGGCAGCGCGCGTGCGAATTGGTACTCGGTTTGCCAGCTGTTCGGGAGCTATTGTGATCGGATATCCGGAGCGTTGATCGGGTCGTTCGTTGCCGTTGGTGTGCTTCTTCTGCTCATCTTGTTTTCGGCCGTTGCCATCTCTAGATGACCAATTGACCCTTTGAACGCGGGTTACTTATTGGATTTTTTGGGTGTTAATTGATTTAATTATCTGGCCTAATTGGCAGAAATGTATAGAACTATGTGAGCAGGAAATTAAACCTATATCAATCTCAATCAGCATGAGCTTAATTTTGTGGTTGTTAAGGAAATTTTGTGGTATACATATTTATATACGGAGTAGTTATCAACGCCTTGTTGTCTCACATTTATTTTGATTGTGATTTTGATTCTGATGTGTAGTTGAGGTATTGATTATTGTGATGGGTTTTCCGACAGAAATTGCAGTGGGCTGAGTTTTGCATGATTGGGCCTGGCCCATTTTGGATCGTTCCTTTGGAATCGAATTACTGGGCCGATTAGTTTGATCTTAAGAGGTTAAATATGTAGTTTATTTGTATGTCTATATGCATATCCAAGTGATTGCACTTATGTGGTTAATTCGTGTTATTCAACGTACAATTTCATCATGATTCATGACCTTGACCATGAATATTACCCAGTATATACATACATACTACTCATGGCTTAGCATGCAATGTACATAATAGAACAGTTAACAATGTGCGAATAAAATTACAGATCTATGCAAATGAGGAAACCAAAAAAGATGGGTAGGCTTAAGGACTCAAGGTATAAGGTATTGGTATTAGAACGTTGACTTAATCAAGGAATAATCATCCTCTTCAATGATTGAGTTTTTTTTCCTCAAAGAACAACCGATCGAAAGAATGTGTATTGTGTCACATCGTTCCCTTGGTTCTCGTATACGTACTACAAATTAAACCCGTGTGTAATATTTTATCGTCGATCTCAATATCATCACCTATTAGACTTTCTAATCAATGTAAATTAAATACATATGTAAATAATTTAGAATACAAGGAAAGTGTAAGGATGGAATAAGTTTGAGACTAATATATATGGATTATTACGTAAGTTTTTGTGTTTGGTATATAACAATATCATTGACATGGTAAGCACAAATATATATACTATTGGTCTAATTGATCGTGTCTACCTTCTTAAACTTGGGGAGCAAGTCTATAAAATGAGGAGATCGAGAGAATATATCGAGTCTAAGACAAATTAATTTATACCCTTAATAGTGTATGGATTTAGCGTGGACTCCGGACATTATGCCAAGTGTCAAGATTTTTCCAATGGAGGTGTATATATTTCCTAATTATATATGGTTTAAATTAACGTTTAATTCTAAGCATATTCTGACATCATATCAAATAAACGATTATTTATCCAAATTGTGAATATTTTAGCTCTTCATAATATGCTTAAAATCTAGTACTAGCCTGGTTTTGCATGGCTAGCTGGCTAAGTGATGACAACAAACATGCTTGTGGCCTGTGTTAATTGGTTAAGCTCGTCACATATGTACACACTAAAGAAACCTATGTATTCATTGTACACCTTTAAGTTACATTAAGTATAAAAAACCCAGTAACGATATATCAAAATATTAATCCACGCAAGATCTTATCTAACTGAACTATCCAAGTTAGCACTAATCAACATTAATACTTGGCATGTAGACGAAATCCAACAAACCTTTGAAGAAGTTGAGACTAATTAATAAAAACAAATTATGGTTGACAAAGCCGACGACTTTCCATAAGTCAATATAACAAATTGCACGAGTAACGGATATATCAACCATCATCATACTATTTAGGGGTCATAATGGTATTTTTCAACCATTATACTAGCTATGTGCCAACTAACCGTCCGAAACCCTATTTTGTTAAGTATAATTAAAACCTTGGTTCAACATTCTTTTATTTCATTATGTTAGACTAATGATAAAAAAACAAAATGGACAAAATTCAATGCACAATATGAGAAGACGTTAATTATACGTGTGGGACTTGTTAATGATGATGATGATGAGCGCATCACAACAAGGGTGGATTGGCCATGTGTTTTGTCTCTCGTCATGGCTTCATGCCGTAACGCGGGAAACCGGGCCCCACATCTGCCAGATCAGCACTCTTTTCTTTTTCCTTTTTTTTTTTATAATAAGGAAATTGGATTAGGGCGCGCGTCCATTGTTCGATCGCACAACTTGTTTTAGATAAATATTATGGAAACGACCGACTTTATAATTATAATGTACTTTTCATAATACAGTATGTTGTTCATTATGCCCGATATGAAATTTCCATAACGCAATTAGAATATGAGTGAAGGTGATCTTGAAATATAATGTCGTCTTTAATTTTAAGATGAGATGAGAATAACAACACTAAATGACAATCCATGTCTTCTTCTTTGCAAAGTTAGGGTTTTGGCCGTCAACCCAACTTGTTTTTCGGGTGCTTGATAAAGGATGCTTCATTTTTTTTAAGGTAAAGGACACTATTTATGAGGGTCGAATCGATGACTTCTGCAGTTCTGCATACTATTATTGAATAATTAACACGACACTTGTATACAATTAACGGTAACATCTAAACGTCTTCTAAGTACTAACCAAATTATATTCCTCCGAAGATTCCTATTTGGATAACTTACACACCCGGGTAAATTAAGGTCAACTTGTACGGCTAGCAGAAGTTGAACTCGAGATGATAATCAATATACTGTAGTAATGAAGAGGTGATAGCATGACTAAAACACTGCTTTTTCTGACCAAAAAATAATAATATTGTGCTTAAGAATGAACACCTATAAAGGTTAAATAAAACACCTATATTGATCTCAATATTTAGCTTAAGAATTGAACAAAGATTTGACCATGGACATACTATAAATGATCCATAATTATTAAGGTTATGTTAATTGTTTATTTACACATATAACATATATATATATATATTGATGATTTTCTAGGGTTCTCTCATTTCAAATGTTGATATATACACTCATACGGTATGAGTGTATATACCCAAGGGACCCTTAATATTTCTTTCTTAATTATTAGACAAAATTACATCCCAACCCAATTTCCGACTAAAAAAGCAGCAAGTTTTCCATCTTTAGGCCCTGTTCGGCATAGGTTTACGGAGGTTTTTGAAGGTTTGTACAATTCAAAACCTACCTAAATAGATGTTTGGTAAGACAAGGTTTTTTAGGAGGTTGAGGTTTTAGTAGGTTTTTTATGAGGTTTGAAAGGATAAAATAGAAACCTTGATAGAGATAGGTTTTAGGAGGTTTCCGAAATTTTTTGGTAACTTTAAAGCAAAACCTACTTTAAACCTTTTAGTACCGAACATCATATTAGGTTTTAAAAAAGAAAACCTCTACCTATTAAAAAAACCTACACCTATCAAAAAACCACTTTAAAAACCTACACCTTCTCAAAAACCTTGTTTTGCCGAACAAGGTAGAGTGCTAAAATATTATGTTAATCTCTCAACAAATAACAAAAGTAATTTAAAACTCCAAAAATTGCTGAATTAAACATGTACAAAACAACACAACTCTTCAACAACTGGAATAAACTAGAGACAACAAACAACAGTAACATGACTACTGTTTTTGGTTCGACGAAAAAATAAAATGACTGCCGTTTTTGGGAATTCCGTGGCGTAAGCGCGTGCTTATGAAGGAAAAAAAGAATGATTAAGGAATTTTAATCAGCAATATTACTATTACTTTCAATGTTTACGATTTGAAAAAGTCATAACGAAAATGACAGGATTACATAACTATAGGTAGAGTCCATGAGAAGCTCGAAATTTTATTCCCCTATTTAAACACTTTCACAAGAGCCCAAAAACCCGGACATCGCATTATCAAGCATATCCTTTCACCAAACTACCCACAATCAAATCATTGACTTACTAAAAAACCCTTCTTCCATCTTGAAAATCAACACTTTCTGATGAGCGATTCGATGGAGGACAATCGGTGGCTCCAACGACTCAATCAAGAACAACCGATCGATCTTCTACCCGGATTCCGATTCCACCCCACCGACGACGAGCTGATCGAGTGTTACTTGTTCCCCAAGTCTCTCGATTTCGGGTTCATCGCGCTCGCTATTGGGGATGCCGATTTGAGGAGGCGAGAGCCATGGGAATTGCCTCGTAAGTTCAAATCCTCGTTTTGTTTGTCTGGTATATCGAGTTGTTTTTTTTAAAACGATGGATGGGGTGTTAAATTACCTTTTTACCCTCGTAGGGATGGCGAAAATGGGGGAAGAAGAATGGTACTTCTTCTGCCTGAGGGAGAGGAGGTACCCAACGGGACAGAGAACAAACAGGGGCACAAAGTCAGGGTATTGGAAGGCAACGGGTAAAGACAAGGAGATTTACAGCGGTAAATGTCTGGTTGGCATGAAGAAAACCCTGGTTTTTTACTTGGGCAGGGCTCCGAAAGGAGTTAAATCGAATTGGGTTATGCATGAGTACAGATTGGACGGTAAATACTCCAAGGACAACCTCCCTCAATCAGCTCAGGTAACTAATTAATTGAGAAGTTAATCACTACTTTATCATTTACCATGGGTTAACCCGTGGTTAATTTTTTTCAGAGCGAGTGCGTGATTTCTAGAGTGTTCCACAAGAATCCGGCCGGCAAGAAAACGCACATTTCAGCTCTTCCGCCGAATCCGAATCCGAATCCGCAACCGGAATTCGCAAATCCGATGCCTGAACTGATCCCGTATTCGCCGTGCCCAAGCGGTTTCGACACCGGAAAGTCCCCTCCGATCACCTCCGGCGAAGAAATCCGACAGCCGGAAAACGCTCCTCTTCCGTCTTTCGACTTCCCGTCTTTCGCCGATCAGCTTCAATTCTCGGACTCCTCGATCTCAATGTACCTGCACGACGATTCCGGCGACGGGAACGACTTGCTGGCGAGCCTGAAAGCGGAGCCGTGGACGGATTCCGGTCCCGGCGGCGGATTTGGCGCCGGAGATTTATGAGATGATTGGGGTCGGTTGACCGTTGACGACGAGTACTGAAGTTGTAAATTGGGATGGAGATTTAGGGTAATTTCGTAATTTCAGGATTTGTACATAATACTGGTTTTTTTATACTACCTTTTTTCTTTTTGGTTAGTGGAATCAATTTATACGGTATACGGTATACGGCATACGGTTTTATGTTCTGGATCATTTGTGTTGGTTTGTTCGTAGTCTATTTTTTTTGTACGTGCATATATAAATCTGTAATATATCACGAATTAATACAAGCTCTCGTTTGGCCTTCGGGCATTTAGTCAAAACGGTTAAGCTTCCAAGGGTAATACCCAGAGGTCACCGGTTCGACTCTCATGGGCAGTGTCCTCAACCAAAAAAAAATACAAGCTCTCGTTTGGTTGAAGATTATGAGCTTTAATTGTAGCTTAAGCATGAAGACACATATTAATGCTAAGCTTGATCTGGGATATGCTAGGGATTGACCGATTGAGCATTTTCTTAATGTAAAAGCATGCATCCTTAAAAGGAACACGTTATTTTAGTTTAAGAAATTCGACCATTTATCGTCATTGGTAAATAGTAAGAGGTTGATGAGCTCACTTTCAAATACAAGTAGATTAAAAAATAAAGAGTTTTGTTGAGTTTTTGTGTTACTTTGTTAGGTGAAATAAATTAAACTAGCCTGTTGAGCATTTATTTTTGTTTTTTTAAGGGAAAACCTATCCTAAGTGGTTGACTTTAGATCATCGTTTCATCTGGTAAGGACTACGAACTAAAAAACCAGCTTATATATCGACCAACTCAATTCGATAGTAAAGAAGAATAACGAGACTTTATTAGTAAATTACCCAAGTGAAGAGGCCGAATACATGAATTTAATCCGAAACCTCCCAATGTACCTTCTTACCACCGTGTTGAGTATATAGTTATTCAAATACAAATATAATTAAGGTATATACTTAATTGTAAATCGGAGTGGATTAAGTTAGAGTAGCCCAACGTTGCATTTTTACATTAATTAATTGGTTCAAGAGGAACTTTCCTTCGAGTTATGGTTCGTTTGAAGTAAGCTCATGAGATTAATTGAAACGTGCTCATAAGATTCTTGTAAGGATTGTAGATTAATTGTAACGTGTTCATAAGAAGTCATAGATTGTGTGTGTGCTATATTAGCTAATTGTGCAACGATCGCCAAATATTTCCATCTTAGTTGGTAAGTATATGATAATCTGCGTATTAAGACTCAATTAACACGATAGATATAGGACTATTTTCACTTTCTATAGATTCCTACACGTAGATAACAACCTTTGGTGTCGAGTTTAACAAAATAAAACCATCTCACTTAAAAAAAACAATAGGAAATCAACGATAATCAAAAAAATTGTTTCAAAGAGTGCATGCATATTCAAAAGTCCACTAAAATCGAAAATAGTTAGCAAGCTAGAAAATGTACGGTTTCGTCTATCAAGTAAATTTTCGCACAACAAAGCAAGAAAATGCACGTATGTTACGTTTTTGTCTATTCATGCAAAATTCGTACTAAAATATGAGATTATCAGGGGGCGAAACATGTCTAAAATACTTTTATATTATATATTATATATTTGGACAAGTCAATATTTTTTTTTGATGCTCTACTTAGCCGAAATACAGTATCATTTTCAACCAAGTTGAAAGGTTGGTGAGAAACTGTCATCTTAAACACACTATTTTAATATTAATGAGTTTAATTTAATTCAAATTATGTACTTATATGATCCAAATTTGATACACTTGGTCAGATTAATGTAAAATAATGGAGAGATGACATCACGTTATGTAGTTTTCATGTCAAGTTTTGTTTAGTGGTCAAATATTTTCACTTTGTTTTGTCAAAAGTCTCACTTATTTTACTTGACCAAAAAATAAAAGTCTCACTTATTTTAAGCCGAACAAACATTCTTAGTGATATGTAGAATTGTAGGTGGAGAATGTAACGGGAAGTTGAGAATATATATATTTGCATGCAACTTGTAATTTTTAATTAAAATATTTTTAGTATGCAATTTGATATAATCCGATTACTAGACTATGAATCATACTTCCCCTCGCTTTGACCATACCAGTTTTTTACGTAGAATAAAACTTTGAATTTTTTAACAAATATTCAAATATGGCAATATTTATATTCAAACATAAATTTACATTGGATTGTGCAAAGTGGGTCATAACTCATAAGGACCATATGCATACAAAAAAAAACCATATGCATACAAAAAAAAAAAAAAAGAATCTATTGGGCTCAGGCCCATTTGTAAGCCCAATTCGCTCAATTATCATAAAAACAAAGGTATTGGGCTGTGCATAAAGCTGATGAGATGGAAAATAGCTTTAATTTAAGCACACATTACCAAGAAAAAGACTTTTTCTTTGTCATCTTTAAAATTTTTAAGGTGTATAGGGAACAATGCTGCTCGATCCATCCTAACTTCACAAGTACAATAACAGCAATGTTTGCACAATACAGTCTACACTCGAATTCTTACCCGAATGCGACCTTTGCCCTTCGCACAATACAGTCTCTACGGTCGAATTCTTACCCGAATGCTAAAGATAAAACAGTTATTAAATACGAGTACGACGAGATAAGGGTACGTATATCATAAAACGACAAAATTATACCGGGACAATCTTGTCCTCCCCTCTAACGTCATTGTCCCGCGCGCCTACAACTTGTAAATGGTAAAATGAAATCAATTGTTTTTTGTATTAGACATAAAAGAAGTTGCTACTCTTTTATTATTATAATTAAGAATTTGATATTTTTTTAGAATAGAAATTAAATTTATATAATTTGGAGCAGCAATGAATATTTCTCATAGTAGACCATCAAGTCAATCTTGTAAGGTGGACAAGTAGAGAAGTTTAATACTAAGGATCATTTATTTCGTGGCCAAATTTTAAGAGGCTGATATCTTGCAATCTATGATTCGTTTGCATTTGCATAACAAAATAAAATACTATCAATTGGTTTAATTGTGGCGTTAGGAGATCAAATTTGCCTGGGTTTTGTTGCCAATAGATGACCCTTAACATGGCTATATCATTGGGTAAAAAGTGCCTGGTTTTGCTACTAATACTACTACTATTATAATTATCATCATCAAAGAATGGATTAATTAAAGATTTTGTATTATCTATGAACAAACAACTACGTACACACGAAAAGGATGCACTAACGATTAAGACGTCAACATGGAATAGTGTATTTACATCAGATCTAGCACCTCTAAATTTGCTTTGTGTCACCATAATTAACGGCTAATCGAACAAAGTTCAAAATTTAAGTTAGGGCGTACACAACTGGAAAATGTGCGTGTTACCGTTCATTAGGGCCGGTTTAAAAAAAAAAGCGTCGATTTTTACCCTATTTTCTAGTAATTTGTATAGTGTCTTAGCCTCCTATCTACAAGTCATAGAGAATCACATTTCCAAAAGTGAAGATAAATTCAAAACCAGTGAGTAATTAACCGCCCTAAAGTTAACCACTATTTCATTCTCAAGCACGGTCCCAAGAACATAATGCATTAAGTTAGGTTATTTAAAAGGTAGGGTCAATGAAGAAAAGTAGCAAAAGCAATTAAATGTACGAGCTACTGTAGTATTGAAGGATTTTGAGTAGTGGTACGTGGTGTCCACTGGCCAGGCTTTGGGTAATTAAATGTAGGAGGGTTAGTTAATTAACCGGGCGCTGCTGGCCGCACGATCAGATCGGTCAACGATCTGATGATGAGTCAACCGTCAAATGCCCTCTTCCTTAGGGTGCTACGTACATCCTCTTTCACATCATTTATCAATTATCATCATCCCTTCCTACATACACAATTCTTATCTTCTTCATCGTGTTATTTGTGCTCCATTTTATACCTTTTCACCACCGTAAATTAATTGAGTTAATATGTTTGAATCATACATTGCGACAGACGACATCACGGGAGTCCGGGGGTACGGTGGAGTAAGCTCGGACCAAAGAGTATACAAGTATAAAATACGGAGTATGTTTTTTAAGCCTATCGTAAAATCTGTTTGATCCTGCTGCCCGACTATATCTATAACCAGGGTTTCTTGAGTTTTTATATAAATTTCTAAAATACCTAGAGCTCTTTAATCCGAATTTAATTTTGTTTTTTATAATAATATTTTAACACACTGTTACCGATCTACGTAAATTTATGTGTTGATTCTGTTTATTATTTTCATTCGATCTCTCTTTACGACAAATTGAACAACCGCAACAGTAATTTCTAGCTACTAACAGTTTTAGTGAGTTACCTATTTATTTACAGTTTTTGACACCATATATATAGGGTATTTATTATCTTGACCACTTTATTCTTGTATGTTATATATATACATATTTTTATCAACAGTATACTTTAATAATGTGAAATCCACCTTGTAAGAAAACCCGCAAATTAATTTTATCTAAACAAAAGTTCATGTAGTAGGTCAGGTGTCTAGTGACTCTTGACATGATGTATTATAGTAATACGGTTACGGAGTAGAAATTAACTTTCACCATATCGTCAAGCAAAAAAAAAAGCTGACGTATGCATGCACCTAAATTTGCCGTATACGTACATATATTAAATTTAAGGGTACGAACTAGCTAGCCACCTTTACACTATACATATATTTTAGCATCCCTAATCCATTATCAGAATTATTGATTTTCACTTAAAAATAAGGTTTAGGATATACTCTCAATAAAACTGAGGTTGTGTTTGGCTACACTAGTTTATATGCTAGTTGTAGTTGAAATAATATAGTGCTATTAACTAGTTATGAGAGGAGTCATATAATAGTTATAAAAAAACACCAAACAAAAGGTGATAATAACGAGTTAGCTAAAGTTGATTTGTAACTTTTAAAACTTAAGTTATTTATGTTGAATGTTAATTTTGTCATTTCAAATAAAATAAACTATAAAAATTACTCCAATACTTTGTTTTTTTAGTTGCATGGATAAACTAGTTGAAAAACTAATAACTAGTTTATTTTGTCAAGCCAAACAACATTTTTCACGTTTTAAAAACTAAAATTAGTTAAAAAAACTAGTTGAAATGGCTTACCAAACACACCCTTGGAAACTAGACAAAAACATCATATCTATCCCAAATGAAAATCAATTTAATAAAAAAAATACCGTCCATCAACTCTTGAGATCAGAAACCGTAGCTGTTAAATAAGATATCAAAAACTAATTATATTAATTCTTTTAATACTCATCCCTGCCCTAAATCATACGGAAAACTTCAAGAGCACATTTAACGGTAGACCATCGTCTGTTGTCATCATAATATTTTATTATTTTTTTTAAAGCAAATTGCTTTTACTAAAAGGGTCTACACTTGTTAATCTTAGGTTGAAAGACCAAACTCAATTTTGTTCATCTCCATAACAAATCTTCCCTTCTTTTCATCCATTTATTATTTTATTATTTTATTATTTTTACATAATGACCAACTTTTTTTGATAAGGAAAGACTAAGCGGTATACTATTCTAGAGCATCCTTACAGACGAGGTCCTAAAGAACCGAATCGAAGCTAAAAGTAAGAGAAGAGACAAAACAAAAAGAAGTTGCTATGAAGTCTGCAGTAGAATTGACACCATGAGGCGTGTGATTGATCCCCCAATGTTCTGAAACCTCCCGAACAAACCTAAAATATCCGTCCGTAATAACGCAATCCCTTAGGGGCAGCTTCAATCTCATGCACGGCCTTCACCAATGCTCATCCCAGGAGGAAGTTTGAAAAATATTATTTTTTTCGGAGGTAAAAATCAATGCTTGTTAATTAATGATTTTCTTTTTCTTTTTCACCGTTACCTCAAAGTAAAACAACAAAAAAGGAAGTACTAACATTCGTTTCAGTTTTATCCCATGGATTTCGCTGACTCTTCTTTTCTATGCCCCATCTTATTTATTACGTACTCCTTCTTCAATCTCTCTTTAATTCCTCACTTAATTATTAGCTTACACTGTCTCTGCATTGGTATAGCTAGCTTTCTATAAAGGGCATTCTGAGAGTAACCCTTGTTCCTAGCTAATTTGATGCCTTGAGTTCTCACATCTTTCGCTTATATAAATAACACGAGATCGAGTTGATAAAGATCGAAGACGACGATTGAATCGAATCGAACCGAGTCGGAGAAAATGGGGAGGTCGCCGTGTTGTGACAAGGTAGGGTTGAAGAAAGGGCCATGGACTCCTGAAGAAGATCAGAAGCTCTTGGCTTATGTTGAAGAGCATGGCCATGGAAATTGGCGCGCTTTGCCTTCTAATGCTGGTAATTTCAATATCAAACTTTGTTTAGCTACCCTTTTAAGTTCAAAATTAGGGCTAATGCATGAGAGAATTTTCATTATTGTATGTACTAGGGCTTCAAAGATGTGGGAAGAGTTGCAGATTAAGGTGGACTAATTACCTTAGGCCAGACATCATTAGAGGCAAATTCAGCCTCCAAGAAGAACAAACCATCATTCAACTCCATGCCCTCTTGGGCAACAGGTTCAATTATGATCATATATTACTTTTCAATCTTATGACATACTAAATTATTATAACGTGACGTGAAACGTTATCTGAACAAACTATACTAATGCAAAAAACTGTACATTGATGATTTGTATGTTATCTCAAAATTGTAATTGTGTTGTAATCAATCGATCGATGTATCATTTTCAGGTGGTCAGCTATAGCGACACACTTGCCCAAGCGAACCGATAATGAGATCAAGAACTACTGGAACACCCACCTGAAGAAGCGACTGGCCAAGATGGGGATCGACCCGGTCACCCACAAGCCCAAGAACGACGCCCTTGTGGCCAATGACGGGGTCCAGTCCAAGAGTGCCGCTAACCTTAGCCACATGGCGCAATGGGAAAGCGCACGCCTTGAAGCCGAGGCCAGGCTTGCTAGGCAATCTAAGCTCAAGTCTAGCTCCTCCCATACACAACAACTCATCAATCCCCAAGGCTACAATTTTAGTCCTCCACAACCATCTTCATCCACTTCAATCAACAACAGTCTAGGAATCAACACATCGTCGTCGCCACCACCAACAAGGTCAAGCCTTGATGTACTTAGGGCTTGGCAGCATGGGGCCCACCATTCTCCGACTTCCACCCTAAGCTTCTCGGAGAATGGGCCGGTGGGCCCCATAACTACTACTGCTACTACTACTGCTACTGCTATGATAGAGTTCTTGGGGAATAACTCGAGCGATTTGATCAAGGAAGATGTAAGAAGTTGTGAGCAAAATCATGATCATTTCCATGATGGGATGGGATTTTCATTGATGCCCACATTCGTGCCCGACCAAAATGAGCATGGGAGCTTCATTGAAGGGTTCACAGAGCTATTGTTGTGCAACTTTTCGGAGAAGAACTTGGCGTCGGAGGAGGATGGCGACGGTGTTGGTGGATCAAGTGGTGGTGTCACTGAAGACAACAAGAGCTATTGGAATAGCATTCTCAATCTGGTCAATTCCTCACCCTCGAGTTCTCCATTGGTTTAATTAATTCAATAAATTAAGATAGCAATTTGTTTCATGTTGATTACTTAAAGTTGTCATAAGCTCTATCTTAATCACTCTGAATGTGACCACAAACATTAATGTTGATACTCCATGTGAGGTAAAATCTTTAGTTTTTTTTCCTTCTCAATCTTTTTTTGCTGTAAAATTTCCATCATTTAATGATCTAAGCTTTAATTTCAGTGGGGCAAAGAATTGAAGTGAGAACTTAATTAAAAATAGAAGGAAAAAAAAGGGGATAGAAGAAGTAAAGATGGGTATATGATTGGATTTGTGTGATCAAGCAAGAGAGAAGGTAAGCATTAAAAGATATTGAATTGAATGTTGTTAGTTTGATGTCATATTCAGCTGCACAGGGCAAGATTCAATTATGTGTCTTATGCTCTGGTTGTCATGAAAGTTCTATATATTTTGTGGTGGTCTCTTAGTTGTCTCTAGGCTGTTTATATATATCTATAGTAATATAAGTGTCAATAGTATTGGCCACGTAGTTCACTTCTACATTTATAATAATTTTATCGGGTTTTCGACCAAAAAATAATAATAATCTTATCGGGAATAACTTCTCAACTTGCTCGGGTTAAGGGTACGTATATCTTGACCTCTAAATCCTGTATTAATGGGTATGTTACACCTATAATATACATGAAGTCTTGCTCAACCTTAATACTGTAATTATGAAACTTTTATGTTTCATATAAATGATCGATATTGATTGATTGATTGCAAATCTTTTGATTTAAGTTGGGTTTGAGTTGATTGATTGAGATATCAAATGAAGTTTTTGCAATGTCTAGCTAATCATGGTATATACAAGGTAGTGGTACACATAACTTATATTCTTATAATAAATAAACTTGTTTAAGAAAAAAAATATATTAATATATTAGTGGTGTTTAAAATCAATTTACGAGAAGTATATATTTGACTTGTATGGAAATGAATAGTATTAATTATTTTTGATCTTATAATTTTTATAGTACATTTATTACACATAGTGGCATCTTTATCATCTTTCTTGGACTCGGATATTCCGGTGAATGATTCAAAAGTGTTTTACGTGTAAATGTTAGTATTTTTGTAAACATATGGAAAACATTTATTGCCAAAAAAATGTAAAGAAGTGAATAAAATAAAATCACACCATGTCCAACGAAAAAGATATCACGAAATGAGGTAAGAATACCACTTTAAAGGTTGCATGAAGCGAACTATGAATACCCGACTTTGTAACTTATTATTTAATTTCAAACTTAATTAGTGTGAATTCGGGGGAAAAAAAAAGAAATTAGCTTCATTGTATATGCTTAACGTACCGATATGGCAATATTGTTTCCTTTTATGGTTTTTCATACGTGTTAACCAAGATCTTGCCACTATGAATACCCAAATTTAACTCCAAAAAAAAAAACATGACGTCATGTTGTTGAGATTAATCATTTGTAACCGAGCAAACCCTTTTTTTCTTCCTAAAGATAAGATTATAATAATATAACTGGAGTTGCTTATATAAAAACATATCTTCTCTTCAAAGGTTGTTGCATGGAAAAAGAATTAAAAGATCATATGCATGCATGTGAGCATATCTTTGGTGGCTAATTAAAGTGGGACTAATTAATTAGAATGGCAATAAAATCTCCGACATTATTCTTGTCGTTGACAATTGACACTCACATTGTCAAAACATAGTTCTTTATACTGATCTAAAAGCGGTTTTAGGATGATCAATATTGAAAAGTTGTGTTCATGAGAGCTCAATTTGAACATGATAAATCCATATTGTACTGCAATATTATAGCTTACGAAATCCAACTTTGTGTGTGTTTTTTTTATTAATTGAAGAACCAAGTGTCTAAAATTTTCACTGCAATCTCATTAATGTTGCACTGACAATTTTCAAGTATATGAATTGATTGACACACAAACTGGTATATATGCAAGAAACATATGATCAGAATAATCAGCAAACAAACAGAAAGCCATGTGTGTTAACAGAGATGATTGGCACATCACATTTATGATATGATTTATAAATTAAAGCTGTACCAAAACGACCTGATAAAAGCTATACTGACAATGATTTCAGAAACTGAATGAAAACTGAATAAAAATAGCTAAAGAACTTGTGATCATCCTAGAAGTAATGCATATCTAGAATGAACTTTATTTATATTTGCAACTTGAAATAACACCAACTGTCATGAGACAAGGCTTCTTTGAGCTTATTTAAGACATTGCCATTTACCAAGCATAACACCAGCTTGAAATAACAGAGTAGGCATTATTACAGAAGTCAAGACAACAGGTACACCAACACCATGTTCAAAGTATAGAGTAAGAAGAATTCATATCAATGGACCAATGCACCATTCAAGGCTCAGCAAGAAGTTGCGCTACTGACAGGGCAAAGCTTGAGGGAGAAAGAGTATGGCAATGGAGGAATCAAGTACATTTCATGGACACAAGGACTCCAACTATCATCTCCTCCAAGACCCATGTGCTTATGGTCAAGATGAACCTGGATTAGACCGAAATTTATTAGTATCTTTCTCCAAAACTTCCCTTAGGATTTGACACATAATGCTGTAGATATCAGTTCAAAACTAATATAATAGCATGATTTAAAGCACTGATATTTGCTTCTTCTCAACAGGAAACAATGTAACATGATGCAAGGAAACATAAGGAGAAGTTAAATGTAGAAAATGAATGAGCTTACCTCAATATGATTGCCTTCAACAAGCTGTTCATTATGAGTTGCTCGTTCTAGTTCTACCGTGCCATAGTAACTCGCGCTCATTTGCATAGGAGGAGAGTTGCTATGCACAGAGGCGCGGATTCCGTATCCTTCCTTGTTCTGCAATGTCACCCATCTTACGTCTGCTCTACCGCCACATTCTACTGGAAAAATGTAGGGTACATGCATCTCACGCACAGTTTTCTCGTAAATTCCGACATGGGCTGCTGCTTTCCGATCCGGATAACATTCAAATGGTCCCTTCCCGTACCATTTGACCTGATCCATTGATTTGTCCAAATGGAACTCGATACCGACACGTGGCAAAGGCGGGAGATCAGAGTTAGGACAAACATTACACTCCAATACGACGTCACCAGAACTATAGAACATGTAGCGAAGTTTCGCAGTAAATAAAATCTTGGAAGCGTTCTCTGAAGTCGAGACGCCACTATAAGAGACGTATGCTTCTACGAGATCATCTGTTTTTTTGGAGATACCACAGCTTTCTGTCTCATAAGTGACCTTGTCAAGATGCGCAGCCTTCCACCTTGACAAGTAACTATTCTCACCTCCTCCATTGTCATTGTCCGTCGGTGCACGCCAGAAGCAAGGGAATATGCCTTTCTCCATCACCAGATATCCATTCACCTATGATGTTCCAACACAATTAAAAAGAAATCCCTTTTCTTTATGCCATAAGTTTCCATATAACAAGATCTAGACAACAGAATTTGACAAACAACAAAAACGAAAAAAAACACAGTACCTTCCAGCTCTCAATATATCCAGTATGAATGTTCAATAAGATCTCACTATTCTGCTGAACAATCTTGACGCTGTCTTCCAAGACTTCACTGCGGAGTAGAGGATTAGCAGAATTGGAGACCTATAAAAATTGGAGACCATTTTTTTGATATTAGCAACTCTGAAACTAGACCTTAAATATCATAGAGAAACACAGTCGAGTGTAAATCAATATTATTACATGGGAGCCAATCTCTTTCCTGGAAGGCAACTCTAATTGTGTAGAAGAAATGACATGACCAGCTTCAGCCCACCGGGCAGTGTGCGAAAGTTTTGTACTTATCGTGAGGAAAACTTCGGCGGCTTGAGATGAGTTCCATACCGAATACCAGGGACCCAATTTCCAGTCGATATCGGTACTACTCTGAGGCCCTAATTCTAGGAGGGGTAGTGCTCCAGAACCAAGTTCAAATCCATCCCCAATGATACACCAGAAGAACTCCAATCCTTTTGTTGTTTGGAAAAAGTTTGTATTTGTTATCTGTAGAAAACAGAACGTAAATTCAATGTGATAGACACATAGCTTGTTTCTACATGGAAACAAGATGAATTCATCTTATGTGGGAAAAAGGCAGGATATATGTACCTGAATTATTCCTTCTTTCATTGATGCTTTGATTGGTTGATATACAAACTTGACCTCTGATAGTAATATCAAACGTCATCACAAAAATGCAAAATCAGAATCAATATAACAAAGGAAAAGAAAATAGAAATCAGCAGACATAAGGATTATAAAACACTAAAAACCAGTATATTACCATGCAATACAGGATGAGGAGTTCTATCTGGCCATACAAGTCCATTCAGACAGAAGTTGAGATCATTGGGTTTATCACCAAAGTCACCTCCATATGCCCAGTGCTTAAGACCATCAGCACCTTCCTTCAATAGTGCCTATTTTAACAAAAACAACACATTATTAGGAATTACAGCAATATCAGTTGACGAAGTTCTGGATCACAAAAGTAACCAGATTTTTGTTAGCAATTGCATATAACAGATTTTGGAGAACATCTTAAGGGCTGGTAATGTAACTGGATTTTGCACAAAACATCTCAACAGGAAAAAAAAAATTACTTGATCAACCCATTCCCAGATGAATCCTCCTTGGAGGCCAAATGTGTTGTCAATTGCTTTCCAATATTCATCAATGTTACCATTGCTATTTCCCATTGCATGTGAATACCTGCAATATTAGGGTCAAGATTATTCCTGTTTTAAGTAAGATCTCCTTGGGAAAAGGTCCTTCATATTTGTATGTGAAATAATCTTCCTAAATTCCATACATGAAATATCCATTAGAAAAGCAGTTCCTGAATTTTCAATAAAAAAATATTATTCTAAGAGTGCAGAGAGAAACATACTCGCATAATATCAAAGGTCTAGGTTCACTTGGGTCGTTTGCAATTTCTACAATGTCCCAAACACGCATGTACATAGGACAAACAATATCAGTTGACGAAGTTCTGGATCCACCTCCTTCATAATGAATCAACCTCGAAGGATCTCTTTCCCGAATCCAACCTGAAATTTATGAGTTCATATCAATCTATAGCCATCGGATATTTTTACAGGGAAAAAAGAAGAAGAAACCCAAACAATGGTCGAGGTTTTAATTATTTTGCATACCGGCAGAAGCAGAATGATTAGCCCCATATCCAGACTCATTTCCCAAGGACCAAGAAATAATGCAAGCATGGTTTTTATCCCTTTCCACCATGCCTATGATGCGATCTATCATCGCAGGAGCCCAGCTTGGTTCCATGGTAGGATGTTTATAAGGTCCAGAGTGATCAAATCCATGAGTCTCAATGTTTGCTTCGTCTATCATGTACATGCCAAACAAGCTGCATAACTCGTACCATCGAGGATGTTGAGGATAATGGCTGTTCCTGACAGCATTGATATTGTGTTGCTTCATGCAAACCAAGTCCTGCCAATCGAAACATGATGAGACAAAATCCTTAGAAGCTATTATCCTAAACTGCACATACCTTGAAAAGAGAACATAAGGCATTACCTTAACCATGCAAGCTTCCATGTTTGTCTTCCCAAGACGTGGGTGATGTTCATGCCTGTTCACTCCTCGTATCATTACAGGTTGTCCATTGACAAGCAATTGCTTATGAGCTTTAGATATTTGGCGTATACCTATTTGGCAAGATTCACAGTCCACAATACCTCCAGATGCATCTTTGAGAATCACAACCAGAATGTACAGATGTGGCTGACAGTATAACAATATGTAAGACTAGAGAGTATACAGCAGAGATAGCAAGAAGTAAGTGCCTACAACCATATGATTAAAATTCTAATATGCCCAGATCCAAAGTACAAAATTTTTAATCAAAAAAACACTTACGTGCTCAGCAGACCAAAGTTTAGCATTTTCCAGCTGGCCCTTGAGCTTGTACCCATGAAACTGGAAGTTGGGAAGTGGGATAATTTCCATATCAACCACCTTAGATGAAAGAAGATCCACAGAATCTTCATGGTCATACCAATTTTGAGTATCATAAACTCCTGCTTCAATCGCAAAATCAGACAGAATGGAATCTCTCGACATTCCCACTGGAGTATCAATCTTCACTTCAACCTAAATCAACAAAGTAACATGCACACAGTAAAGACAAGGCGAAGAGTAATAATTTTTCAATAGACTAGAGTAACAACTTCCTTGGGCCATTTATGTATTTAGATACCTTTGTTCACATTGTTGTCATGATTAAATGGATAAAAAATGGGAATATAGAGAATATATAGGAGGCTGAATAGCACGAAATGATGTGGAATTGTTTAGCTTACCTGCAAGTCTGCAGTAGAAAAACTCGCATCAAGATTCGACGAAAAGGAATAATCTGCTAGAAAAACCTGCAAGACATGTATAAGAACAACATTGAGAGAAATCTCACTTATGAATAGCCACGACTCTGTGACCTGGGTCTGACTAAGAAATTTACTGGAAGATCTAACAGTCAGTAATTTTACGAGTCTGGATCCGAATTGTAAAATTTTATTAACAGATTTCCCGTTGATGAACAGCCTGGCTAATCACTTGAGATGGCAATGTATGCAAAACAGGAAAGACCCACACTTTAGATGGCAATGTATGCAAAATTTTACTAACCTGAGGTTTTGCAAGAAGCAGTACATCACGATGGATGCCAGACAGCCACCAATGATCTTGATCTTCAAGGTAAGTTCCATCGCTCCATTTAAACACTTGAACTGCTAAAACATTTATCTTGTCTGAACCGAAGGGGTGACAGTGTTCAGTAATCTCAAACTCAGCGGGTAGTCTACTGTCCTGACTGGTCTAACATAATAAAATAGTTAGTTACTCAACCCATCAGTTGGACGCAGGCTAAACAAACTATGTTTCATTGAATCTTCAATGACAGAAATAATAAATCCAAAAACTATCAAGTACCGTTTTGAAATGGCACAACTTAGAATGCTACAAGGATAGGACACCCAAACAAATAACCCATCACTGGTTTACCTGTACCCAACAGGAATTCCGTTGATCCAGACTTGGTAGGCAGAATCAGCAGCTTCAAAATGTAGCAAAATCCTTCGACCTATCAAGGCCCATCCATCGATTTATTAATACAAAATGAAAATATCTAAATACTGTCATGACACAAGTGAAATTTTGGCAACTTGGATATTTCAATATTTTCTACATTAAGTGAGAATTGTACCGTTCCATTCTTTAGGGATGTTGAAATACGTCCTGTAGCAGCCGGTAGGATTCTCATCTGGAACCTGGGGCGGGTTGAATTTAAACGGATACTGTGTATTAGTATAGATAGGCTGACCATAGTTGTGCACCTCCCAGTTGGATGGAACTGTTCAATGGAAAGGTAGGAAGTAATGAAATACGTGCATAAGCTCAGTTTAATAATTGAAAAACAAGGTCATAAGTATACATACCAGGCAGAGTTCCCCACTCTGAATCCTGAAAATCACGTTGATGGAAGTTTGCAGGAATATGGGTTGGACCAGAGGCTAAATGAAATTTCCAATGCCCAGATAAAGACTTCACAAAAGGCAAGCTCTCAACCCAGGAAGAGGCACAATCCAGAGCGGCAGAAACAGCATCATCATTCCATACTGCTAAATTAGATTTCACAAAATTCACTTTGTTCCGCTCATACCATAACCTGAGGGATCCTGTACACAGATACGCAATCAGATAATACTTTCTTGGGTTTCACTGCATCCAACAATAAACTAGCAAGCAAAAAAAGTTCAGAAAAAAACTGATTAAATTTTTTTGTATATGGATCATGATTAACAGTAACGCCCAAGAGCTTTCGCCCTGGAATTGGCCTCTAAGACCAACTGCATACTCATATGAAACTTACTCAATATTTTACATCCTTAAATGCAAATATATGAATATATTTTGACAGGCCTAGCCCTCACAAAACCTGTGCATATGTTAGCATGCTATTGAACATCATGATCAATGGCAAGATCCTGATCCTAATTTACTTCTACACAATTCTGAGTCCTAAGTACTCCTGTGGTCAATCATAGCTTAACCCTAAGTGCCTTGCAACAGACGATCGCTATCTCAGTTCACTCAAGTTCATAATTTGACGTAAGAAAGCAACGTTAGAACAGAAATCATACAAAACCTTCAATACTATCATGACAATGCAAAGGCACGTGTGAATCCCTCTTTCTCCACTTGAAAAAGGCTGGATCCTTCCACACTTGATGATGAAGATTCAACGGAGAGCCAGTTTGAGCTTCCGAATCCATGGATTCGGATTGACCTACAAGCCCCAATTCAACATAGGAAGACCAGCAAAAGAACCATAAACAAACGCAATCATTATATATTGCACATTTGACCTAAATCAAAATCAAAAGCAACAAATTACGCTGACACGCCGAGACGGAGTGGAGGCGAGAGGCTGTTTTGTTGTGGCTGCCAGATTTCCGACGGAGGGCGAAGAATTGAGTGCGATGGAGGAGTTGCAGAGGAGCAGATTTGACGAGGAAGAGAGGCGATGATTCAAGGGAGAGACTCATTGATTGGATTTAGAGCGGGACCTCGATGTAATTTTCTACTACTAAATTTTATTATTTTACCTATATTTTTTAATTTCTTAATTATTAAATTAAAATTTTTTATCCTTTCAAACAACCCATTAAAATAAAATCAAAAAATAACCTCTAAAGTTATTTTTATATCTACATTGTCGTAATTAAGTGTTCTAATGATACTATTGAGAAAAAAAAAATAATATCGAAAACGTTAAAAAAAAAATTGGATCTATTACATGGTCAGGAGGTAAATCTAATGGATGAAAATACTCATCGTCATAAGGAGTTGTCCTTAATGTAAGACTAGTAGTCACTTGAACCTATATACATTATTTCCAATAAGTAGACCTGCCAAAAACTGACTCGACCCGCAAACCCAACCCGACCCGACCCAAAAATTTTAGGTTTCAACTCGACAATTTATACCTATGATCCAGGTTCAACCCAACCCGATTGAAACACAAACCCGTTGTGTTGAAACCCGAACCCATTGGGTTGGACCCGATTTATTATTGTTTATAATATGTTACAGTACATAAAATTTATTTTGAAAATTATGTTATAATTTATTATTAAAATATTTAAAATAATACAGTATTTATTATTTAAATAATATTTTATTTAAATTTTGGTAAAAAAATTGATACTCTTGACTCGTTGGGTTGATTCGACCCGAACCGAAAATTCGCAAAGACCCGACGCAATTGACTTGTAACCTGTTACCTAATCGAACCTATTTCAACCTGAACCCAAGATGACCTGATCCGAACTCGACCAACCCAACCCGATTGACAGGTCTACCTATAAGCATATGAAAAGCAATGTCTTAAAAAAATTATTTTTATTATCATATGTTTTAAAAAAAATATCGACATTACTCGTACATGGTATAAGAGTTTGATTCATGTATAGTTGTGATTCCACAATTACTTTGAGTTAATCTACCCTACTATAGTACAAAGTGAAGTCAATTTTTTTTCACAAAATTGCCACATGGTGTACATATAATAAGTTGTGGCAACTCGAAATTGCCACGTGGTCTACAACCCGAAATTGCCACGTGATCCCACAAGCACGTGGCAACTCGAAAATTGCCACGTGGTGTAAATATAATAAAGTAATTCATTAGACTCACCTTTATATAATAAGTTGTGATCTTGTAATAATATTATTATGGGAAATTCTGGATGGTGTCCTTGAATTTTGGGCTTTTCCGGATGGTGCTAAAAAAAAACTTATTCCGCAATCTACCCCTGAGGTTTTGTTTTTGTTCACCCCGTGCCCTTTCTCCCCAAAACTAACATTTTTTCCCAGTTTTCCGTCATCCCTTTATTCAAAGTGCAATCAATTTTCAAAATGTTGTCAAGGATTGCAGGTGACCTATGCTTACTCAAGCTAGTCTCAGAAGCAGGAAGATCAAGTTCGGAGTTTACAATGAGTAGATAGTCACTAAGCTTCTTGAAAACGGTAGACATCATCTCAAAGGAACCCCCAACTTCTCCACTGCTTGAGATGACCAATTCATGGAAGGCACATGACTCTTTTCTTAGATCTACAGTTGTCTAGATGTGCAGGTTTTCTAACAATCTCTTCTGAACAACAATATCTGGGTCATCTTCATTTTCCAACACTTTCAAGTCTTCTTCTAAATGTTCACAAGTGGAGTCCTTTTTGTATTTTACTCATCTAAATTGTGGACGAGTTCAGTCTGAAAGTATTAAAGAAGAGAAAAAAGCTCCATTAGTACCTAAAATCATTTCTAGCTGATACTAAAAGAATTGGTTTTAAGTCATATTCTAGAACACAGTACCTGTTCTTCAACTTCTTCTGACAATTTAAGTTTGTCATAATCCATTTCACTTAATGCTTCTTCAATCTGTTGTCCCCGTGCCTTCAAGGCACGATTTTAATTTAACAAAACATTTCACTTAATGCTTCTTAAATCTGTTGAGTCGCTTGCAAGAATTTGTATGAAACTTGGTGGCTATGCAACCTATCAAATGGTAGGAAAGGAATTTTCAATCAATTTTAACTTATGCCGACATAACTATTTGAAGCTGATCAATATACATACTATAATAAATTATTTATGGGCAAGCAAAACATGCATAGAAGGAACAATTTCAATAGCAATAAAGCTTCCAGTTGACAAGATTGCAATTTTAAGGTTTCACTTTGTTGATCACTCTCATCAAAATTCTCAGATACTCAATAAGCTACAGAAAACTGAGAAAAATGTTAGTTTTGGGGAGAAAGAGCACGGGGCAAACAAAAACAAAACCTCAGGGGTATTTGCGGAATAAGTTCTTTTTTGGACACCATCCGGAAAAGCCCAAAACTTAGCGGCATCATCCGGAATTTTCCTATCATTATTTACTATCCACATGCAACACTTCCTTCCTCATCCTCTTCCTCCTCTTTCTTGAACCTAATCATGTACAAATATGGTACAACAATTTACAAGAAGACGGGGTGTTCGCCCTCCAAAAGGCTTGCAATTTACATATCATCTCCGGATTGGTGTTGTCCGCGTTTTCTATGACCCTCAATTACGTAAAGCCGCTGGCCGATGACAACCGAAAATTAGTGGTCTTGGTTTGTCTCTCCTGCGGTCTCATGTTCGTCTTCTACGTCCTAGAATGACGTTTCAAAAAAGTGTGTCTCTCGATTCCGCTAAGTCCAAACAAGACGGACACTAAGGGGGCGTTTGGTAGGTGGGAATCATGAATGAAGGTATGGGTTTGGGAATGAAAATCCCATACTTGTTGTTTGGTATGTTGATATTGGGTTTCCAAACCCAATAGGTATAGGGTTTTCATACCCTACCTATACCATGGGTATGAGATTGAACCCATATTTACCACAAAACAAGTTAAAATTTTCATTTACTACCATTTATCCTTCATCATTAACGACTCTTGGATAATATATTTAGTAAGTTTTTTCAAGATTTCAATTTTTTTTTATCTTAATAAGCAATTTAATTTCATTCCCAAAATTTTTACCAAACACTGAACTATAAGTATGGGTTTTCAACCCCATACCAACTCAACCCCGTACCTTCTCTCATTCTCATACCCGAATTTGTACCAAACGCACCCTTAGGCTTATATCCAAACTGAAAAAAGGAGATCCATTGCAATGACAATTGATAGACTACATGTCATAAACACTCTTCACGTTCAAACCTCCAAACGGGTCGAGAAGGCGCATGCGAGGATTGCGCAATTGCTGTCATAAAAAATGCGTTCCGTACTGCAGTAAACTGCACCATATTTTCATGAGAATGATGAGAAAAGAAGGTGTTTCCAGGATTGATGCAGTGCATAAAAAAAAGTGCACAGATAAATAGGATATCATATAATACATAGTTTCTATACTTTATATATATATTAGTTTTTGGGAAATTTCTTATGTTAACCACGATTTATTGCAAATTCCACGTGGTACACTTACTACCCAGAAGCCACACTTCTTTCCTCGTATACAAATGTGTTATATACAAATGTGTTATCGATATGCGTGTGAAGGATGATTGAAAATAAGTTTTGAGCTCTTAGGATGAGTGTTTGAAGCCGGCAAAATGCCTCCAACATTCGGTGAAGTCGGTAGTTGTTCAACTGTTGATATATTCGTTGATCTTTCCGACTATCGGTGTGATCATCGTTGGCCTGAACGAAAAAGATCTCGTAAAGGATGGGAAATTGATCCTTTTCTTCGCATTTAGCTTCATCACTTTGATGTTTGTGAGCACATTGTCGGCAGCACGACAGGGCTTTATCCGAGTACCTTTGTGGGCATTGGATGGCCGTTCACCCTCCAAATGGCCTGCAATTTACATATCATGTTCGGTTTGGTGTCGTCGGCTTTTTTTATGTCCCTCAGCTACGTAAAATATGTAATATCCCTCTATTTTTCGTAAGGGTAAAAATGTAATTTTACCTTTTTTTTATTGTATCGAATATATTAATGATAAGTTGTTATAAATGTTTATAAAAATTATAAACCTTGCCTATAATATAAATTAAATCTTATGAATAATGTTATGTAGTACAAGTCTTGATTTTATAAATTATTCAATTCATTATCAACTTTATTATATTAAAATGTACAAATTTATGTAAAAATATGTTTAAAAATAATTATTGTGTCATAAAATATAGTTGAAGTTTAATACTGGTGGAGTATGCAATTTTATGTCATAAGGACGTGTTTGCCCATTTTCGAAAGTTATCCGGTCAAAACTGAAGTCTTCTTTTTCCAAAAAACCCATTTTGGAATCCAAGTTTTATTCGAGCAATTCGAGCTCATTTCTCAACGAAATTCGAATCCGAAAGAGGCTATGGACTCCTCATGAGCCTTTCATCAATTGAAAGATTCAATTGCATCCTCAATGGCGTTTTTCAAGTCCAAAAGTCAACCTAGGGTTTATGTATTTCGCCCAAATATCGTCCACGTTAGACGAATTGGAGATAAGGTCGATTTAATTCGATCGGATTAAATCAAATTAGAGTTTGGGGTTTTAATGTTTGTAAGAGTCGAATCTTGAAAATCATAACTATATACTAAAGCGGAGGTTATAAATAATATTTAGCCCGACATGTGTCACCTCCTCATTGGACCGCATCACCCATCTTTATTAAAGCAATTCAATTTGCTATATACTAAAGCGGAGGTTATAAATAATATTTAGCCCGACATGTGTCACCTCCTCATTGGACCGCATCACCCATCTTTATTAAAGCAATTCAATTTGCTTAATTGGTTGAAATTTTATTATAGACCCCACATAAGATTTCTTCATATCTATTAATTTCCATTTTAATTATTTTCTCAAAATAAAAATCTATCCAAATATATAGTACGTAGATGATAATACCAAGTGTAATTAGCACTATGCCATATGCTGATGACAATAATAATATTAGGAGTATCTAATATCTATTGATCGTGTATTATCCATTATGTTGATGATAATATTATATGTTGGTGACCCCACATTAGTTTTTCTAGAAGTCTTCTTAACTTCTAATTTCCATTTTGATTTTTTTCTAAAAGTAATTAAATTTCAAATTTTTTACGTCATTTTTGTAGAATTCTTTTATCTACTAATTTTAATATCAATTCAATCATAATTGTTTTTGAATAAAGTTGTACCTTGATTGATCAAAATCTTAATTTCAATTGAATGCCTTTTATGATCCACAAATAGATTATTTTAATAAAAAATCTTAGTTTGCATCAAATTCAACCACATAACCATTTTATCAAGTTAATTTGATTTGTCGATAGTTAATTGACTCATTCTTTATTAGTTAAAAATTGTATTGTAGATTCTCCATATAAATAGATTATATATATACATATGATTTTGATTTGATTTTTTTCCCAAAATAACTATAAAATAAAAATATTAATTATAAAATAAAGATACTTATTGATAAAAACAAGTATTGAATCCTTATATGAAAAAAATATAATACTACAAATCTTTGTTTGATTAAAAGAATGTATTATAACATAAATAATGTATCATTAAAATGAATCCAAAAAGAAACAAATTATATAAAATAATACAACATTTAATGTCAAACTATTATTTTGAATAACTTTAAATAAACTTTAAACAAGTTTTTAGTTAAATCAAATCGTGCCTTCATGACACGGGGACTAATACTATTAATATACTGAATTGAGCCTCTAAACCTTACGACTTTTATATATACTTAGGTTCAATTGCTTACAGAAACGACGAGTTACATTAGGCGAAAACAACCGCCGCAAGAAAAATAATGTCATAGACTCATAATTGAGCCAAAGAATTAATAAATTCCCTTCGCATGTACTTCATTTGAGATTTGCTATTTTACTTCTATTTTGCTCTATAAAACTCGACGTAAAGTTTGTATTTCCTCTGCCCTATCAAACCTGCATAGTGCATTTAAATTGTGTACTGTAAGTGCATAACCAAACTAATGTTTTGATACAGATTTTATAGGAGCTTGTAAAATACACCAAAAAACCTCTAATTAATCTTGGATTTCTCACACTGTGAATATGAAGTCTCTGAATACTAAATATCATTCATTCTTAACTGAACTTTGGGGTAAAATTGGATGATTTTGCTCAAAAGATCAAAACACAACACCAACAGTTACAAAGACGCAACAATGAGCCCTAGAACACGAAATGCCAATTTTTGCCTGTAACAATTTCATTTATCATTGATAACCAACAAAGTGAGCAATACAGAACATTAGCAGCATATAAATATCGTAACAATAACAGCCCTAAATAAATAAAAACGATTACACAAAGTATATTTACAAACTATTCAAGTGCTGATGAGAACCCCCTACGAGGGCACCATCGCTCGTAACGTATTCAAAGCATTTTGTAACGTTCGGAAACTCGATCCCATAAGCCGATAGTCGCAAAGGATTATATATTCATTTGGTAGAGCGCACACACCTGAACACTTCTTCTTGGTAAGGCACTGCTGATGTTCTACTCTATCAGTGACATGTCCTCGGTTGGTGCCTGTAACGATCCCTTTGTGTTCTGTACACTTCCTCCCCCAAGGCTATAGGCTGCATTGTTTGATCTCACAAACTCATCAATTTTCGCCTTCAGCTCGGTGTCTGGAATCAACATGTCTGCTGTTAAATGGGCCCGGTTGAACGGATCGGTCTGCAAAAAAAGAACGGAAAAAAATGATCATTTGATCAATGAAGCTTAAAAGATAAATAAAGGGTGCTGGAAATCGACTTGACCGTTCTTTCCATCAAATCCTTCAATATGCAGGTATGCCACTAATGCCAGTATTATACCATTAAAAATCCTATTTTTATAAGAAATTTTCTTTATCAGCATTCTTTAAGGACATAGTATAAGCATACTCCATGATTTCAAGCCTTTGCTCAGGTAGCTAGTCCATATATTGCAATCATGTTATGTGCTGTTTTACATGTAAGCTCTTCATAGAAAAGGATGTTGCCAAGGAAATTGAACATACACTGTCGCTGAGAAGATGCCTCAAGATAACAGGCCGGTCTACTGTGGTCTTCGATGTAGGCAATATCACCGGATCCTTCATCAATGTATACTGCAATAATTCAGAATTTATCAGTAAGTAATACCCGACTATATATGACAGATGACTATTTGGTAAGACCAGATTACGGTTACTGTCTAAAGGAAAGATGCATACTTGGATTGGATCCAAGAATTCATCAGGAATGTCTCCTAAAGCTGCTTCGGCATCCATAGCCTCAGAAGCTGCAGCCCTGGCTTTAGAACCGAGCTCAACAAACTCTTGTATAATTCTCATATCTTCACCAATCCGCCTGAGAACATCAGCTCCAGCACCAAACAGCTAGAGAAGAGACGAAAAAACAACAAAAGCATGATTTTCAGTACATTCCTATAGAAATGGCTACTTAATTTACTCGGCATAAAAGAGGACATCCTCCACCATATTACCTGGTCGTTGTAGGATCGCCCATCCTTTGAGATTGCAGCCGGGAATACATTTTCTTTGTCCCCTCTTGCCAAATGAACATATATGTTGACAATCTGGATACAAAGGGGATAAGTTAACCATGGTACAAATAATGGAGAAAGGGCATGTCATCATAAGAAAATACATTGAAACTGTTCACTCAATGGGTCTTTCCATTCTGTTAAACTTATCCCAAACATCAAGTCACTGGAAGCACAAAAAACAATGGCAAATTTACCAACCTGCTTAAGCAACTGTTTGGGACGAAACTCATACTTTTCAGGATCTTTCAGGCTAAGAGACTTTCGCTGAGGGCCTACGAGTTGTAACAAAAAGTAATTGAGCATGCTAGCTACTCTCTCAACCTGTGAAATGCAAAGTTCATTGTCAGTAGAGACATAGATTGAGTTCATTTTAACAAACTCAGCCATGGAGACAGATGATAAGGAAAGATGTCCCAGCAACAAAGTGAATGAAATATACCATCTCAGGAAGGAGGAAAGGCACAGTAATCTGCTCTGATGTGAAAGTCAGCAAACTAACATCCTCATTTGCGAGTTTCATGTCAATCCGGATAATCTGAGGTAGCAAATATCTTAATGATAATATGGCCTAGAAATGACATCTGAAAAATATTATAGTATATTAGATTTAACTAACGTTCTCTTGAGATTGGTATAGCCGAGTTCTCTCCTGCCTCTCCTGAGCAGGTCTACGCTCCCATTCTGTGGTGTTGGCCATCTCAGCTTCTAGCTCTTTGATTTCAAGAATCTTGTTAAGACTTTCATCAAGGAGAAAGATGCTATCATTTATCAAGAAGTTCAAAAAGTTCAGATAAACTCCCTTCTCCTCCACCTTGGCAATCTGGGGAAAGAAAAATGCATGGATAAGCTACTGAAATAATAGTCAAATGAAAACCTCTCCCAAATTTTAGGCACATAAAAAGAAGCCCCATACCTGTGTCCAGGCATTGCGATGAGCAGGAACCTGCCAAAGGTACTCCAGAAGTTCTGCTATATTGTGGCGGATATTAAATTTGTCATAGAACTGCATAAAGAAGACAAAGCAATAACGTCATAAATTAAATGGAGAAGATTCACTGAAATGGGTATACATAAGGTTTGGAGAATGAAATACTAATGTTGAATGAGTTAGACAATTTCAGTGATAAAATAGATTCATAAATTAAGTTCTAAGATGATAGTATCAGAAATCTATATTACCTGTGTGTGGGAACCAGTGAATTCAATGTCAACATAGAGCTTCAGAAGATTCCTGACAAGATACTGGAGAGACAACTGGTGTCCTTCAAACAAGCTACTTGTAGCAGTGGAACCACTGCAAGTGAAATTAAAACGGATTCAGTCAGGTGCAGAAACAGTATGATTAGGAGAGCGCCTGAACTTTCAAAACAGCAAGAGCGGTGAATTAAACAAATCTGGAAAAAATGCTTCATGCTACCTTCTACGAGGCATCCAGCAGTTGAGGACCTCAACCATCTTCGCTCTCAAATATGGATTTGTGATGTACTCGGGGCTTGCCATAAACATGATAATAAAATTCATAAACTCCTCCTATCCAGGGAGAAATAACAATTCAAATGACTACATCTTCAGAAACTAGAAGTAAAAGTATCCAGGTTAAAGCTTGATTGAAAACCTACCAGTATGACCCCATCCAATGCTTTAGGTATTCGTGATGCAAATATTAGAAGTTCCATTGCATCCTCCACAAAATGCTCAGGCATACAGGCAAACTCAGTTGGGCGAGTAGATGGGAGAGGCATTTTAAAGCCTCCAACGAGGCCAACCAACCAAACTACCATTAGTCGGTAAAAAGACAAGGCTTGCTGTATAAGTCCTCCATCCTGCAAGGAAAAAGATAATCATGATCTCTTTGATTGGAAAAAAACTTGGCTAATTGAAAGAGTTATATCCAGCTAATCAAGAGAAAGGCTAACCCTCAATATTTGTGCTTCATAACACAACTTTTCTTGACTATAAACTTCAATTTCCTTTTCAAGACGAGATATGTCTACATCCAATTGACGTGAAGGTGTTTGCTCCTGCATAGCTTTAAAACTAGCTAGTGTGTCTTCACATCTTTGAATATCCTGAATATATTCAGAAGCAAGCAAAGAGGTTCATTTGTCAAGTATGAAAAGTTATAGTTCCAAATCGCACTTTTATAGTTGAAAGGGCGGAAGTTAAGGCTCCCAAACATGAAACGGCCACTTTAATTAGCAGTACCTGAACCAGATGCTTGAAATCAGAAAATGCTTTTAATAGCCCCAAGTTAAGTACTCTGGCTGTCATAAAGAAGCACTCGCAAATGAATGAATATTTAGGTTTTTCACCACCACTTGACAGTGAGTTACAACTCTGAAGAATCCCAGAAACAGCACCAGTATGCTGAGCAGAAGCAACTGGTTTTCCATGATTAAGTTGATTAATATACTCAGTAACTTCTTCCGTTGATGCATGCAGAGCTGTTAATGATCTGAAATGCATATACTAGTATAAGAACAAGATGCAAGTAGTCAAAGAAACAAATGCAGTCTACCTCAACTTGACTGACCTTAAATCCAAACGGTTGCTGAAAAATGCATATTTAGCATCAATTTTATCCCTTTTTGTTAAATTAGCATCTAAGAATGGCTCACATAATCTCAGCATAACTGCACTAAGATTGACAAACATTCCAGAACTTGCACAAGATAATGGATCAACCTGCATTAATATTTTACAAAATTGTCAGTGAACAGCAAAAGAAAACTAATATGACAAGCCCAATTTATTTCAGTTCGTCGATAAGATAAAGAGCTTAGCCAGCTCAACAAACTAGGACCAATAATCCTGTTTTCTCTATCCCCAGTAGGCTAGTAAGCTGCATTTGGTAAGTAACAGTTGCACTTTCCAGGCCTTCTTTGTATAAATAGCATATAAGTGAAGAGAAGATGAAGAAGAAGAACTAACCTGTAATTGAGCTCTAGAAGAGTTTCTATTGATAACTTCAGATAAATATCCAAGAACCTTTTCACGCGCCTCTGCATTCCTTAGGAGGCAGAGTAAGACCTCACCCAGACCATCATATAAGCTATTCATGACAGTCTTAATTGTAGTAAAGGAGGACAATAGATCAGCAGGACGGCGTGTTGAGGAATCAGAGAAGCATTGCTGACTATATATACACGAAGAACGTCAATTAGTAAGTTGCTTCGCTTTCACTCTTTAATAATTAGCAAAGATTAGTCCATCCAACAAACTATTCACTATCATTTAAGTGTAGACTATTGCTGATTTAAAAGGGGGGAAAATGTATATGTAGAAAATAGTAATGAGATTTTTAGCTAAATTATGATAATATAGCATCCAAATGTACTTGTGATCAGAATACATACCCTTTTCCATATACATATATACTAAAAACAATGACACTCTCCAGCCAAACTTAGGAGAGAAACTGAAAATTATTCAGGGGAAAGTAACATGTAAATGTCTTATCTTGTGCACAACCCCGATAAGAAGCAAAGAACACTCAAGAATCTGCTGTTCTTTCCCAGCAAGACTAACAGTTCAATACTTTTCTCAAAAATAAAGCCAAGGAAAAGGCCACATACAGAATGTTTAAAAAAAAAGGACATTAACGTTGAAGCAAAAAGCACAGAACTAATCAATAGCAACTTAAAACAGGGAAAGATTGAAAACCCATAACTCACCCCACATCAGGTTGACCCTTAAACAAGGTGTGATCAGGCAGAGCACTGACATGAAAGAAAGGACCCAGAATGCTAGTCATCTCCACAACACGCCCATTCAAGTACAACCCTTTAGGAATCCACCAATTATGACTAATGAGCGACTTAACACCCGCTGGTATGTTAACCAAATACAACAAACACCTCAAAGGCTGCTGAAAATTCCCAAGTGCAGACACTCTCATCACACTCTCCCTCAAATCCTCATACAACTGCTTCAAAATCGGGTCAATGCTATCGAAATCCGAGTCCTTAATCAACTCATCCAAAAACCCCGGCGGACAACTAACCCCACTAGTACTCCCACCCCCACCATATCCATCAATAATCGAACCCCCGGCCTCCGAAAACAGCACCGGCAACAAAGGCGAGGCCTTTTTCGCCCCCGAGCCCGAATTCACACTCACATTATCAATTTCCGAACCACCAAACATCCCCGGGTTCCCCAGGTGAATCCTACAATACGAAACCGACAGCTTCTTCGCCTGTTTCACCACCAATTCCATCTCAGACCTCAAATCCTTGTCCTTCATGGAGGCGATCTTCCTCCCTTCCTCACAAGCGCGACGGTAACAGCCGATTAGGTACTCGAAGGGGGGCTCGGCGTTCGGAAACTGATTGGAGAGGCGATCGATTAAAACTCGCTCCATCAAATCCCTAGAGAGAAGCAAATCCTTGCCTTCGCTGAGAATCTCGGCCGCCGTGAGCTCGAGGTAGACGAGTTTGGGATCGGCGTTCATGGAATCGACTAGTGTGACGAGGAAGATCTTCCGCAGAATTATGTCCTCCACTTGCGCCGGGCTTCGCTGAGGCTTTGCAGTCGCCATGATTGGAAATCAGGCGATTGATGTTAGGGTTTTGAATTTATAGAGTTTTTTGGATTTGGGAACACAGGAAAGGGGAAGGCTTTGAAGAAGTAGAAGAAGAAGAAGACCTCTAGGAACAAGAAAAGTACTTTGGGGGTTGGTCTTCAGAATTGCGGGGAGATCTAATGATAGCTAGTAAATCCAAAATTTACCGTCCAAGGTAGGAAATTACTGTATGTTACTCGGTAGTCCGTGGTATATATTATACTCCTGTAAGGCGGTGGATTATTGTTTTCCGATTTTTTATGATATAATTTATATTTATTTGCACATATTAAATCTCTTTTGGATAGATTACCCCTTAGTATTATAGATTTTTCTATTATTACTATAAAATCCCAATATTAAAATGATTTGATAAACCTGAAAATTTGGGATTTTTTAATTTTATTTGTGACGGATTCGGTATTTACTTTTTAGGGTTTAGTTTCCTTGTTTAAAAAACCATAATAATATTGTTTATATTAAAAAGAAAGGAAGGTGGTGGAAGAGGGTAACATACTAACATGTAAATTGACATGACTTAAAATTCTAGGATAGAAACTCGATATAAAAATTGGAAATTTTATTTAGTTAGCTTGACTTGTTATATTTATAAAATATATAAAATTATTAAAAATTATGTTATATACATTATTATAAAAATATTACTATTTCCATTATTATATTAATTTAATAACTATAGAAAAATTGAACTTATATCCATTATTATATTGACTTGTGGCCCTCTATTGCCTAATAACTTGAAGGATTCGAACTTATATTCAACATGAAACCAATCAGACTGACCTAATTTAAATACGATTTGAACCAACCTGATTTGTTCAGAAAATCTATACTATATATTAAAGCCGGAGAATTTCGAGCCTCCACGTTAATTCTGGTCCCGCTTGATTTTATTTTTTTTTCAACTCAAATAGATATTGACAACTTTATATTTTTTTATTTTCCTTAATTATCTATCTTTAATTTTATCTTTAAAGTTATACCTTGTATCAGTAATTTAATTTTTCTTAAATAATTTTATCTTTAATTTTATCATTCAAGAATTGATTTTCTTCTATTTAAAGTGATCATATGTAGATTTCTTCCATTCGTCATGTAGATTTCTTCCGCAATCAAATTTTTAGTGTAATATTTGATTAGATTTGCACTAGAATTCGTGATTGAGCTAGGGTAGAACGTGGTATCACACAACAATTCTAACTACTAGATAATAACAACATAATTATAATATAAAATTTTAATTTTAAATATACTTAATTGCATGGAAAAGATTTTGCCAAAAACCCAACTAAAAGCCTAACACGTTGATTTTTTTTGCTCAAAGAGATATTGAATAAACAAATTGGAAGTCATATAACTAACATTTATTTAATTAATTTTGGAATTCATAAAATTTTAAAATTTATACAGACAAATTTTATTCTCACCCCACCTTATTTTTTTAAAAATTATTTTTTACATTTTTATTAATTTGCTAATATTTTCTATACCAATTGTTTTGTAGATTCAAAATATCATGATCTTTGAAATATATTATATTTTAATAAGTTTTTTTTGTCTATTTGTACGTATAGAGGCAAAATATTATTTATTAAATATTATGATTAAAATAACTACATGTTTAATTTGGGTATATCAAGTTGGTGCTTTGCATACTAAAATATAAGACAATATATATTGCATAATAATGTATTTTATTGACTATAAAATGTAAGTACGTGATTTAATTTGCATAATAACATCTTCTCAATCAATCATTTAACAATTAAAAACTTCTAATATTCGATGAAATCAAATTATGTTAAAGCTTTTATTATACATTTTTACATTAATATTCTATTTATTATATATCCAAAAATAAATTTAAAAATACAAGTCGTGCATGGCACGACGGGTATAGCTAGTATATTTTACTTTCATAGATAAAACTTAAACGATATACTACTAGTTATGGAAAAAATTAATTCATTAAAAACGCTCAGAGAAACAAATAAACCATTTGGGCCGATCCAGCCCAATATTACGTTAAGACCTAAAAAGAGACGTTGGGCCGATCCAGCCCAACGAAGTGTTCACATCTTTAAACGCTCCCCTCCCTCTTCCATTGAAATTTGAAAGCACAGAAGAAAAAATAGACGTTGGACGGATTTCGTCATTCCCCATTTCCTTCATCCATCAAAGACTAGGCAGAATCTTTTCCCCGACTCCTTGTATCTTCTCCTCTCTTCTTCCCCAGCCGGAAAGCCACCAATCTCGTCGGAATCTGGTATTGAAAGAACATTGGAAGTCTCCTGGTCAAACAAGTCAAAGTACGAAACCCTAGCTTGCCCTCAGGTAAAAGGTGGAATCTTTTTCCCTTAAATTTCTTAGATTCGGCCTCCGAATCCCTTTCGAACCATTTTAACATCGTTTTCCATCTTCAATTTCACCTCAGGGTGCTCCGTTACCGGATTCGGACCTAGCTCGGCCACTAGGCTACGCTCTTCTTCTTAGTTCTGAGGTATACTACTAAGTTTGCCCTTTGCATTGCTTTTGTTTCTGATTGTTTTCCTGTCTATGTAGTGTTTCAGTTACGCCAATCAAGTTATTGTTAGCACTTTAGGTTGTTTTTCCTTGTTTAGGGATCTGCACTTTAGGTAATATCTGTTGATTTGTAATTGTTTTTTGCTGCTTTCATTTTTAGAAATATATTTTTGTAGATCTTGTATTGGATCTGACCCAGTGATGAATGTATTGAATTTGTGAAATGTGCATTTACCATCTGACAAAGTGTTGTTTCTTTAATTGTTTTTTTTTTTGCCGTTTTGGAAATCAAGTTGTTGCTTGAAGACCCATAAAAAAAAAAATGCAAGATCGTAAAAGACACAGTGAGATGCTTTTGGACCCAGAAACAATCCTATTGCAGTCAGATGAAGTTGGTGGAGGTGAATGGGAATTGTATAAGGAAAACGTAAGGCCGTTAAAGAGAGGTCGCAATGTGAAAGTTTTGAATGAAGCTCTTAAATCTCAGTCTGATATTCAACTCCGGAAGTCTCTTCTTGAAACTCGGAGGTATACTATCCTGATTACACTTGTGATCTTCTGCAAGCTGTTTGATATGTTTTCCCATCTTGTATAATGGCTTAGAATTAGCATCTCTCATTCTATGATCTGCAGGAAACTTATTGGGGCAATTGATGAGTACAAAGGAGATGATCCTCTTAAACCCTGGCTGGAGTAATTTTCTACTCTTCTCCGTATCTCATATATAGCAATTGATACATGTAGCATGATGAGTATAATGTTAACTTGAACATTTGGCCACTTTGTAGCTGTAGCATAGATTGGAAAAACTGTCCAATCATTTTGTTTTAACTTTTTGAACTTGTAGGTGCATAAAATGGGTGCAGGAGTCATTCCCTGCCGGTGGAGATTCCTCTGGCCTTATTCTGATATATGAACAATGTGTGCGTGCATTTTGGCATGAACCTCGCTACAAAGATGATTTTCGCTTCCTCAAAGTCTGGTTAGAATATGTAAGGCGTCCTTTGGTGTTCCTTATTTTCTGTTTATTCATCAGTTTGTTCCGATTAAGTCATGAAATGAGATTGTCAATTTCACTTCTTGCAGGCTGAAAATTGTGATGATGCTGAAGTCATCTACAAGTTTTTAGACTCGAATGGAATTGGACAAACCCATTCTGCCTTTTACATAGCTTATGCTTTGCATATGGAAACCAAACGTAAGACCAAGAGTGCTGATGAAATTTTCAACCGTGGGCTATCTATGTAAGTTGCTTCCCTTTTTTTCCTCAGTACTTGCATTATAACTCTTGAGCTTTTTTAGCTGTGTATATGTGTATATATGCACATTAGTATTGCAAATCAGCCCAATGCTTGGTCAAAAACAGTGAATGAGGCCTAGCCTAAGATAGTATGCTTTGTTCATATTGATCATCATACCTCTTCATATTGATCTTAATTAATTCTTTGAAACTAATTTATTTATTTGTTTATTTTTATAACTTTCCTTCCTAGTTTTACTACATGTATCTTTCCCTTGATGTTGCATCTATTCTTCTTCTTTGTGTAGAGGTTCTCATCCCCGAGAAAAACTGGAAGCTGCCTACAGAAAGTTCCTTGCTCGCACCATGAGAAGTTCTGCATTGAATGCTGATGTAAGTATCTTTTACATGATCATTAGTCATGTCTATCTAACTTTGTCATCTGATTGCGCCTCCACCATCTCCTTTCCCAGGAAGAATCTAAAGAGAAGGATTTCCCAATGCGGAGCTTTGGAACTCTTATATCAAGGGGAGGCACTAGTGAGTCCCACAAAAAATACATTTGCAAAACTTGAAACTGCGGCCTTACCTGCACTGTGCTAAACTTGAAACTTTTTGCTTTGTAGGAAGAGAAGCTTCAATGGGAAAAAATAATAAAAAT
This sequence comes from Polygonum maritimum, assembly GCA_963924305.1. NCBI lineage: Eukaryota > Viridiplantae > Streptophyta > Magnoliopsida > Caryophyllales > Polygonaceae > Polygonum > Polygonum maritimum. Next base: position 42,843,636 of record OZ002731.1, on the reverse strand, counting down.
GAGGGGTAAGTTGATGACAAGACTTCTCAATCTATACTTTTTATAGGAAGTTAAAATATAGCCTAATGCTAAGAAATACACTAAACTGCATTGTTACACGCTACAGGGGTGAAAGAGTTGCACTTTCCATCTACAAGGATGAAAATGGCCGAGATGTTGAGCGTGTAGGTTTTCCAAGTGCTGATACAAAGGCATGGAATAATCTTGCTAGTCAAAAGGATAGAAATAAGGAAAACAAAGCCGTCCCTTCCAAGTGGACAAGCCATAAGGTCAGTGCTATTCTTGACACAGTAACGACGTAGTGCAAATTTACAGTTTGGATGACAGCATGTAATAACCAACTTCAGTACTTCAGATACCTCAAAAGGTTGCACATAGAGGAGGACCTGTCATGCCTGCCATTGAGGTCTTCGTTGATGATGAGTGCTCAAAGTAAGTGACACTATTTATTTTTCTCATTTGTTAGTAAATCTTTAACATATTGCTCTATAGTAAACACTTTTATTTCTCTTTTTGTGCAATATTATTTTCTTCATTAGAATAGATAAAGATTTGTCTATTCTGGAATCCTTAGCCTCTCTTTTTAGGATATATTTCCTGTGATCTTCTGCCAAAGCATGCTCAGCCAAGTTTGTTTTTTGTAAATACATAGTTTCTTTTTCTTTGGAATAATAGCCTTAAAACATATTTACTTAGCAGTTAGTATTGCTCCATCTCACATATCTAGAACAATTAGGCAACTCTAAGTACACCTAACATTGATAGATTCAAATTTGACTCAAACTAGTTTAGGCCACACAGTAAATCTTTTTTCTTTTTCTCTTTTCATAATGATTTTTTTTTTGGTCGAGATTTGAACTCAGATTTGTGTAGTCTGAAATTGTGAAATGGCTAGATTCTTATAGCTACGTTTCTGTATCTTACTTTAAAATCTGTACCAGGGAGCACCCAGCAAATAATGAATCTCACAATTCATCCAACCTAAAACATAGGGAAGGCGAGGAACAAGAGCTCAAAAGGTATGTGACATGAAACATCTAGTATTTGTGGATCACTACTTCCCTCGTATATCTTCATACAAGTTTAATGGTGTCTTTGAACATATATGCAGGGAATCCGAGCGGTTGAGACAAAATCCACTGTCAAACTTCCCTGTTAGTAGTCTTCCACGATAACCGAGCTTCACACTTCACCATAAGTCTTCCTAATGGAGGACTGTGATTTATGCAAGTATCAGTTGTGTTCTTTGGTACTTCTTGTATTATCATTTGATTTTAGTGTGTCTGATAACTTGTCAGTATTTGCATGTTCAACAAACTTGCGGAAGGTTTAACACACCATCAGCATGGTTTCAGTATTTGTGCAATGCAACTGTTGCTTTACCCTTTGTATTTGTAAGTCAACTTTGTAATTGAAATTCAGCTCCTAGCTGTTAAAAAAAAAACTTACTCAAGGGAGTAGGTTCATGTAAGTTTGCTTTGATTTCCTTCATGGATTCATCTCAATAATACCATTTTTTCATGGTTAGAAGATCATGATAGATGCCCAAATTATGCAATGGAGAATAAATAAAATCGCCCAAGAATTGAACAAACGCATTTATTAGAAGTTAAGAGAGCCTCTGTGTAAACTGTAAGGTCATTATTACAAATGACATTGACCACTTATTAACCAACCAATGGAAGGAATGTCACAATTTTCCTGTGGTTACATTTTATGCAGCCAAGGAAATGTGATATGTAAATATAAAGAAGAAACACTTATTCTGCAAGCCATAGCTCAACAACACAAAATGGAGTGTGTCATTGAGCTACAAGCTGTACTATATACCCTGTTGAAAATTGCACTATCTCCTTCCATTCCATAGAATTATTCAAGATGGTCATGAGGTCTCAACGACATGAACATAGCAGCGAAATGGCGCAACAAGTTTTCATCCTCAATGTCTCCATTGTGCAGAGTGACATGATTCGTCTCGCCTCTCTTTTGTTTCACATAGCGTCGCCATGCGAGTTGTATGTTAACAGCAGCCCAAGTTCTCCAGTTTGAAGAATGATACCTGTTACAAAAAACAACATGAAGGCTAACATAACATGTACACCAGACACCAGAAGCAATCTTATTACCACAAAAGACTTACCTCAAGATTTTTTTCATGTTCTCATTTGCAAACTTGTACCGGAAATGCTCGGTTATGTAGTGAAGATCATACGCGTCGAGACCAAAGGCCTCAGTCGACTCAAGACAAACGAATGTAGCCGATGAGGCTACAAGCCGGTGCATGAATGGCCTCCTGAGGCACCATGACAGCAGCTCGTCGCCTAAAAACGCTCCTGGCTCAAGAATGTTGGTTGCTATGCTGCCTTTGCTCAGGCTCTGGCTACTCCTAACGCGTCCTCGGACGATGAAAATCATCCTCTGAACCGGATCTCCTTCTCTCATGATCTGTGCAACAACAATAGATCACTCTGATTTTGATACCTCATATACCAAACCATAACAGAAGTTTTACCTTTTCATCTTTGGAGTAAATCAAAGGCTTGACCCGGTCACAAATGTTGTCAAGAATCAGATCATCCAAGCAATCAAAAAGAGGCACCTACATGAACCAATTTCAAGAAAGTTGCAAGAATTAGACACTACACATTTCATAACAAAGAAAGTAAAGAGGCATGTGTGTATGTTACATGCCTTCTTGATAAGATCTATGCAAAGGTAGCGTTTGATGTCGCGTCTAAGACCCTCTGGCAAATCTTTGATCAACTCCATCTCATCGACGGCTCCTGATGTTATCCATCTTTGGGTCTCGAACAAGCGTACTCTATGCCTCAAATGCGACGGCAACTGCCTCCTCTTCATCCACCACTCCATGTCTCCACACCTCAATTGCATCTTTCTCTTGTTTGACATCACCGTGTGCAAAAACACCTACATTGTACAAAGACACCACGCATTCGGTTTGAGCTTGTTTCTTTTTAACACAAAAGCTTAAGCCAATAAGCTTGAAGAAGTCGTAAACTAATTAAGTGGGCATTGGTCACCTGAATGTTTCCAATCAATAGAGTGAAGAGCATCAATCCTCCAAGCACCAAGACTATGCAAAAGAGCACCTCCAACCAATGGCTTGTTGGCGACAAGTTATTGCCAAAGGTGCTTCAAACACGAAAAATGATCAATCACACGAAAATAAGATCTAAGTTTTGTTTTCTTATGTTGTTAATCAGTTGATGATTTTGTATAGTACCTGAGCTGAAATAGTCCCCAAGAGATGGGGTAGAGTATCTTGATAACAATGGCTTTGCTAGAGATGACAGGCAAAGCCGAATCATAGATACCGAAAGGGAAAGGTCCGTCCATGTCTAAGCACAACGACTTCCTCGTGATGGTGGAGTTAAGACCACAAGGGTTACCTCCTCTCATCTTCTTAGGGAGGAACTCATAGCAAGCTTGCCTCGCGCAAGACATGGAGAAGTTGCATTTGGGGGCTCGAGCACATTGTCGCTTAAGGCAAGAAGCGACCCGGTGTATGGCAAGGACGTACCAACATCCTCCAATGGCCTATACACAAGATTGAGCTAGAGCCATTAGCACTAAGAAATGTTTTCTTATAGCTACGATGCGACAAAATAACTTATACATGCACGACTCCCAGTTTATCGACCCAAGAGACTTCAACGAATATCAATCCAAAAGCGCGGCTAGCTAGAGCCATTAGCACTAGGAAATGTTTTCTTATAGCTACGAATTTCATTGTGACAAAATAAGTTGTATGTGCACGACTCCCAGATTATCGACCCAAGAGACTTTAACGAATACATCAATCCAAAAGCGCGGCATTGCATAGCTAAGTAAGATCATCTTACGTGAGAGGCGAGGAAGTAGGCGATGAGGTTGAGACCGAAGCCCCACCAGATTGTGCCGAAGACGTAGCCAGTGACCTTTTGCATTCTCCTCATAAGGGATAGGCTATGGAGGACTTTGGGCAGGTATTGGAACATAAATGTCACTAAAAGCGTCGCAAGAAGTAGCTTTATTCGCTCTTCTTTCACTAGTTTTGGCACCAAACACCAGAACACAACCTGTGTGTATGTACATACCAACAAAGTTCAGCTCAAAACCAATATATTTTTATATGTCTTAACATAACATTTATCTTGCTACCTTAATCTTTGAGAGAATGAAAACTTATCATAATTAAAATTAATTTAGACACATATGTAAGTTTAGTAAGTACATATCATATTTTACCAACTCGCAAAGTTAACCGATTGATCAAGCTCTTGTTAAACAGAAGTATCACGTACCAAATATCTCATCTATATATCATGCATTAACGTAATCATAAAATTGGCCCATAAACTCTAGTATTTGGAAAAAATGACACTGCAAAGTATATTGGTTGATAAAAATGACGTCAACTAATCTTCCTACAATGCACGGAATGTAACATCTTCGTTGGTTTTAGCATGTGGTGATGCATGAAAAAGATAAAAAAAAGGATCACGCAAACTATACTACAATGCAAATCTACAATGACATTTCCCACCACCAACAGAGAACCGAATTGTAAAATGCAGAAAAAAATGAGGTAAAAACCACAAAAGCTGACGTGGCAAACCAACCTGGGGTACAGGAAGGATGACGAACACGTCGAACCAGAATCCCTTGAGCGACCGGACGTAGTGGGCCGCGACGGCGCGTGGGTCCCACACGAGCTTCCCGCAGCCGACGACGAGCGACTCTCTGGACACGTAAGCGAGCCGGAACTGGAGCCACACGTGCACCAGGTGGACGGCGTCGACGCACGTGCGGAGCGCCGTGACGGCGGCGGCCAGGCGCCCGTCCACGGCCAGGCACGGCTGCCCGCTGGCCCCGACCGAGACCGCGTAGAAGAACAGCGGGTCGACGGCCAACGCCACCCCGCGGGCCACCAGGATCGCCCTGTTCCACCTCCTCACGCGGTCGTCCCTCGGGTCGAGGGTCGGGCCGGGTCGGGTCTGGGACCGGGTCCGGTTGTTTGGGCCGGGCCGGGCTGATCGGGCCGGGGCCGGGAAGAGGGAGGAGCCCGCGGAGGCCTCCCATTCGGGCTGGTTGGCCCGGTCGCAGCTGGTGGAGTGGAAGCCCGGGACGCCGACCTGGGTGCACGCGTAGCACTCGGTCGGGCTCGTGAGGGACGTCGGGTTGCTCGAGTCGTCGTCGTCGAAGACGACGTCGTTTGGGGGGGAGTGGTCCGATACGGCGCCGTTTTGAGTGCTTGGGGTGTGCTTGAGGAGCCCGATGATGTGAAGGCACCATGTGGGGAATGAGTAGGAGGGCATGTTGTTCTTGTTCTTGTTGTTGCTCGGGAGAGGTTAAGCATGGAGATTTGAGAGTGAAGAGGGGAGTAGTGTGTGATTAAGGCTGTGTCGAGTAGCACATGAAAGAGGAGGAGGTCCAAGGCAAAGTTTGTTAGGGGTTTGTGGGACCCATATGTATGTGTAGGATGCCACATTTCATGACATATATACTATTTTCTTTCCTTTTAATTTTTGAAGGAGTTTCATAATAGTTGTATATTAATGAAATTTCCCGGCCAAAAAAAATATATATTAATGACATTTCTAATAATGGGTAATGGGTCAACACCAAAAATAATGGGTAATGTTCGATAAAAAAAAAAAATAATGGGTAATGGGTTTCAACCAAACAAAATAATGGTTAATGGGTTAACCGAAATCATGTAAAGGGAAAAAATTTTAAATAATTAAACTAGGGTTGTTCGTTTTCCGTTATTCGGTATAAGTTAACATTGGGATAGACTTTTTTTTCGGTGGAGCGATTTATATTTTAGTTTCCTACCTTAATATGACCAAAAAAAAACCTACCTTAATAAAATTTGTCGCTCTATTTCTTTCCTAGGCAATGAAAAATATAGTAGCTCGCAAATGTGTTCGGAAGCACCTAATATCTTCAATTAAAACATGAATCTCCCATTTGTGTTTAGGATATTCAAAATAGTTATGTTGCAAAATATGTTATAATACGGCTTTCTACATGAAAAGTTTAGTGATAAAAATGCCTAGTAAATAAGGTTGGTGGTTTGTTTTAGGTTCATACATGCATATGCAACTAATGACTTATATTTTTTTTTGGGTCGAAGCTAATGACTTATATATTAGGTTTGTATATATATATGCACGATTCTTAACTCTAATTCCTATAAAATATAACATAATTAAAGTAAGACAAGACAAAAAATACCCAATACAAATAAGATGGTACATTTGGAAGGAGAAAATCAATCCAAACTCAATTGACTTCTTCTTCCATTGTCTTAACTTATGAGTTATGAGATGGATTGAACGTGTATGATTTGAAGGAACATTGCATATTTGCATGGGACAACTCGTCTCAATTGAAAAACAAAGACATGACCCAAATGGGTTCCACTGTACGTCCCAGAGATACAATGCTAAGTTCGGTATGAATTGATTTGTGTGATGCAACATGATGCATGCAATTGCAACCCGATTATGACCCGTTTAGTTAAACAGTTCGGAGGCCCAGTTTGGATTGGATTTTGAGATCCTGTTGATATTTTGGGCGGGCCATGTCTGAGCCAATGCTCTAGAGAAACACCTAAGGTCCTTATTTGTGATATACCGATATCCATATCTCATATACGTTGAGAGCTACTGCTCATGAGAATTGAATCAATAATATCTGGGTACTACACTTAGAGATTTAACCGTTTGACTATATACCCGAAGATACAATGTTTATACCCATGAGAATCAAATCAATAATCTCTGAATACTACCCTTAAAGACTTAACCGCTTGATTAGATATCCGAAGATATAAGGTCTGTAGTCACGTTTAACAAGCATAAACCTAGACCAATAAGTATTCAGTTACACAACGAACCTAGAATAACCCTTCAATTCATCACTAAACTACGTACACATTCATATCATCATGGGGGTAAAAGTAATTATCATCGACTAATTAATGTCCACATTTGCATGATTGAACGACCAAAAACGACAATTTGTGGGTACCTTCGTACCACCTCCCATACTTAATTGCCTTGTCGTACATCAATCAATGAATATGAGCTCTCAACGTTTGGATCATAATCATTGCCATACACTTTTCTGTTCTTTTCATTTCAACGTACGTACATCAATTCCACATATTCGTTGGAAAAAGTTCACAAGTGCATGATATGAGCTTGAGATGTGTGAAATTGAAGTTTGTGATCGAATTATGTATATACATACAAATCATTTCAACATTTTAATAGTGATGGCGTAACGCGTTTAATTTGACAGCCAAGAAATAGGACTAATGCCACGTTTGGAGGTTTCTGAAAAAACATATAAAAAATAAGTATTTGTGCTTTTTCTTATGCCTTGATCTAAATAGTTGGTTTATCGATCATCTACATGGCTTATAAATTATAATTAAGGATATAGGTCGTGATCCAAGTTGTTGTCTATGAAATCGTATTTTTGGATTAGTCTCTTTCATAGATCTGGATGATATTTGTGTTCTTCTTCACGCTAAACTTGTTCACTAGGGTTTTGTACCACCTTTTTTTTATATATATTTCAAAATTCCAAAGGAAATGACAATAATATTTTATTTGAAATTTGTGCAATATTCGTTTATTTATAGAAAAATTAAATTTTAAATAACCAAAATTTAGTAGTGGTTAGTAAATAATTAGTTCAAACTTTTAAATGTAGAAAAAGAACACCAATATATTTTTGGGTGATAAAAAAGCTTATAACCCTATGTTTATTATATTGAGACTAGTTCTTTCAAGTTACAACGTCAATATCATGGGGCCGGGCTACTCTTTTGAGCCATACATGAAAAACAAAAAGTGCTCTATTCGACACAAAGTAAAAATTGTAGTACTATACTAACGTGTTAAGTGTTGCTTTAAACCCCAAAATCATGCAACATATGTATACAATATAAGTTTTCACCCCTATTGTTCAAATGCTCGTGAAATTAACCCGAATACATAAGTTTGTTTTGTCTATTAATAATAAAACTTTTAGTTGGCGGGTAAGGCGATTTCGATGCATGCATGAAATCGTCAATACTGATCACTAGCTGTCTAGCTTAGGAATCGTCAATATGGTGGGTAACTTTATTTGTTCATGCACGTTGTTGCGTGTTTAGACGGTATAAATAATTAATCTTGTCCAAATTGGAGCTACATTGAATGTACATCCTTTTAGTTCTCTCTTTCCTCTATGAGGATGTCCTTTTTGATGTAGAAAGTATAAGAGGATCCTCTTTTGAAGGATGAATCAAAGTAATCCTCCTTCTACAAAGGATTACTCACATTGGCTCTTGTGCCAAAGAGGATACAACTTCAAATTATATGTTGACATGTGTTCATCTATGTATTCACCCATTTTATTTCTTCCACTTCAATTTACACTTAATAATTTTCTAACTAAAAATTAAATCAAAATGAGATTATCTTAAAACTACAAAATTATTTAGTGTTTCTATTTTTTTTTGTCTATAAAAAGAGTTCAAATTTATCTAATTTTTACACAATTTATTTTTTTTCTTATTATTCCATGAATCATAATGTCTATAATAAATGTTATTTTTATTCTATACCTTTTAATACTTTAGAATATTGCTTAAAGATATGTTTATATGAATCAAGTTTTATGTCTCAATAGTAATTCTTTTTTTATAATATCATAATTCTTTTGTAGATACTAAATTAGTTAAATAAATATAATTTGAGGAACTAAGTTAGTAGAATTGATTAATTATATAAAACATATAATAAATATATATATATTTGAAAGTAAGACAAGGTAAAAATGAGATGAGGATCCTCTTTGTTGTGGGGGTAAATAGAGTAAGAGGAAAGGAAAGAGGAAAGGAAAAGTGAAAAATGAGTTGGATGAAAGAGAAAGTGATGTGTCAACTAGATAGAAGGAGAGAGAAATTCAAGAGAGGATTCAACATCCTCACCATTGCATATGCTTAGAGCGTATGCAACGGTGAGGATGTTGATCATTGCATGGTTTCACTATTTTTATTAGTTTCATTTTCATTCGAATATAACGTAAATATAGGAAGTCATTCGAATACAAGTGTTTTATACCAAGTAAAGGTCATTGAATTGCTTTGTTACGATGATCACACTCAAACTAAAAGGTCATGTTTTTTAAATTAGGGCATATTTGATTTGCGTATTATAATGTAAAATACTATATTATAAGTTGTGATCCAAATAAGCTCTTATTGTGTTTGCATTCATTGTATAATTCTATTTTCCTTAGCACAATATTGCAATTTTTGTTTATATAGTCATAAATTTTATGTTAATTTCATTTTATAATCAAAAGAATCTATTAACTAACCATACATGTTATCCTAGTGGTCGAAATGTTTTTGGTAAGATCCCTAGATAAATCCATTCACTTAGGCCAAAAAAACAACTCTCATTATCCTTCTTTCAATTCGGTCAACCAGTCGGCGACCGAATTGAAAGAAGGATCATGAGTCCAGAATTTACCATCGAGGATGGATTTATAATCATCTTTCACACCAACTAGAGGATACTAAGGAAAATATGCATATTTGTGTGCCTACTTGATGACAATTTTATACATGTTTAACTTAGTTTTGGTTTAAGGGACTAATAGGATCAATTCGATAAGAAAATCTCAAAGGCCCATAATACAAAACGGCCCAAATTGAAGAAATCGGCCCATAACCCCATGAACAGATACTCTTCAACTTCGCCACGCTCACTTTCTCTCTCCCGTAAAACATTGTTGGGGTTCCACCTGAGACCGGACGACAAGGCTAGCAAGACCATCGGCCGGCGAGTCGGCGACAGTCCTCATTAACCAGTAACCTCTCACTCCTCTTCGATTCTCAACTTCTTCCTGAAATCTTCACTATTAGTCGACAAGAGAACTCAGAAATTGGGGATGTGGACGGCGAATTGGGAGCGATTTGTTCGGTGAAATCAACACGGACGAGCTGTGTTGAAGGATTGAATGTTAGATTCGAGAGGAGTTCCATCTTTTGGTAAGTAATGCTCAGTCTATTTCCTGATCTAGGATTGCTAGGGTTGTAATTCGCGATTTTGGATTTCAATTTCAAATTCAGATTCATATATTTTTGATTCAAATGATTCTGTTCAGGTATTAAGGAATCATGAATATGTGCTTATTAATTCGTTAAACATGGTAATTTTTCTGCAATTCGCTATATGCCTCTTCTCCTATAATCTGCTTTCCGGCAGAACCAGTAGAGACGAAGGTGAAAAATGGCGATCGTAGGGTTATTTGACTACCTAATCCGTCCATTTGTGTGTTTCTATAAGCTTTTGACTGTCTGAAACATGTCATGAAAAATGCGAACCCTAGCTCCATGGCTCTCTTAAAACGGCTAACCTAATTGTTTGTACTGCTAGACTTTGTGCAAATAGAATGGAATTAGTGCTCCAAAAGCTCATATAGATTTGTCTGATTTGGACTCTTTTTCTTGAACAGAACAATGCTGTTATGATCATCAGTTTTGAGCTCCAATGCACCAGTCTTGCATATGATGTGCAGTTCCCCCTTTCTTCTCCAAAATGTGGAACTTAACATCTAATTGGATGTCTGGAACCACTGGATCAAAAGATTCCCCAAAGCCATGCCCGGCAGCTTCAGATTGCTCGGACGACGAGATCTCGTCAAATGTCAGCAGAGAGGAAGGCCTCGAATGCCCAATATGCTGTGAATCGTTCAACATAGTGGAAAACGTCCCGTACGTCTTATGGTGTGGCCACACTCTCTGTAAAAACTGCATTCTGGGTCTCCCATGGGCAAATGTCAAGTTCCCTAGTTTCCCAATTCAGCTTCCGCTCTTCATATCTTGCCCATGGTGCAACCTCTTATCCTTTCGTCTTCTATACAAAGGCGCACTCAGATTCCCTAAGAAGAACTACTTCCTTCTCTGGATGGTTGAGGGAATGAACGGTGAACGAGTGAAGAAATCGCTGTCTACTCTCAGCACTGACCATCAACCCGTTTGGCCGTCAAATGGTAATTCGTTAATTGGAAGTCAATTCATTCAGAGGAGCCGAAGAAACGCTACTTCTGATGGAAACCCAAACGGGCCTTCGGGATCGAGCCCTAATCAGAACCGCCTCAGAAATGAAATGCCTACAGAGAATCTAGCCTCTTCCTTGAGGAAGTTACTTGCCTTGTTTATGCATATCACAGCAAAGTTTCCGCTGATCCTCATATTTCTGCTCATTATACTATATGCTATACCTGCAAGCGCTGCGATTCTTGCTGTGTACATACTGATCTCGATTCTGTTTGCTATACCGTCGTTCCTCATCTTGTACTTTTCATATCCCAGCTTAGATTGGCTGGTGAGGGAAATTACTGCTCCCTGAAAAATTCCCAGCTTGATGTTGTTCATTCCATGGCTTTCTTGACAGGTATTTGCTAGTACACCTCTGGCCAAGGGGTAGTTCTGTAGTATGTATGCTAAGAACTACTGGTATTATGTATCCATGAGGCCTATTTGATGCATAATGACACTGTAAACCATTCCTTTTTGTAGTGTGAGAAACTGCCTTGCTTCTTTTGGTTTAGCAAGCTAGTGTATAATTTGTAGTTCTGTATGTGATTCCATGTATAGTTCTGTCAATCCCCACAACATCATGGAAGTCAAAGCCCAACATGCGTACTTACAATGACGTTAATTCGAATTAGAGTGACCTAATTAAACCTGTCTTAAAATGATCTTTCGCACTAGCTATGAAAGTCTCGACCAGAAAAGGGTTTTGAAAATCACCAATATTCGATACGATTTCACTATTCACAAACCACAATTTCACTAATTTTTGTAAAGTAAGTTATACAAGGACGTTTGCCAGGGGTGTAATTTGCCAGAGACTAACATGCATTTACTAAGGGACTGTCACAAGATTCAACCGGTTTGGGTCTAAATTTATGACAGCAACATTCCGTCGGGTTTCTCTGACGACGGTTCATTGCACTCGTGGCTCAGGTCGGGACTGCAGGCTGCTGCTCGAGCTCCGTCTTTGCCAATGGCTTCACTTTGCTCGTTCTTTGGGTCTGCCAAACCTCATTCTAGAGTCCGATGCTCGCCAGGCCGTGAAGCTTATCATGGATAACACTCTTGTCACACACCCGCATTTCTTTCTAATCAAGCAATGCCGTCAATTACTCCATTCCGATGGTTGGGAGGTTCTCATTCATCGCATTCGCGGGGAAGCAAACGCGCTGGCGGATAGTTTGGCGAATCTTGCTCATATGGCCGAGGATGGTTATGTCGTTTTTCAGGATCCGCCTTCTAGTATTTCTGGTTTTCTTCATCATGATGTTGTAGCTATACATGAGCAAACTTATTGACAAAAAAAAAAAACATCAGCAAACTTAATTTCTATTCAAGCACCGGCAGGAGCATATGATTAAAAAAAAAAAAAAAAAAAAGTTAAATAACCCTTTCCGGCGGTAATTTCTTAAAAAAAAAAAACATTTGCTTAAGGTAGTTTCTTTAAATTTTCTATAGTTTATTTGTTTTCTTTTTCGGTGAACTATAGTTTATTTGTTTTTAGGTCTTACAGAAACTCCACATTTTCATCCATCGGTTATCTCTCCCATCTCCACCCTCATGGCAACGACGAAGAGGAGTCGTCCTAGAGTTCTAAAGTCATGGTCGAAACACAACCTTCCCGAGGAGCTATGGCCGGAAATCCTATCTCGACTTCCCGCCAAATCACTTCTCCGATTCCGCTCTGTTTCCAAGTCATGGAAGTCCATCATCGACGACCCCGATTTCGTCCGCTTACACCTCAATCGCTTCAACAACGGCCCTGAATCGTCCCGCCTCTTCTTCGTTACAGAAAGGTCAAGCCTATGCGAGCAATGCGTGGTCAAGAACAACAAGACCCTAAGAACGATTCGCAGCCTTGGCTTCCTCCAAAGCGACCGAGAATCCGTCCATGTCCTCAGAACCACTCCCGCTCGTATTGCAGGCTACCGAAGAATAAGGTCGTGGTCTCTTATCTCATCGATTGATGGATTGTTCTTGTTGCAGTCCAGAGAGGACATCAATTTGATGTTGTGGAACCCCTCGATTAAAAAAACCCTAGTTCTTCTTCGTCTTGAAATTCCCCAAATTTCGAGGTTCGTCGACTTTGGCCTAGGGTTTGACCCGTCGATTGGGGAGTACAAGTGTGTCTGCTTCGTCGCCAGGCCTGAGAGCAACTTGCAAATCGCTGCAATTTACACTCTAGGAACAAATTCGTGGAAGACTATTGAATTTCAAGGCGATGTGCGCCAAGATATTGTTTTTGATGGTGGGAAGAGATTTGTTCCCTTTGACGGTGCTCTGTATGCCCTTGATGAGGATGAGGATGCAAATGATTGTCCAGTAAAACTAGTTTCATTTGATTTGGGGAGAGAGGTGTTTGCTTCCATTGAATTGCCTGACCTAGATGAAAATCCATTTGTTCATGATCAAGCGCTCACCATGGTGTATGATGATGGTGGTTGTGGGTCCTCACTTGGTGTGGTCAATCTCACTAGATCTGAAGGATCTGTATGGATCTTGCAGAGGTTCGGAGACGATAGTAAATCGTGGAGCTGGGTTCGAGGCTACACCTTTGTTATAGCCCCTCAACTCGGACGTGTGTTAATCGGGTTTCTGTGCATGACCAAGAATCGTGAGATGCTGTGGAAGTGTGGTGATACTGTGATATGTTACAACCTCAAAACTCAGCAAGAAAAGAGGTTGATGGAGAAGAATCGGAAGACTTTTTATAAGGGTAACGTGTTTCCGTACGTCGAGAGCTTGATATTATTGCATCATTAGGTAAATTTTTCGCACATATCACATCTAGGAAACCTATGAATTGGTGTGTTTTGATGCCTTGTGCATACTTGTTGAACTTTATCGTATTTGTTGTTGCTTATAGTATTGCTGCTATGTGTCTATGCTGACCGTTCTAACTTATCAGCTCAAATTTCCTGTGTTTTGCATTGCTAGATTAGCTAGATGAGCTGCCAAGAATTGGGCAAGCATATGGTGCAAGAAAACTGCTTTTGAACTGCCAGTTTAGAACTCATAGAAACTTTGGCAGGTCTTCTGCGTTAACATCTCATATACATAAGATCTAGTGTTAAGATTTGTGCTTTGAAGATCCAAAAAAAAAATTGATATGTGATTGGTTCCTAGATGTATGAGATTTGTTTTGCCTATTATGTGGTTTTGCCTGTTTACTTCCTGCTCTGTAGCGATAGCTGCAAGTTTTGTTACTGTTGGGGTAATATAAGCAGCTGACAATGTTACCAAATTTCTTTGAGCATTAAGTGACACAGCGATTCCAATAATTTCAAATCTGGTATTGTACTAAACGTATTTTAGCAAATTAATGTGCAGACCTATATATAAGTATTGTTAATATGCCTTGAATCTGGATTCCAGGTTCCAGGAAAAGAGAATCATGTTTGCAGGTTGAGGAAGTCCTTATATGGGCTAAAACAGTCCCCAAGGCAGTGGTATAAGAGGTTTGACAGCTACATGGGGCAGCTTGGCTACAACAGAAGTCCATATGATTGCTGTGTGTACTACAGTGACATTAAGGGTGGTTCACGCATCTATCTGGTTCTGTACGTGGATGATATGTTGATTGCTGCTCAGGATAAGTCAGACATTTAGAAGTTGAAGGGTGCTCTCAGTGCAGAATTTGAGATGAAAGATTTGGGTGCTGCTCGTAAGATTCTGGGAGTTGAAATCTATAGGGACAGGAAGAAGAGAAAACTCTTTCTATCACAGGAAGGGTACATCAGGAAGATATTGAGCAGATTTGGCATGTCTTCAGCCAAACCTATAGATACTCCAATGGCCTCTAACTGCAAGCTGGGAATGTACACAATTCAGACTAAGGAGGAGAAGGAGTACATGTCTCGAGTTCCGTATTCTAGTGCAGTTGGGAGCTTGATGTATGCTATGGTCTGCACTCGACCAGACTTGGCATTCGCAGTCAGTGTAGTCAGTCGGTTCATGGTCAGTCCGGGAAAGGAGCATTGGCAGGCCGTGAAGAGGATCTTTAGGTACCTGAGAGGTACCTCAGATGTTGGTCTCTGTTATGGGAATGACACGTCGTGCTTAGTTGCAGGATTTTCAGACTCTGATTATGCTGGGGATGTGGACAGTAGGAGATCTATGACTGGTTATGTCTTCACTTTGGGAGGTTCTGTGGTGAGCTGGAAGGCAACTCTACAGCCTACAGTTACTTTGTCTACTACAGAGGCAGAGTATATGGCTCTGACAGAAGCTGCTAAGGAGGGAATATGGCTAAAGGGACTAGTTAATGATCTAGGCCTACATCAGGATCAGGCGACAGTGTATTGTGACAGCTTGAGTGCAATATGCTTGACCAAGGATCAAGTCCATCATGAGAAGACAAAGCACATTGATGTCAGGTACCACTTTCTGAGGAATGAGAAGAGAATTCAGGTGAAGAAAGTAGGGACTGCTGATAACCCTGCTGATATGTTCACCAAGCCGGTTCCTGAGAGCAAGTTCCAACACTGCTTGGACTTGCTCAACATCACAAGTCAGTAATCTGTGCCCTTAGGGGCAATCTGAGGCAGAGAAACTTTAGGCATTTGTTATGGTGCACCTGATTTTGGGAGGATTCAAGTCAAGGAGGAGATTTGTTAATATGCCTTGAATCTGAATCACACACTGCGACAGGTAGCACGGAGATTTGTTAATATGCCTTGAATCTGAATCACACACTGCCACACGGTACACTATGTTTTCTGTTATTGGGCCTGTTGCATTCTGTTTTGGGCCTGCGGCCCATAATTGTACCTAGGGTTTCTTGAGTCACTATATAAGCTCTCGAAATACCTAGACCTCTGTATTTCGAATTCTGTCTTCCATAATAATATACGGTTTCTCTGCCCGTGGACGTAGGTAACACACCGTTACCGAACCACGTAAATCTGTGTGTCGTTCTTGCTTTATTGTTCTCGTTCGATCTCTCGTTACAAGAAGTATATAATAGAGTGATTAGATCGACATTAATCTACACTTTTGCATTGTTTAATTTAGATTTTGTGACAACCTGATTTTGACGCACACTTAGGCACATAGCTGACAATTGGTGTAGATTTTTTACATCTGCTAGTATAAAAATGATATATGCCGCCCAAAAAACAATCTAAATATGATCAAATCCATCAAATTACTCAATGCCACAAACGACGAGAACTTGTCTTGCCTACCCTGGTGAGGATCAAGAACCTTTGGACAGCCATTTCTCTGAAACACACAGTTCTCAAAATCTTGATGGAGTGTTTCGTACTTTCGTTTACTATCGCCTCCAGACGATACAGAACAGTTTATGAGTACTTTGAACTAGTAAGAGACACCTTATGAGGCTACAATAGAGAGCTGAGATTATCAATGAGCTGATCATCAGTTTCTTCAATTTGCTCAACAAGTGTCTTACAAAACTGCTTCGCCGAATGCCTTGCCTCTGATGCAATCTGTAAGAAACCCTCTGAAATCACTTCCTTGCAAACAGGCATCGAATCCACATCTCCAACCGGTTTCCCGCTTTTTTTCAAGGCGTTTTCCATTTCTTTGCAATATCCCTCAAGATTGTGAGTTTCTTTCTTAGATCTCCTAAGAAATTCAAACGTCCTTTTGTTGTCGCTGGCGACGCAGTTTCCCCCGGGTAATTAGATCGCGAGATTGCAGTGCCATTTCGCTGTAGTAGTCCACAGTGATGACCATTCCGGTTGCCAGATAAAGCCTCGCTTTCTTCTAGCTGAAGATTACGGTAGCTTGTTACTGTCTCATCTTCATAACTCTGAAGGGTATGTCTAAACTTTGAACCAGATTGTATTGCTAAAATGGTGTCCATATTTTTACACTAGGAAATGACTAATGGGTGTTCGGGTGTCTGTCCCTGGTAACATAGCAGATAAGTTGTAGCCTACTATATAGAATGTATGTATCGTGAAAGGATAAACATGCAAAACCAAGCAAGAAATGCTTATTGAGAAGTCTTTTTTACTGGCAGAACCATCTTAAACCAAGCAAGAAATCCAACTCAAATATCCTGACTATTACAAAATTACCTTACAGGCATTTTTGCAACAAAAGAGCGGGTGTCCTATTATAACTTTGATGCTGAATCACAGTAACAAATAATCCACAGAACAATTGATTTCTACCAGCAACGAGTAGAGGCATCCAATACTATGTATTGATCATTGCATTCCCTCTTAAAAAATAATGAGATCCGAACCAAGTCTGTGTAAGCTCACCGAGCACCCAAAAGGAGCCATAGATACACACACAAAGCAAACACAGCACCGAACATTGACATGCCATTAAGGAATTAAGAAAGATACGTCAAAACTCCGGGTCATTGAAGGCAATGCCATGTATATATACAAAGTTGAAAATGACAGTCAACACCAACACCAAAAGTACAAATTTGAAATTGAGTGCTACACACACAATACAAGTAACAACCAAATCTTATGCACAGCTAATTACAACAGATTCAGATTTCAATTTGACAGGGTTTGCGTAGTAACCTTGACCTCGTTGGCGCTTAAGACTCAGTTGACCCCTTCTTAGCAAAATCGTCGAACAGCTGGTGTGCGAATTGTTAACCAGGAGTGAGATTAGAACGATTTTACTTTACCAACACCAATTTTGTCAAAATCACGACAAATTTAAACAACCATCTGCCTAAATTCCAAGTTCAAACCGTAAACCGTAAATTCAGTAATAATTTCAAGTTGAACGACCATATGCCTAAATTTCTTATGCAATCGTAAATTAACTGTAAATCGTACAGTATTCTACAATATCAAAAATCGAACCCGAAATTTTTGTATGAACCGAATTGATTTTTGTACCCTATTAATTTTTACGAAGCAAACCGAACCGAACCCACATTTTCACCAGCCCGAGTTTTAGGTCTTATAGAAAAGCTCCACATTTTCACCATTTTTCATCGCTCCTGTATCTGTTATGATTTGATTCTATGTGTCTACGCATATTGTTAGCCTTTCTTATTCGGCAAGTATTGTATTAGGGTTTTCACTATTTTCCTATTCTCTTGTAACCTGGCTATAAAAGCCCTGCTTTGATCAATAATAAATCACGGCACTTTACATAAACCCCATAGTATCCGCCCTCATGAGGAGTTGTCGTCGAGTTCTGAAGTCATGGTCGAGACACAATCTTCCCGAGGAGCTATGGCCGGAAATCCTATCTCGACTTCCCGCCAAATCGATTCTCCGATTCCGCTCTGTCTCCAAGTCATGGAAGTCCATGATCGACGACCCCGATATCGCCCGCTTACACCTCAATCGCTTCAACAACGGCCCTGAATCGTCCCGTCTCTTCTTCGTAACAGGAGACTCGGACTCGGACTCAGACGAATGCGTGGTGAAGAACAGCAAAACCCTAAGAACGACTCGCAGCCTTGGCTTCCTCCAAAGCGACCTAGACTCCGTCAATTCTCTCAGAACCACTCCCGCTCGCGTTGCATATTACCCAAGAAGAAGGTCGTGGACCTCGTGGTCTCTTATCTCATCGATTGACGGATTGTTCTTGTTGCAGTCCGAAGAGGAGATCGATTTGATGCTGTGGAATCCCTCGATTAAAAAAACCCTAGCTCTTCCTCGTCTTGAAATTCCCCCGGATTTTTTGTTCGATGACGACTGTGGCTTAGGGTTTGACTCATCGATTAGGGATTACAAGTGTGTCAAATTCGCCACCAACTCTGATGACAACTTGAAAATCGCTGCAATTTACACTCTAGGGACGAATTCGTGGAAGACAGTTGAATTTCAAGGCGATGTGTGCGGAGATTATGATTTTGATGGTGGGAAGAGAATTGTTCCCTTTGACGGTGCTCTGTATGTCCTTGCAGGAGATAAAGATCCAATAAAACTGGTTTCATTTGATTTGAAGAGAGAGGTGTTTGCTTCCATTGAATTGCCTGTAGTTTATAATGATTTCGATGAGCATTCATTTGATCGGGCGCTCACAATGGTGTATGATGATGATGGTCGTTGTGGGTACTCACTTGGTGTGGTCAATATCACTAGACCTGACGGATCTGTATGGATATTGCAGAGGTTCGGAGACGATAATAAGTCTTGGAGCTGGGTTCCACGCTACACCTTTGTTATAGCCTCTCAACTCGGACATAGTGTTTGGTTTATCAAGTTTTTGTGCATGACCAAGAATCGCGAGATGCTGTGGATGTGTCATGATAGTGTGATATGTTACAACCTCGAAACTCAGCAAGAAAAGAGGTTGCTGGAGAAGAATCGGAAGACTTTAGATGAGGATCACGTGTTTCCGTACGTCGAAAGCTTGATATTATTGCATCATTAGGTAAAATTTTTTCGCGCCAATCACATCTAGGGAACCTATGAATTAGTTCGTTTTGATGCCTTATGCATGCGTGTTGAACTTTATCATATTTGCCTTTGTTAGGGAACCTATGAATTGGTCTGTTTTGATGAACTTTATCATGTTTTCTCTTGCTTATAGTATTGCTGCTATGTGCTTATGTTGACCGTTTTAACTTGATCATAGCTTGAAGTTGTTCAATTTTCCTGTGTTTTGCATTGCTGCGATTCTTGCTGTGTACATACTTATCTCGATTCTGTTTGCTATACCGTCGTTCCTCATCTTGCACTTTTCATATCGGAGCTTAGATTGGCTGGTGAGGGAAATTACTGCTCCCTGGAAAATTCCCAGCTTGATTCTGTTCATTGCCATGGCTTTCGTGCCAGGTAATTTTGCTAGTACACTTCTGGCCAAGGCGTAGTTCTGTAGTATGTATGCTAAGAACTACTGTTATTATGTATCCATGAAGCCTATTTGATGCATAATAACACTGTAGATTATTTTCTTTTTGTAGTGTGAGAAACTGCCTTGCTTCTTTTGGTTTAGCAAGCTACTAGCAGATGACCCGTACCTTGTACGGGGATGTTATTTATTTATTTATTTATTTATTGCTTTGAGTATGAATTTACTATAACTATTACGAATATTATCATATGTATATTTTGTTATAAAACGACGCTTATTTGTTGGATTATAAAATGACATAATTCTTGTATATTATCATATATATAAATAAGTTTTATTTATGTATTTACTTTTTTATACATACATAACTTAAATTTAAATAATTGAGGAAGAATGAAATAAGATAAGATGCATTATCACATTTTATTAACAATTGATACAAATTTTTTGGCATTTAAATTAAATTACGTAAACTAACTTATATAATAAAATCAATAAGTTTAAATAAAATTCGGATGAATATATTATAATAATAAATATATAGATAATATTTAATAAGTTAATTAGAAAATCAAATTATCTCGCATATATATATGTTATTATTTTATGAAAAAATAATTAGATAATAATATATAAAAATGTAATGAAAATGTGACCGGATTATTATCTTAATTAAGAAATCTATCTTTTTCTTTCTAAAGTGTAATCAATATGCAATATTAATGATATATATGTTAAATATAACATATAATTTTTTATTGATATTTTAATATGATATGATAGTGAAAATGTATTTAATATACTATTTTAATAGAATGAATATTTGTCTTGAATATAGTGATAGAATTTGCTATCATTGATGATTTAAAAAAATATCATAATAAAATTGCGAAAAATAATTTAAATTTAATATGATATTTAATTAAATGGGTAAAATATTATTATTATTATGATTTATCGATTGTGACAATAAAAATACTTTTTTAAATAAAAGGTTTATGAATTATGATAGATCTATCTATGTATTAAACTATTAATAAAATGTGTATAATGGTAAGATAGAGATTTATATATTTGGATAGAATTATTAATTAAACAACATAAATTCTAATATAGAACTAATATTTTAATTAAGTATCTATAAATTATGATAAAATCAAGATTTAATAAGATAGATTTTTAAAAAAGGGGGTGATGTGGCGCAATATGGTGGCGGAGTTATATAGTAATAGATAGATTTTATGATTTGCGGTTTTGTATGTGACTGATTCCATGTGTAGTTCTGTTAATGGCCTCAACATCATGGAACTCAAATCCCAACATGCGTACTAACAATGACATTGATTTGAATTAGAGTGACCTAATTAAACCTGTCGTCAAATGGTCTTTCGCACTAGCTATGAATTTTCATTGGTAAAGCTAGATTCATCAATCCAACTTTTAAAAGAGCAGCTATATATGAAAGTCTCGATCAGAAAAGGGTTATGAAAATCACCAATATTCAATACTTTTTCCTTTTTCACAAACCACAACTTCACTGGTTTTAATAAACGGATTTTTCGCTGGGTAACCCTGGACTTTTGCCAAATTCCCGCAAGTCTGGAAAATCTTGCGGAATAACCTTGAGCTTTTGTGAAATTTTGCCTCGTAACCCTCCTTAATTTTGACGTTAAAAAACAACGTTTTCCCTAAAAAAATGACAGACAGAACCGAGAAGAGGAAGGAAGGAGATCGAGAAGATGGCAAGACTATAGTTGCAGGATGAGAAATATATCTCATGTACTGATGTACCTCTACGGTAATTGATTCGAATTCGGGATATAGCTCTTTACAATCACAACTACTATTTTCATGACATGATGAGAAATATATCTCGTGTAGCTAGAGGAAAAAAATGGTTAGACAACGAAATAATGCTTGAGCTGAAGCAATTAATATTCTCTTGATTTTTCATTTTGGGTTGACTTATTTGGATATATTCAAGGTTGTTTGAGACAATTTTGTGCTCTCTCTGTTCTTGCATATCAGGGTGCTAGATGTATGCAGAGAAACAATATAATGTCACTTACCTTGTCACTGTAAAGATTACAGTCTAGTGATCAACTAATTAGAATTCCCTAGAGATCTATTGGCAAATAAAGATTACTTCCAAGTGGGAGAATAAAAATTATATGCTAATATGCTGAGAGCGAGAGGGATTAACTTAATCATTAATGTTCAACCAGGACTCCGAGCTTACCATCAGTGCTCGTCCCACCCTCGTCGTCAAACAATATTTGCCGTCAAACAATACTCGGAGATTATTGAATGCCACTTATACAGAACAACCTACTCAACCACCACCAATAGCTAGCAGTTGTACACCAGGACTAATTGCAAATAATAGCTAGCAGTTGTACACCAGGACTAATTGCAAATAATAGCTAGCAGTTGTACACCAGGACTAATTGGAGCATGAAAACAATGAAAAAGAAAGGCAATGGCAATAACAACAAAGCAAGGACGAACTAGCAACATTACTTATCAGAAGGGTCACGAATCGGTCCAAATGTGTCCCGTTCTTCTCTGAAATACGTTGAATAGAGCCTCAGCAGAGTAGAAATCAGCGCTATGGACACCGACCCAGCTGACAAACGCTCTTAACCGAGGTCGATCGGTGAAGAAGCAAATTTGAGGGCTTCGACTTTGGACTAAAAGGTTATTTGGTCTTACAGAAACTCCACATTAATTTCACCCCCTCATCATGAAAACGGCGAAGAGGAGTCGTCCTAGGGTTCTGAAGTCATGGTCGAAACACAACCTTCCCGAAGAGCTATGGCCGGAAATCCTATCACGACTTCCCGCCAAATCACTTCTCCAATTCCGCTCTGTCTCTAAGTTATGGAAGTCCATGATCGACGACCCCGATTTCACCCGCTTACACCTCAATCGCTTCAACAACGGCCCTGACTCATCCCGCCTCTTCTTCATAACAGGAAGCTCAAACGAATGCGTGGTCAAGAACAGCGAAACCCTAAGAACGATTCGCAGCCTTGGCTTCCTCCAGAGCGACCTAGAATTCGATCACCAAAGGCAAAGTATACGGTTCTGGTCTATTCTCTCATCGATCGACGGACTGTTCTTGTTGAAGTCCGAACAAGAATCCGATTTGATGCTGTGGAACCCCTCGATTAAAAAAACCCTAGCTCTTCCCCCTCTTGAAACTCCCCCAGATTCGGTACGCGTCAAGTTTGGCCTAGGGTATGACCCGTCGATTAGGGATTACAAGTGTGTCTGCTTCGTCGACATGGCTGGGGGCAGCTTGCAAATCGCTGCAATTTACACTCTAGGGACGAATTCGTGGAAGGAAATTGCATTTCAAGGCGATGTGCTCCGAGGTGTTGTTTTACATGGTGGGGAGAGAATTGTTCCCTTTGACAGTGCTCTGTATGCCCTTGCACAAGATAGTTATCCAACTGTTGGTCCAGTAAAACTGGTTTCATTTGATTTGAGGAGAGAGGTGTTTGCTTCCATGGAATTGCCTGACCTAGATGAGCATCCATTTGTTTATGATCAGGCGCTCACTATGGTGTATGATGATGGTGGTTGTGGGTGCTCACTTGGTGTGGTCAATCTCATTAGACCTGAAGGATCTGTATGGATCTTGCAGAGGTTCGGAGACGATAGTAAATCGTGGAGCTGGGTTCGAGGCTACACCTTTGTTCTTGCCCCTCAATTCGGTATTGACGTTTGGTTTACCAAGTTTCTGTGCATGACCAAGAATCGCGAGATGCTGTGGACGTGTCGTGATACCGTGATATGTTACAACCTCGAAACTCGGCAAGAAAAGAGGTTGCTGGAGAACAATCGGAAGACTTTACATAGGGGTGACGTGTTTCCATACATCGAGAGCTTGATATTATTGCATCATTAGGTAAACTTTTCGTGCCAATCACATCTAGGAAACCTATGAAATTGGTCTGTTTTGATGCCTTGTGCATGCTTCTTGAACTTCATCATATTTGATGTTACTTATAGTATTTCTGCTATGTGTGTATGATGACCGTTTTACCTTGATCATAGCTTGAAGCTGCTCAAATTTCCTGTGTTTTGCATTGCTAGATTAGTAGATGAGCTGCCAAGAATTGGGCAAGAATATGGTACAAGAAAACTACTTTTGATCTGCCTTATTATCTTGTTGTTTTGGGGATTTAGAACCCACAGAATATTTGCCTTATAATCTTGAAACTACAATTCTTGTAGTTTAATTCGAAGTGATGCATATGGAGTTGTAGAGAATAATTTGTCTTCCTTCAGGTTGTTCTTTATCCTAGTCCTAGGCAGTTGATGTACTCTTACCCTTTATACTGTATTCTAGATGTGATTGTGCGCACTGCATTTGTAAAACTTTGTGATTTCAGCTTGGAGTCTACTATTTACATTTGCACTCTAAACAGAAAAATTCTGCAGTCCTATAAGACCTTATTGGTGTTATTGTGCTTTCCATGTAAACATTTAAATTCACCCATATCTGCCTAAAGAATAATTTAATTGTTATAGAACCACTTCATATACACGCAACTACACCACAGATAAGGAATCATGCACATGTTATCACCTACACGTAGTGCATAATGTTGATCAGAATTGTATGGCAAAGGCATTTGCCATGGAGAATAGGCAGGGGATGGAAGATTCTGATTTATTATTCTTTTTCAGCATAGTTTTTCAGCTATCTTTCTATCTAAAGGAATAGTGTCAAGATTTGTGCTTTGAAGATCCAAAAAAAATGATATGTGATTGGTTCCTAGATGTATGAGATTTGTGTTGTAATTTGGTTTTGCCTGTTTTTCTTCATGCTCTATAGCTATAAATGCTGTGATTTGTTTGATGCAAGGAAGAAGGTAATGCTCAAGTTTTCTTGTTGTTGCATAAAAAAAAACCTTTGATGTAACACAGTCAAAAAGGTTGCAATTTCTTCTCACTTCTCTCCATCGTTTTAAAAAAATTCATATTAGCTTAGTTTTTACATGGCATTGCATTGAGAATTGAATTGCATTCAATAAAAAATAACAGCAAGAAAAACTTGAAAAGAAAAGAGCACTAAACGCTCTTAGACCACTAATAGTAACAACGTTTATAACTTACAATTTAACAGGTTTAGTCCTATCAAAAATTTGCCGAATACAAATTAAAAACTCACAAACAAAAATACAAAACCCTGGAAATAAAGTGATGATTAGCAATGCTCGTACACAGCCATAGGATGAAGCCGGATAAACAAAATGGATATGAATGCTACGGCCAACTATCATAGTACAAACTTAAAATGTTCACAGCCCTTGTTTCCTGGTAAGAGCAGCTATGATCTTATGTAAGCTGGAAATCTCTTCATCTCTTTTGCTTAGAACGCTCTTTAACCACTTTATTTCCTCTACGTGTTCAACACATGCTGTCTTGGTGGTGGCAACATCAGCAGCCTGAACCGTCTTCAATACCTTGTTCTCGCTGGGGGTCTCTTCTGATGGACATGGTCTTTTCTTGGTTGAAACAATGGCGTTGTCTCGTGTCATTTTACGAATGTAAATGGTGTCTGTTTGGCCAGAATTAAGCTGGACAGTAACTGACTTCTGTGGTAGCCCGGC
This sequence comes from Polygonum maritimum, assembly GCA_963924305.1. NCBI lineage: Eukaryota > Viridiplantae > Streptophyta > Magnoliopsida > Caryophyllales > Polygonaceae > Polygonum > Polygonum maritimum. Next base: position 42,818,148 of record OZ002731.1, on the reverse strand, counting down.
AGAGTCCTAGCAGAGCACAAACCCCTCGATATTTAGAGTCGTTTTTAGAAATAATAATAAAAGGCATCAAACAAGCAAAGTTGACTACCTACCTTTGCTTCATCCCCTACTATATTTTCAAATGTTTGGTGTGCCTCTTCTGGACTTCCAAATATTGCAATGGCAGAATATCTGTCACCCTTACCTTTAGTTTTCTGCAATCAAATTTTCTATACTTTAACGCTTTCTGATCAAAAGAAAATTTGACAAGAGTTGGCAAAAAATACTCAACCTGTGCAACAGCAGTAAATTCTCCATGAATAAACTGATTTAGGTCTTCACTTGGCATGGTGATAGGAATCCTATGTATTAGTAGCTTATTCATCGCAGTATTTACTTGTTGTACCTACAATTGCCAGGTATTACTGGATTAGTTTCATGTCAAAGAATCCTAAAGAAGATGATTCTTCTAAAGTCGGTGAACTTACATTGTCCGGTATCACGGGAAGAATATCATCGAAACCTTTCTCCAATTTGGCGAGTACTAGATTCATAGCTGCACATGCATCATCTTGGCAATTATGGGGAGCTTCTCTCTCACGAACTCCATGACCTAAAACAGCCTGCAAAGCCAATATTCTACCTATTTAATGATTGATTACCTAAACTAATTTAAAGAGTGATAACACTAGTAAGTTTGTTATCTAAGTAGCCAGATTGACAAGAAATTGCAAAATACGGGCTAATCCGAGAATTTCAGAAACCTGCTGACATTGAACATGAACCTCTACGAGTATTGAAAACTAGTTTATTACGTGTACAGTTAAACAGAAGGATCAATCTTGAACCACAAATATTATGACAATTACATAGTACAGACAAGAAATAACTTGCCTTGCACAGATCATTCAAGGAAGGTAGCCTTTTTGTGGATTCATCCCCATATTTGAAAATGAAAGCTGTATCAATCACTCTGGCATGATCTATTTTAAGTACTGCAGAAGTTCCAGAAATTTCAGTAAGATAGATGATTGTCCAAAATCACTGATAAAGATCCCACAACTATAAAACCCATGTGCAACCAGGGGAATGAAATGAGACATTGAACCAAATTTTGTGCAGAAAATGAGGGAGTGTGAGTTGATGATCAAATTACGGTCAATGAATTAACACCTTATAATTGAACAAGATTCATCTCGTTTCTGTTTCCATAATCATCAATCAAACAGGCACTAAATTTTAATCATAAATCCCACATTATGTACATCAAATAAGATTAAAATTCAACTAACCTTTCAAGTCATTGCTTAAACCATGACCAACTAAAATGGACCCATTTAGTAGCTTCCTCACAGATCTCTGCAATATATACACCAATTATAACCAGAACAAAGAGTTTGACCAAGAAGATACCTAGCAAGCACAGCCTAAGGGCATACTATTGCATTGCAAGTAGCTGATCAAATTAATATAAGCCAACCTTAATATCTTCCAGCGAAAGGGTAGCTCCATTTACATCTTCTGCAGAAACTCCAGTAATACTAGTTCTGTAATCCACAACCACTTTACCAGGATTAACAAATTCATGGAGCTTGACCTAATAGAGAATGCAAGCAATTAGATCACATGCCCTTAAGAATCAAAAACATCCAGTATCCATTTTAAACCCTAGTTAAAGGGTCAATGGAACAATTAATACACAGATAAATGTAATACCTTTAATCCTCTATCCACCACGCATATTTTAACTAGTGCTTCAGTGCCATCGTCACAAAGGACCATCTCACAATCAACAGCTAGCAGCTTATTTGATCTTCCAGTGTTATTCTTTTTGCTAAGCTTAGTAACAGACCAATCCTGCCAAACAACATCAATTAATTGCAGGAAATATAAAGTAGTATTTGTTGAAGCTTTTTGCTTACAGACATCCATAACAGGAAAGCATATAAAAGGTGTACTTCATATAAACATACTAGTAAAATGATCAATATTAACCTCCTCATGTGATGGAAATGAATACTGGCTTGGATACAATGGATGTTCAAATGTCAAACGGACAAGCCTCTGTGCATTGAGAAAGATAAGAAGGATAAAGAAGTTGTTAGCAGTAGAAAATCGTTCTAATATACATGCCAGCCAAAGTCAAAACTACTGATAACACCATCAAGTAGGTAGAATCAGTAAAATATGGAATTGTACACTGCACCGCATCTATTCAAAATGCTCAAGCCGATACAGTTAAGATAGCATCATTTAGCATTATAAACAGAATAACGACATTCTTGGCAAGTATGTAACCTCAAGCAGATTACAATAAGTAAGCATGCAACCATTCCTGTTCTTTCTTCAATGCAAAACAACTAGTATTTCATTTTGACCCTTCCCCATTACCTCTTCAGGAGATTCCTTATTTCCTGACAACAGAATCCGCTTTGCTTCTTCACGGTTTACGTGACATTTCAACAACTTTGCAAATAGCTATACAACAATAATCGAAATATTAGTAGCATATCATATCAAATATGGTCAAGAGAATGTAAGAGTACACAGTGTCCTCAGGTGTATTCCTACCTGTAAATCATTCTCTTCCTTGAAGGTTTTTATAAAAGCCATTAATGTATCAGGGGTCCTTCTGGCTGGATCACTCAAGCTATCACCCAGCTTTTTATCATAGAACTTCAGGAAATCCTTCCATCCTCCTTTCTCGCCACTCATTCCTCGTTTTTGTATCAATTTCACAATTTCTACAAGAACCTAACCAAAAATTGCACAAGTATAATAAAACATGAGACAAACTGCTGCATTTTTAAACAAAATATTATCAGAATCCATATTAAAAACTACTAAGAAGACTCATAAAATGATGATAGGTCACTAATTTCTAATGCTACCATCCAAACATTCCATTTTCCAAAGAATTACACATAAATCAAGACTAAAAGATTTATCCCAATTTACCATTGAATATTGAGAATGTTTAATCATGTCTAATGTATACATATGCAATGACTATACAGTAAGCACTGCATACTTAAATCTATACAGCAATTTAGTTGACTACAGGTTTTTTCATCCAAGACTTCACGCTTATCAACAGTTAATGTAATACGTTCAGTGTCACATTCACATCCTAACCTCATTAACCCTGATGAATGTCATAATGCACAATATTTGTCAATTGATTCCACTATTATGTAATCTCAAGTCTCAGCCAGAGGAGTCGTGTATTCCTATATATTCCCATTATCTCACAGATAAGCATAAAAACAGCAAAGCAAATAGCTTGCTTGTTACCTTATTCCAAGCTAAACAGCTAATCTTGTCATTTTTCCTTATTGGAGAAATTAAACTATTTTAAAGTGCCAGTTTTCCTATATATCCCTTATGGCATCCTCAAGATGTAAATAAAGTCTATTTGAAAGAGTACTTGCAATCGGAGTATAATGGGGCACTACGCAGGAACCTTTACATTAGACTTAAAAAATTTTAAAAATTAGAAACAAGAATAACTCCTTGTTTTGTCCTCAATGGGAATACCTTCAGCATGTGGACATGTAGTCATGTATATTATGAAGTGTTAGAAGAAAAAAAAATCATTGTTGAAATATAAATGGTATTAAGAGAATAAAGACTTATAGAGAAACCTTCACTTTCATCAAAAATAAAACAATAAAATAAAATAAAAGAGAAGAATTCACAAATGTTTTAAAAATTTTAACCCAGGATGCTCGAGATTTTTCAATTGGCAATAGACATTTAATTTGGGATAGATTTTTAGACATTATACCTCTTTTCTTTTCTACCCCACCATAAAAATATATACAATGAACTTTTAAAGCAAAATCCTACACAATAAGTACTTCATCTTTCAACTAAAGTGAGACGGCAAATCAATGAAAGAGATAATGTTTTAACAGCATGTAAGTAGACAACATGACCTAGTTCAAGATAAGCTGTTATCCTAAACCATAGGATGACAAGAAGACATGGTTTCTTACCTAATTACTGCTAATTGCAAAGGATAACACAGTAGAGAGCACATTGCATAAGAAGAAGAATGTAAGAAAGTGAATACCTCGGTAGGAACCTGTCCGTTCCTCTCAAGCTTCATCAAGGAGGACCTAATGCAAATTAAGAAAGATAAAACAACACGAAGAATCTAACCTAAAGGGAATAAAGCACATGGATACAACCAAAAAAAAAAACGAAAATCAAACCAAAACTCGGACTCAGTAGTGAGAGCTTTGCCGACAGCTTGGGACTGGTGAAAACCGGAGCTGAAAACGGTCTCAGAACCCATCTTAATGCCAGAGAGACGAGGGGGTGAGAAATGGGCAGATGATACAACAGCAAATGAAGATGGCTGAAAGACACGTCAAAACTCCGGGTCATTGAAGGCAATGATATGTATATATACAAGTTGAAAATGACAGTCGAACACCAACACCAAAAGTACAAATTTGAAATTGAGTGCTACAATTTCAAATCTTATGCAGAGCTCATTACAACAGATTCAGATTTCAATTTGACCAACACTCTCAGCAAATTCGTTGGCGCTTATGACTCAGTTCACACTCTCTCAGCAAAATCTCAGATTTCAATTAGACCGATTTTGCTTTACCAACACCAATTTTTGTCAAAATCACGACAAATTTGAACAACCATCTACCTAAATTCCAAGTTCAAACCGTAAACCCTAAATTCAGCAATAATTTCAAGTTGAACGACCATTTATGCCTAAATTTCTAATGCAATCTCAATACCTCGCAGGCTCGCACCAACTCTGTAAATCGTTAATAAGTTAGAAAGAGAATCCGATTGGCAGCGGAGGCGTGTACCTGGATGAGGCAGCGGAGGCGTGAGGACGAAGACTGGCGGCGTTAGGGCTCGCAAGCGAATCTGTCCGGCGTTAGGGCTCGGGGAGTCGGCGGTATTCTAAAAATGAAAAACAGATAAAGTACGGGTTTTATACAAAATTTTTCGGTTTTTGTTTTTTTTTTTAAAACCCGAAAACCGAACCCGAATTTTTTGTATGAACCGAACCGATTTCTTTTTAACCTGTTTATTGTTACGAACAAAGGCCCAGCCCTAGTTTTAGGTGTTACAGAAACTCTACATTTTGACCTTTTTTCATTTAGACTTGGGTCCGGTTCGGTTTGAACCGGCGAACCGGACCGGTCAAAACCGGAACCGAACCCGAACCCGAACCGGCGATTTAGGTTCGGTGCTAGGCCAAATCGGTGAACCGGCGGTTCAAACCGGATAAAAACCGGCGGTTTACAAATTTTTTTTTTAAATAAATTACATTTTTTTAGTTTCACGGCCATACCGCGCCCGCGATAGCTTCACCGCGACCGCGGTTTCCTTCTGGATGAGAACCGCGGTCGCGGAATGTGTGCCGCGCCCGCGGGCTCTTAGAAAAACAAAAAAAAATAAAAATAAAACCGGCACCGGAACCGGTCAAAACCGGGAGGAAACCGGTCAAGACCAGAATCGGACCGGAACCGGCTAACCGGGTCCCCCAAGGTTTGGGTTTAGGTTTACCCAAACCTAAACCGCCGGTTCAAAACCGGTTCCGAACCCGGAACCGACGGTTCGGTTAACCGGGCACAACTCTAGTTCATCACTCCTGTATCCACCCTCATGGCAACGGCGAAGACAGTATTATGTGGTTTTGCCTGTTTTTCTTCATGTTCTGTATCTATAACTGGTGTGATTTGTTTGATGCAAGGAAGAAGCCAAAAAGTTAATGCTCAAGCTTTCTTGCTGTTGTATAATATGTAAGCAGCTTACAATGTTACCAAATTTCTTTGAGCTTTATACCAATTGTCGGCTATGTGCCCAAGTGTGCCTGTTAAGGCACTAACCATCAAATTATATGCCAGTTAAGGCACTAACCATACGATTTATACGAAGTAAATGTTCACCTACGAAGAAGAAAGATGTGGGGTACGGACTTGGTCGGATTTCACATCATGTCCTCTATTGTCTGCATTCATTCAAGTGCATGTCACTGTCAAATTGATTATGAATTTATGCACATGTATTAATTTCGAGATTATACACATGTAGTATTCCCTTATAAGTTTTTTTTTTTTTTTTTGAAGGAATTCCCTTATAAGTTTTTTTTGATGAAATTCCCCTTATAAGTTAGGCACACGAACACGGTAAAATCATAAATCATAAAGGCACGTAGCATCTTATATTACTGTTTTAATCCTCCAAGCTACATTTTCACTATCTTAGATTATTCATTCAAATATACTGATTTCAAGGATCCAATGACCAATTTATGACAGATAATGGGTGCGATCTAGTACCCTAATTCCACTGTAACTTTGATTTAGAAAAGATTACATTGGCGGTGAGATTTTTTTAACTTTAAGACTGACAAATCACATTACCAATTGACAAAAATGCATCTCGGAAGTGTAAAAAAATATGTTTATCATATGCAAAATGCAGTATGAATTTTGGAAACACTAAATTCCTTTGGGGTTTAATATCGGCATGCCTTTTCCTTTATCTTTATGATGTACTTTTCTACTTGGAATTAGGGGTCTGGATAAGTAAACTTTTTGTTGCTGATGGTAGAAGAAGAATCATGATTTTTGAAGTGATGAAAAAGCCACCTAGGGGCTGTTACCTTTACCTTGGTGGTTTATTCATGACTAGTGGTAACTTTTGTAGTAGAAGTAAGTGTTGTATGGGAAGTTGGAGAACTATGATGCAAACTTTATGTAAGAATTATGATGCAATGATAATATGGTATTTTGTTATGTTCTACATTGAGAATCTGGAATCCCAATGTTTAACTTGTTGTGCAGTTTACTGTAATTGCTGGATGATGATCAGGAAAAAAGAGGTAATAAGTAATTATGCAGGTATTCTCATTAAGTATGGTGTTGTTCTTGCTGTGTTCTGTAAAAAACAGATCTGTTTATCATGTAAAGCTTTTGTCCTGGATTTTTTAAAAGCTAAACTAAAAGCCAAAAGCAATATATATATGGGTTCTGTTGTGAGCAAACGGTTAAGGGTAGGAAAAATCACACATCAGTCTAGAGAAAGCTATTTGAATATGTTAGGATCAAGTCACTTGGATAGGCATAGTGAGGATTGGTCCAAGAAGATTGATAAATCTGATGTGGAAGAAAGGAATTATAGTCATACTAGACACATGCTACCACACAATAAAATTAGATGTTGTATGAGCAGATTAAAGGAATGCATAAGAAATGTCTACTACGCCAACATGCAAATAGAATTTAATTCTGGGAGGGGCATTTGTGTGTATAGTTTGTTGCAGGATCAGGATAGTTGTGTTAACAATGATGGTGTACCATACAGGTGTTTGCCTGAACTTCCAAAGGACAACAGTGTTAGCATACTAAAGGTAATCGCAGTAATCTTACTCAATAGGGGTATCACATTTGAGCATGATTGTTGTTTTTTCAAAGGAGCTTTGAAATTAAATAGGTTGTATAGTCAGCTGTGTGCAGTAAATATATACTCATTGAATATGGTACATGTTATTTCTGAATGGAAATCTAAATATTATGTGCATATCAGAAACAGGATGGAAGATTGTGTTGATTGCAGAAGAAATGTTATAACTCTAGGAGCAAGGAATCGAATGGAAGGAGCTCATGAATTGCTCAGCACCGAAGCCAAAAGGTAGCCTCACAAGAAAAAGAAGTACAGAGGGCTGCATTGGGGGGTTAAAAAGGAAAAGACTAGATTAGAGTTAAGTTTGTGCATATGTATGGAAAAATCTTATGAGAGTTGTGAATGTGACAGGGGTGCAAGAAGGACGAATAATATTATAATATGTAATTTAAATATGAACAGGCTATTATGTGAATTCAAGAGTGTGAATGTTACGGTTAAATTCCAAAAGAATGTGGTGTTAAGATTGGAGTGGAATGGAGTTTTGAGCAAAAGCTATGGGATTGGGTTGACTAGTCAGCTAATCAAATTGATCAATGGGATTCGGAAACTACACCATAGCCCCTATGCAGAAATACTATGGAAATATTTGGAAACAAAACAATTATGGAAACAACTAGGAGTGACGATCGATGAAATAAGCAAAGGATGTAACCAACTCAGAGGAGTTGTCGCCTATCCGTATAAAATGGGTATAAATGAAAGTCGCATTGTGGAATAGCAGAGGAATGGGAAGAAAATCGTTCTGGCCTGAGATCGATTCGTTTTGTAAAATTGAGCAAATCCATATAATGGCTATCGTGGAAACGAAAACAGACAGACTTCCAAGTGATCAGGTGTGGCGACGTGCAGGTTTTGACAATATTGCATGGTCGCCTGCAGATGGTAGGGCAGGGGGCGTATGTGTGATGTGGAAAGAGCACCAACTCACCAGTGAAACTATTGAAATCATGATTCATAAGCCGAGATACATTATAATGAAGCATGTTAACTTGCTAACGGGGTGGGTCTTTGCATTATGTTTTGTGTATGCACCTCCGAACGAGGCCCAGAAAGATAACTTCTGGACAGAATTTATTAATTGTGCACTCGGAATTGACATTCCACTAGTCGTCATAGGTGATTTAAACGAAATAACCGAAATTGGTGATAAAAAAGGAGGTTGTTTACCTACAACCAATAGATTTGAACGACTTCGGCTTTTAAAGGACACTTGTAACCTACATGATATTCCCACCACAGGAAACAAGTACACCTGGCGGAAGAATAAAACGGAAATTGAAAACATTTACGAAAAGTTGGATCGAGTAATGGTTAGCGATAGCATGCTACACCAATTCCCGGGAATCCGCACGCACAATCATGCATTCACAACATCTGATCACTGCAAAATATCGGTCGATATTACGAACGACTGCATAAGGAAAGCGGCACCATTTAAGATGGAAAAGATGTGGCTAATGAGAAAAGACTACCGAAATGTGGTAAAACAAACTTGGAGAACTTGCTTCCCAGGGTCGTTCATGTTCCAACTCATGAAGAAAACTCAAATGCTCAAAGCACATACAAAACAATGGAAAAGGAAGACATTTGGCAATACATTTCAGCAACTACGAGAGATTGAGGACACCCTCTTGGATTTGCAACAAAAGATTATTGAATCCCCACAACCAGCGCTTGTCCAGAAGCAAATCCGATTCCTACGAAAGAAGGAATTCATTCTTCAGTTCCATAGAATGTATTGGAAGCAAAGGGCAAAGACAAAACATATAAAATTGGGTGATTCGAACTCGGGGTATTTCCACAAAATAGCATCGGGGAGGCGAAACCATAAAACTATCAAGACAATCACTCTAGGTGACGGCACCCAAATAGTAGGCGAAGAAAACATTTGTCGCGAAATCAGAAATGATTTCTTTAGGCGATATAAGAAGCAACAGATAAACACATCAACCCTAGAGGAGTATATGACACTTATTGACAAAGAAATAACAGATGAAGACAACAGAAGTCTGACTAGACCAGTAACGAATGAAGAAATCAAAAACAGTGTTCTCCGAATTGGTTCAGATAAATCTCCTGGACCGGATGGTATGACAGCAGAATTCTATAAGAAGTATTGGGATATTGTTGGCCCATCAGTAATAAAAGAAATTAAAGGATTCTTCCACTCTGGGAGGATCTTAAAGCAAAGCAACCATACGTTTATATCGCTACTTCCGAAAAATGATAACCCATCGACAACTAATCATTATAGGCCTATTAGCTTATGCACAACGACATACAAAATCATAGCTAAGATTCTAACTGAAAGACTAAAAAAGGTAATGCCCAAAATCATCCACCCGCTCCAAGGAGCCTTTGTAGCTGGAAGAACAATTCAGGACAACGTACTCATAGCACATGAAATCTTTCACTCCTTTAGAGGAAGTCAAGCAAAGGAAGGATGGATGGCAGTAAAACTAGATATGGAAAAAGCGTATGATAAGGTTGATTGGGAATCTCTCTTTTGTATCTTACACAAATTCGGGTTTGACAAAAAATTCATAGGATGGGTGAAGGAGTGTATAAGCACGGTGTCTTTTTCAGTCTTGGTTAACAATGGACCTACTATACCATTTGCACCGGAGCGAGGAATCAGACAAGGAGACCCTTTGTCGCCTTATCTGTTTGTCATTGTAGCAGAAATCCTGGCCCGTAAACTCCAGAAAGTAAGCGAGGGGCCGAAGCCACTTATAGGATTCCCGATTGCCAGAGGGGGTATGAGGATACCTTTTTTAGCATTCGCAGATGATATTATCATATTCGCAAAAGGCAACCAAAATGCATGTAATCAAATGAAGCAGATAATCGAAGACTATTGTGCAGCCACAGGACAGAAAGTAAATTATCATAAATCAGCATTCCACACCTCAAAGAAAGTGGGGAACCAACAAAAACAAAGTATCAAGCAAACAATGGGGATAAGCTCCATGGAGAACCTAGAAAAATACCTAGGATGTCCAATTATTAACGGCAGAATGAACAAAGAATGCTTCCAGGACACAATTGGGAAGGCCCAAAAGCAGCTAACCAAGTGGAAAGCCAATGCGCTATCTCAAGAAGGTCGTACAGTGTTAATCCGATCGAACCTTTCTGCAAAACCAAACTACATCATGCAAAGTTTTATGCTTCCAAAGCATGTAAATGATGAACTAGATGCCATAAATAGAACTTTTTTCTGGAATAAAGATAGGCAATATAAGCCCCTTGTTGGTTGGGATCGAATATGCAAACCAAAGGCATATGGGGGCCTGGGTATAAGGAAAGCAGAGGATATGAACAAAGCACTCCAAATGAAATTATTATGGAAAATACTCACAGAACAAGACAATGTCTGGGTGCGGGTTGTTAAGGAAAAGTACTTAAGAGAAAACTCGCTATCAGAATATAAAACGAAGTCAAACAGTTCATGGCAGTGGAAACAACTAATGAAACTAAAGCCAGAATTTGAGGGAGGCTTGAGATGGCAAGTAGGGAATGGTCGGATGATCAGATTCTGGAAGGATAGATGGCTGACAAACGGACCACTTGCTGAATGGGCGGTATCAAATGAAGTAGTTAACATGGAAACCAAAGTCGAACAATTCATATCTAGTGATAAATATTGGAAAACAAATGAACTACAACAAGTTCTCCCTGGAGAATTGGTGGAAGAAATATTGAGAGTCCCGATCCCTGAAAATGGAATTGGCGATAAACTGATATGGGCTCCTAGTAGGAACGGGTGGTACTCCACAGAGTCAGCAATAAAACTTATAACGAAGGAAGAAAACATGACACCAAGTCCCAACGCTTGGATCTGGAAACTAGATACATATCCCAAAGTGAGAAACTTCCTTTGGAAAATTGACATGAACGGTCTGCCCACTAAACAAAGACTCAGTGAAAAACAGGTTGTGGTGCCCCAAGGCTGCCTTATGTGCAACGCTACACATGAAGACACCGCTCATTTACTGATTCAATGTCCGCATACATTGGCAATAATAAAGAGCATAAATGCAAAGACGGAACACATCATCAAATATCACATCCCGTTACAAATGAACCTACGAAACATCCTATGTGAACTAAATAGCAAATTACGGAAGGAGGAGCTTACTGAGCTAGCAGTGGTCTGGTGGGGCATATGGCACCAAAGAAATAAGATACTTTTCCAGCAAACAGCAAATGACCCCATACAAGACCTTAGCCTATACATCCGGAACCAATTGGCACAATGGAGACAAGCAAAACAATGGGATGAGGATGAAGAAAAAGATGTGAGCAACAGTAGTAAATCAAGATTTCGGTCTCAGAATAAAGTAGATAAATGGAAGAAACCATCTCAGGGATATGTAAAACTGAACTTTGATGGATCCAAGCTTAGCGATGGAAATGCCTCGGGTGGCTCGATTATAAGGGATGCATTTGGAAAACCAATTAACGGAACATCTAGAGTATACGGGAAAGTGTCGGTGTTACTAGCGGAAGCAATGGCACTATGGGATGGTGTAAAGAAGGCCAAGCAATTGGGCATTAGAAAACTTGAGGTAGAGGGAGACAACATAACAGTTATCAAAGCTATAATAGGACAGAATCGTTGTCCATGGGAAATTGAAAGAATTATTACAGACATCCTCGTTTCCCTCAGGGGTTTCGAGTCGGTCCGCATATTTCATGGGAGTAGACAGTGCAACTCTGTGGCCGATAAAATTGCTTTCTTGGGCCACAGTCTCTCATGGGAAACTATTTGGAATCATCACGAGCTACTTGCTCTCATCCGAAAGGATGCCCTAGGATTCCCGGCCTAAGGCGAGATCCTAATCTTCACCGGTTCAAAAAAAAAAAAAAAAAAAAAATGCAAAATGCAGTACAGTTTCGGAAAGAACAACCAACTCACATGTCACAAGTAACAAACAATGTTTTAAACAATAACAGGATATTATATTTGAGCCTTTTTTTGTACAAAAATGATTTAATTAATTTTGTACAAATAATTTACCATATCATATATCTGACATAATATTGGACCGACCCATTTCTACCTATCTTTTTACGGACGAATTAAATCAAATTAAATATCTATGCCCCACGACTTATTGTATTTTTTTTTATATTTTTTTGTTCCAGAGTTTCGACTATATTTAACCATACAAGTATTTTCTTACAAAATAAAAGTATGTCATCTTCTCATTTTCTTCGTTTAAGAAATTTCTAGAAAGAAAACGTAAAAGAAATTGTCATTATTATTAGAATAAATAATCGTCGTGGATCATCATCATCATCACCTTTATGTTAATCAGATGTTATTGTTTCCACTAAATACAAAAATTCATGTCGCTTTTCACCCTCTTTAAAGTAGACAAAGGCGGTAAATAAATAAATACAGTATTTCTTTATTTCTTTTTAACAAATTAATCATATTTCTTTATATAACAAGATTCACGAAAAGTCTCCATCCCCGGTGGGGTCCACAAGAATTCACGCTTTCTTCTTCTGACCTGAAATCCCCGAAAAAGGGAGCTCAAAAATCTCCCCCGATTCAGACGGCTGAAATCTGATTTCTCCTTCGAAATCCAAATCCAATTCGCTCCAACTAACTTCTCAAATCTTCCTTTCTCAGCTACGAATCAGAGAATCGTTTGCACGATCTTCCTTTCCCTTTCATCTTTCTCTGTCTCGTCCACTCATCCACAACAGGAAATGAATATTTTTCTCGGAAAAGGCGAAGGAAAGAGTGTACGCTTTGTGTGATTTTCTGGTACAAAAGAGGACCGATTCGCGCTGAATTCTTCTTTCTACTGCTTTGATTCTTGTATCGTAAGTTTCCTCTCATGTGTTTCCTGTTTCCGGAATTTTTCTTGATTCGTCTCATTCTCATGCTCTTCTCTGTTGTGTTGTATATTAAAGCTACTGATTCGCTTGGAATTTGCGTTCCGATCGGAGTGGAGTGGAATTTGAGTTGATGTTGATTGTTGAATCTTGAACTTTTTCGATTTTAGGTTTGGAGATTTTTCCGCCATTGCCGACTTTCTTCTGCGTTGTGTGGATCCAAGTTTCCGCTGAAGGTATGGAGTATACAGGGGGACTGATTCTTTATGTGATTAAAAGTGATGATTTGATACGAATGCACACGTATGAGAATGAATGAGTGATGATTTGATGATCTGTTGTTTTGAATAATGATTGATTATTGAAATAAAGAAAGGAGTTCTAGATGTACATTATTGCTCTTGTGCGTTCTCCGATTTTTTAAATATTTTTTTGATCTTATGTTGCAAAAGTTCCATTTATCTATATCAATTTGGCTCTGTGGGATCATATTTTGATGTTTTTCTTGCTGAGCTAGTGTTGAATCTTCTTTGCCACTTTTATTTCTTACAAAGTTCACTGTTATTATGTTTCCTGTATTACACTGTGAAAATGAAACAATTTGATCATCAAATTGCAGTGTTTTGACTCGGACTGTTCATGATTTTGCAGTTTCTGGTTCAGGTCAAGGAAAAAAAACTTCTCTGTTTTGATCACCACTGCTAACTAATTCCATAGATCCTGGTAACTGAACTCAATGAAATAAAGGTCTCATGTTTGGTAGCATTTCATCTAACTCATTAGCATTATGTGTGTGTATTTTTTAGGTTGCAAGCCTTTATCAGTGTGGTTTACTAATGGCTGAGCGTAGTAAAGGCCAACCACTTAGGAATTCTACTGGAAAACTCAAAGGAGCGGCTCAAGAAGTTGATAAGGGTCCGAATTATCTTAGAGCATCTTCGGGGTCTTGCCATGATTTCTGCAAATACGGGACTCCACATGAATTTAAAGTGAAGCCAAAGCTCCCTGTGAGAAGAAGATCAACTCCTAACTCTGAAGTTACTGTTGAAATCTTTGTTCCCTCTGACAGGAGGAGTGTGAAGGCGGTTAAACCAAGCTCAGTTGTTCCTGATCCCTCAAAATCAACCAAGATAGAAGTGGCAGGTTCTGGAAAAACACCAAGATCAGTCAGGCAACAGGTTCCGTCATCAGATGTGTCAGACCCGGCTAATCAGGATTTCTCAGTTGTTGTGAAGCCTTTGTCACCTGATTCCTCAACCTTGATTAAGCAGCAGGAATCTTCATCAAACTCAATTAAGCAGGAATCTTCACCGGATGTGATTTCAGAGTTGCCGGAATCCTCAAAGTCTGCTAAGCAGGAGTCTTCATTGGAAGTGAAGTCCTCATCACCTGATTGCTCAATTTCAGCTAAGCAGAAATTTCCACCATTGGTGAAATCCTCCCCAACTGATTCCTCAATCTCAGTTAAGCAAGAATCTTCGTCTGATGTGAAATCCTCTTCACATGCGTCCTTGAAGAAGGGTTCATTGTCTCAAATAAACTTAAGTAACGCCTCAAAATCAACCTCACAAGATGTTCAATCTCGTAGGAGGTCATCTTTTTCTAATGTAAAACCCGTGAGATCTCCTCGTCTGACGTCAGGATCAATCAGCAAAGCATCAGCGGTGGGCAGAAGATCCTCTTTACCTGATGACAAAGCTCCTTTGAAGAATGTTACCTCTACAAAAGGAAGTACCTCTTTGAAGTCAAAGTCCAACCGTGCCAGCACTGAACAATCATCTCCTCCAAACTTGCTAGTAAGAAAAGGTGGCAATGGATTGAGTGGCAAAAGAAACGCTGAAAGTAAGATGGATAGTTCTTCAAGGACATCCAAAGAAGCTTTTAAGAAGAAGACGAGCTCTCCGCCAACTACTTTGTCACTGAATACCAGAAAGAACCTTAAAACAGCAGCGGAAAACAGTCTGACTTCCTCCACAACAATTGCATTGACTCCCAATTTACCCGGCACAAAAGTTGCAAGATTAAATGTGAGGAAGAACAAAGAAGGGAGCGGAAACACAGAAGCTACTCCTGAAGAATCGAATGGAAATTCTGCTTCCAAGGAGCCCAAGAATCATGAGAAGATTCCGGAGAAAACTCTGCACATAATTGAAGCGGCTCGTAACCAGCAATCTCCCATACCTGATGACGGTAATAGAACCGACATCAGTCAATCTCAGTTGCAATTCTCACCAGCATCGATAGATTCGCTCTGCCAGTCGAAGTCTCCTTTCTCGTCTCAAGATGCAGTTGAGACGGATGAAAGCGAGTCAGAGTATTCTGAGAGTGAAGCTGATGATGACTCAGTCTCACGCTCTGGAAAGGGAAGAGTGCTGGATCATGAAGGGAATGGAAGTGGACCGGTGAAGTTGAAATTCAGGAGGGGAAAAGTGGTTGATCTTGAATCTGTTGCCAAGAGTCCAAGAAAGCTGAGATTTAGGAGGAGGAAATCTGTAGGGAAAGATCAATGTAAAGATAATGGAGTGAAGGTAGTGCTGAGGCATCAAGATTTGCAAGAGAAGAAATGTGAGAAGGGATTGTTGAACGTTGTGATCGAAGAGACGGCGAGCAAGCTTGTGGAGACGAGGAAGAGCAAAGTGAAGGCCTTGGTGGGTGCTTTTGAAACTGTGATTTCCCTCCAGGAGAGTAAATCAAGCGGTGAAAGGCTTTCGCCTTACTCGAGTCCTGGAAGGTGAGGTATGGTGTTCTGCTGTTAGTTACTGACGGTAAGCTTAATGTAAGCTTTGTTACAAGAGGAACCACAGTGAAAGAGTAGTGTTGTGTAGTTTCAGAATGTACTGAATTCTGACTTGACCCGGGTTTGTTGTTTTGATGCTATGAAACTGTAATTATGCTGATTTACTCAGATAGTGTCATAGGGTTTCCCTTAATTTGGGAAATTTTCTATGAGATGATGAGCTGTGATTGGGAATTGAGCTGGGTGGGTTGCAAGAATGTAAAACGAGATTAAAGTTTTAGTTACAAATTGTTGCAAACCAGCATGAGGATCTCATGCTCTTAGACCCCACCTTCTTTTAACTCAAAAACGGTTGGTAGCCACATTATATTATTATTGCATGCCACAAACATTGCACAATTGAGGAGCCAGATTTGTACTATTTTATGACGGCCAAATACATATACAAGTACCTGTACTTGTATTAATTAGTTATTTAGGTCCCTCAACTTTAAAGTTGACAATTTGACACCTTAACTTAACATTTGAGACCTATTGGGCACTTGAGGGGGGATTTTCACTTGCTTTATACGGGCTGTGTTTGACACGCGCTTTAATTCAACAAAAATGTTGCCACGGTGGCGCCATGTGTGTGCCAAGTGTACGCCACATCATTTTTATTATTAAAAAAAATTACCCAAAAAAAGGAAAAAAGATTTTTGTTTAATTATTTTCTATCTCTTTTTCCCCTGTCATCCTCCATTGGTGTTCTTCTTGGCTCCATCCATTTGAAGAATCTGTAATCATCTTCAACGATGCAGTCAAGCTCAAAACAACCAAAATTTCTCCTTCTCATTTTTTGACCCGCAAATCAAGAAAAACATTTTGCTCCAAGTTTCAATTTCAGATCTGAGACGGATAGAAACCACATAAATTTAGATGTACCAGATCTGGGATGGGACGATGTGGTGGGGAGATGGGTGGTTCAACCACCATAGTGTTTAGATCTGGTCAAAATGGGGGGGTGCCAAAGTAATTAGAGAGAGATCGAGTCTCTTGGAGAGGACGGTGGGGAAGATGCCGATGGTGGGGACGACGCCGGCCTGGATCTCCTCCTCGGTTAGGGAGTCGATTGGGAAGCCGACGGAGATGACGATTCGGGCTTAGACGTCGAGGTCCTTGGAAAGGACGGAGAGGCGGCGGCTGTGGTGCGGTGTTGAGCCTGCGGCGATGAAGTCGGTTAGGGCAAACGACTTGGCGTAGGGGCGGATGTTTAGGCGGTGGTGGTGGTGGTGTCTTCGTCGATGGAATCAGAGGCGAGGGGCATCGGTGGTGGTGGTTTTGGTGGGGGGAGAATAGAGGGAGCTGGAAGGGGTGGGCTCACCGGCGGCTATGGAGGTCATGGGGAATACGTGACCTCCCTCTCTTTCCCTAATTGAATCTGTGTAACCAAAAAATTTTATATTTATTAAAAAATTTAGTGTTAATTTGTAATGTATTAATGTCTAGTATTTATAAGTGTATTATTTCCACATAAGCAAAAAATATTGCGAAAATAAAAATCTCACTCTCACATGAGAGAATGATACACACGCACCTTGCCAAATCATCAATTAGGGACCTAATAGGTCTCAAATGTTAAGTTAATGTGTCAAATTGACAAACTTGAAAGTTGAGGTTCCAAAATGACTAATTGACGCAAGTTCAGGGACCCATGTATGTATTAAGCCATTTTATGACCCATCACATTTATATCCAACCCGCCTTGTACAATGTCACATGATTTTTTTTTTTCGATCAGAATGTCACATGATTTTTAAAGAAAAGGAAGCCTAGCAAAACCGCACCGACATTTTCTTTAACTACGAAAAAAAAGGCAGTACCGACATTTTTCAATTTCTACATAGGAGTATTTTTTACTGTAATACGAAAAAACTGACAATAATAATTTTCAAATACGAAATGTAAAAAAGAACAGAGAATTTCTGACGCAAGACAAAAGAAAAACAATTGAGATTCTTTCCGAAAACCCGAGTAAATTTTCTTCTTCTGAATCCCCTTCTTTTTCCTTTTCTTTTTTCTTTTTCTTTTTATTTTTGGGGTTGAAAAAGCTCCTGATACTAAGGGAAAACGTTGAAGAAATCAATAAAAAAGTTATTAACAACACCTTAATTAGTTGGCTTCCACAAGTAGGTGTACACAACCAATATTGTACACTAATCTTATCTTCACTCAATAGTATCGCCATACTTATCTTGTCTCACCAGAGGTTGAGCCCTCTGTACCTTAAACTTACTCTGTATTCTCATTGAGAATTCTATTTGGCTTCAAGCAAGATTGAAGAAAAGGGAGCCACGTTGTACGAAGCCTTCAACCCTGGCACACCTTCAGGCACAATATCGTTTGGAGATGCAAGGTTCGTGTCCACCTAAGACAAATTCGATGTTGCAAAATTACCAAACCGAAAACACAAATCGATGAAGATCGGCTTAAAGAGCCAACATTCGAAAACTAAGACGACTAACCACTCGAAACCATTGCATCTTCTTGGGCGGTGGAGGTATTGCAACTTCAACAAAGAAATCATGCGCATTGAATGCCAAGTACACGTCACTTCCTTCCTTGTCATGGAGCCTGAGAATTATCATAATAAAAGTCCAGTCAAAAGACAAACAAAATGCAAATAAGAATCAATGCAAAAACTTGTACAATTCTGAACCTACGTAAAAGCCAGGAATTTGCTCTCAGCATTGCCCCAGTTGTCTTCATGCCACGTTACACTACTCTGGATGAGAAAACAGTAACATGTGTTAAAGGGCTGGGAAATTGAAATTGTTATTCATGTGATGAACTATGATTTATTACCTCATTGAGGAAATAATCTAGTCCAAATACATTACGTGTTTGGCGAAACTTTATGACTTCAGAGAAAAACCTGAAGTGATTATCTTTTTTCTCCATCAGCTTCTCATTGAACACAAGTCATGGTATCAGTCCAATGTATTAGTTAAAGAAAGCCATTTAAAAATTATTTTGTGATGGTGTGCATTCTTACTAACCTGATCCCATTGAAAATGATTCATAGCAGTATCGTGTCCGTAGCTGTTATTATTTCCAAATCGAGTATGTCCATATTCATCACCCATTAGCATCATTGGTGTTCCCTGATAATAATAGGATATAGATAGACATCTGTAAGACTATAGCTTTTAAGAAGAAATTTTGGAATTATGCACCGTAGCCCAATAGTTCTGCCAATTTTGTGTGCCATACATGGTTTTTTAGAAAATATTCAGGGTCACCCTTAAACAATGTGCAGAGTCCAGATAAAGCATAAGCAGTTACCTGCGAGACCATCAATGCAAGATGGAAGTTTTTCATCTGTCGTGTACGTAGATTCTTAATATTTTCGTCTGCTGTTTCTCCTGCATCATTAAAGGTGTTCAAATTACTGTTTCTCATAGAGGACAATTGTAGCTATCCTATCGACCATCTATTCCAAGTGTAGGGGTAAAGAAGGCCAAAGACAAAAAGAGAATATGCTAACAGAACTTGAAGCCAACCTTCGAAGCCACAATTCCATGAGAAGTTATCATTGCATCCATCCCTACCACATTCTCCATTTTGTTCATTGTGCTACAAAAAGAAAAGGTTCATAATTAGGTGAATAGATTATAAAGCATAAGAATAAAAAAATAAGTTAAATTTGAACATGATCCGCCTAGAAGCTACAAAATATGTCAAGACTCGGATCATACCTTAAAATTATACGCCACAAGGTCATACAGCGTAAATCCATCATGTGCAATAACAAAATTGATGCTATGATATGGTTTCCTATTATTCACCTGCATTGAAACCAAAAAAGTGGAAGAAAATTGGCAATGTATCAATTTCAAGCTGATACTGTAATGAACAGAGGATGAAGCTCTTGACCACTAATTAAAAGCATATATTTATAACTAATATGTGATGAAAATCTGGAACTTGAAAACAGTTAGAATCTTAGAGTTAGGCACGTATCAATTTCAGACTTCAAGGCTCAACTCACGTACTGACATACAGCATTAAGATTAGGAGTCAAGTGACCCTGGCATTTATGCATAAGATTAAGAGTCGAGGACCAAATACAATCCAAAGAATAAAAAGAATAAAAGTGTGAAAAACAACTCAAGAGTTTAATAAATATCATCCAAGGCGAGACAGCATCAAGTATATACCTTGTATAAATCTGCAGACCCTGCAACACGAGTGGCAAAACTTCCCTTCATTCCAGGATCACCCTATAGAACATAAAGTAAACCGGTTTGGGGCGTCTAGGTAGCAGAAAGTAATACGAATATTCGTACATGAAATTAGTGAAAGAAAGCAGATGAATCACCTTTATATATCTTCGAATATCGTCACGATATTTCCCATTCCACTCAGCCCACCTATATTTGAAAAACAGAGGCAATATTCAAGTAAAAAGCTCTTTCACATATTTATGCAATATTGTGTGTGGTTTCCTTTGAAAGCTCAAGCAGTGATTAAGGCTGGTGGTGATGACAGTACCTGTCCCAATTTGGAAAACCTCCAACTAGATAAAGCCCTCCACAATCCCATGGTTCCGCAATAATTTTACAGCGAGAGAGAACACCATCTTTCGCAATAGCCTGCTCCATCAGATTGTATTATGTAAAGGAGGATTATGCTCACCAAAGTGAATAATATGAAAATGTAAAGAGGGTGGATGTTACCTAGCTAGCTTTATGAACAGAAAAAGGTATTACCTTTATTAGAGGTGGAGAACTGAGAGGTGAACCATCAAGTCCTCTACAAAGCACACTAGCAAGGTCGAATCTAAATCCATCTACATGGTACTCACTCACCCTTCAATAAAGGTAACAAAACATCACAAGTTACAGATCAGGTAACAAGATGAAAAAGTAAGTTTACAGTTTCAAGGGTGCAACATTGGTATAATATCAATTCTGCTGTATATGTTAACTTTAACTATACTCTCTATATAGATAATGTTCAAATCGGTTTAAATAACTTTCAGAATCAGTAATCCTACCAGTGTCTTAAGCTGTCAAGCACAAGTTCCATTACCACAGGGTGATTACAATTTAATGTGTTACCTGTAGCAAAAACAATCAAAATACTTTAAAGAAGCAGTTGCGATATATTAGAAGCTAAAATGCAGTGCAGGCTACAACATGGAAATATAGGTTAAAAAAAGGTTTTACCACATCCACCGAAATTCAGTAATTTGCCATTACCATCCACCATGTAATAAACCTGCATATACATATAAAAAAAGCATCCTGAAACATTTTGCACACACATGTTCAAGTTATAAGAAAGAGATGACAGTCATCCTGCTATAAATTTGCTAAGTTGCACTAAAAATCAATCTTGAATAGAATACCTTATTGTCTATTCCTCGAAATGATGTGGTATAAGGGAATTCATCATCAGCCTCATTGGTATGGTTATATACAACATCCAAGATAACCTATAAGAGTAAAAGCAACATAAGTTAAAAATCAAAGGAGACACAAGTCACCAAGATGTTTATAGCAGTATATCCATCAGAGATCAGACTATAGTAAATCTTATTTACCTCGATTCCAGCATCATGCAACGCTTTAACCATCTTTTTGAACTCTATTGAAGCAATAACAGGCCCCCCACCGTCACTTGCATAACGGCTTATAGGTGAAAAGAAATTTATAGTTGAATAGCCCCATGTATTAACCTTATAATATAATCAGCTTCAAAGTTAACAACCATTTATGATATGTCATGTCAGATGATCAATACTAAAAGAAGCAGTATTCATACGACAAACAACAATAGTACAGAAATAATGTAGGCCAAGTAGTGGAGGACTAGACAAAAATGACCAAGCTAAGTACAGTTTAAATACCTCCAGTGCAGACAACGAAAGTGTTTTCTAACACTTAATATCTAAAGCTTGTCATTCAAGAGTTTCCATTAAGTTCCCACTTTCTTTAATTGCCTAGAAGGTTCAGCATCTATTATGGACAGACTCTTCATCAAAACATTTTAACATTCATTCCAGGATCCCAAAAGAACACTACATGTCCATAATATCTCTAAATTGGAAGAGATGCTGCCACTCAAAAACAAAAACTCCAAGATTATTCTAACAGACAGGGAAAAGAGGAATATTTAAAACACGACAATGAGAACAAAGAGAAGTTAAAGCTAACCATGTGGTCTCTAGGATTGGGACGCCTTTGAAACTCCATTTCATCATACTCAAAGACTGGAAGTAACTCCACTGCATTGACACCAAGCTCTAGTAGATGCGGAATCTATTAACAAAGAAACTCGTCATCACATAAGGCAGCCATTTATTTCCCTTATGAATGCACAATGAATAACCCAATAACCCTAGTTGTACTTGTAACAAAGTTAAGAGATTCAACGAATATTACCTTCTCAATGACCCCAAGATAGCTGCCACTTACACTTGGATCCAAGCCACTAGATGCATCCATGGTAAAGGCACGGATATTCATTTCATATATGACAAGGTCTTTCTGCAAAACCAAAAGACAACCACGATGTCTCAAAAAATGCAACTGTAAGTGGAAATTGAAACTTTTCTTGACAAAAACAACATAAAAAGCTTGATAAAAGCTGAGGCCTCAGAAATCACATGTGAAAAAACATAAGATTTGGAAACTCACTAGAAAACCAGCAGCACATCTTTCATCATAAAACAACTTAAAATGTGTGCACTTAACCATATCAAAAAGCTTTGCTGTTATTTACCTCAGGTATATTTGGAACTGTATAGTCTTCTCCCCAATCAAAAGATGGGATATCAAAGTTATAAGTTCCAAGGAATTTTGATCCTACAAAAGCTTTATCTCCAAAATACCGGCGACCTTCTATAAGTTTTGCATAAGGATCTATGAGTACAGTGCTATTGTCGAATCGATGACCTTGCTTCCAATCTTGAGGACCATCCATGCGATACCCATAAAGAACATTGCTAGAAGGTAGACCCTGCAGGTATATTAACTTAAAAATATAGTCATACCTTAAGAAAAGAAAACATGCAGAAAATATTTCAGCAAAGGATACCTCAATACATATGTGCCATATATTTCCGGTCTTGTTAACTTCAGGGTCCAACTTTAATTCTGTTATTTCACCACCCACTGGATCACCCCCTTCCCTACATCAATCATAAAACACTCTATTGCAGAAACGTAGGCTTGTATAGCATATCAGTAATTTACAAAATGCATATACTAAGCATACTACTTACATACAGAAACAAATAAAAGAAGATTTATGATGTTCTTTGTACATCACATGAGAAGTACAATTGATAAAATTCAGTTTCTTTTATAGCAACTAAAGTAATCACCTGGCAGGTAACCACAAACAGAGTGTGACAGCAGTTGCATGCTGCGAAAAAATGGCGAAGTTTATTCCATCCTCCACTTCAGAAACCCCCAATGGAGATGCTTGTCCTGGGGCTCCTTCCAAATCTTGAAGTTGCTTTTCCTGTTGAAGAAATAAATGGAACCATTTACACAACAGTATTATGCATTGATACTCCAATGATGTTCTTCTACATGAACTGTTAAGTCTGTTATGCTAATACAGTAGCAATCATGTTTTCTTGCATATTATTTTTGTCATGTTGCAGAAATTTTACTTTTGCTGACAAGTGATTAGTGCTGTACAAGTTCTCACCAAAGAGAAAAAGATACATCACACTGATTTCAGCAACGCGAAGGATTCAAGAAATAAGTAAAATTAGTACCACAAGAAGAGCGTCTTTAGAACCGGTTGAACCAACGGCATAGATAGCTGTGTCATGCTTAGCACCACTGGTTGTCTAACCTAAGTGAAAAACGGCTGTCAACTTCCAAATACACCACACATAAAACAAAACCTAGAGTAGCAATCGCACTCATTAATCTCGAAAGACAGGAATTACATGCCTTGATAAATTGACCGCCATAGCTGCCTGACGAAGAGTCTCTATTCAACCTAATAACGAACAATTTCCAATCGAAACCACACGAAAACACGCAAACAATCAATTACATAGCTACAAATCACTCAATTCCACCAGCATTATCACGCAATTTCACAAAACCGACTATAAAACAACAAAATCAGTTACGAGCCGAATCGAAATCCCTAAACGGTACAGGAGGGGGCTAAAAGGCCAATCGAATAGGTTTTACGTACCGCAAATCACGAGACGCCATGGACGAGCCAGAAGAACGCGATGCGAAGGGGAAGAATAGAGGCAGATTGTTGGAGTTGGACTTACAAAGCGGCGAGTGGAGCAGTTTCATCGCGCTATGCGACGAGAGCAAGGAATCCATGGAAGTGGCATTCAGCAGAGGAAGAGAAAGAGAGATCGGAATTCAGCGATGGAGATCGAGCGGGTTTTTGGAAAAAGCGAGCGAGTAAAGAGTGGAAAGATTTGCCGTTTCGAGAGCGCCATTGCGTTGCCTTGCCTGCCACGTGAACGGTTCCGCGTGAACTGGTTTTTTTCGTTTGTCTTGTTTCCAGCAGGTAAGAAAATATCTAGCGTTTGTTTGTCTTCTTTTTCACAGTGTTCTCGTTAGGGAAACTATCCATAAATAAAACCTCACTGCGTAGATTTTACGATCCTAGCTTTAATGATCACTCGCGTTGTCTTTAATGCACTATATTGATAGACTTTCATTTAATGAGACAAGAATTAAATAATTGAAATGCACTATGTTTTGCACGTCTATCCGTTGATTCAGAAAGATCGTTATGTTGTTGAGAAAATATTCAAAAAAAGTTTAACGATATTATAAATCGATTTACAGGCTGTTTATCATAATATGTTAGGAACATAGGATCCTTCAATTTTTTAAAAGTTTGGGTATTGGGCTGTATGTTAGTTTCATTTAGCCCAAACCTAAAAGGCCGATCTGGTTCAAGCAGATATTACCTGTCAATTGGTCATATATATGCATTTCAACTTTATAACAAGTGTTTGGCATGAAACTGTTGCTACTTTATAGCAAGTGTTTGGCATGAAACTGTTGCTACTTTAAATTCGGTTTAACCACAACAGTACAACTAGACAGTCCAGTAGAACAAAATACGAATGAATCAGTTGCAGAACAGTCATACAACTATACAACAAAAGAATGAATCTTAAAATTTAGGAGCTGCCTCTCACCTTAAACTGGTCAGAGCTATAAATTTGAAGAATGTATATTCTAAGTATGAAATACCAACCGGGAAAAAGACCCACTTTATATAAATACAAAATTTGAATGAGCAGTCAGCAGAGGCGAGCAGAGGCCTATTTAAAAACAAGGGCTTCAGATGCAGCTGAGGCCTCTGCAACTAAGGAGACGGTTTGGCGAGCCTGTAGACAAGCACATATGTCAAATGGGTGCAACTCTGACCCGTCATATAGCAGATTTACTCCCGGTAAGACGACTTCTTTACTATCAGCCTCCTCCGATTCTGGTTTTTGTGTGGTCACTGGATTTGATTCATCAATTGGCCTCAGTTCAGCCTCGTAAACAGGACATAGTGCATATGACCTGCACAATGTACACAGAGGCTCAGCAAATTGAGGTTTTATCAATAACATCATACATTACCGGAGTATATAGGATCAAAGAAACACAACACAAATGACAGTGAATACAACGAAATCAGTCTCTAATGTGCGGCTAATCATGGCTTTGGGATCGTTAAAAAGCAGCTTAATAATCCAATCATCATGACATAGTCCTGATTTATTACTGCAAAACCAAATACTACCTTACTACATCCATTCAGAAAATAGTGGTGTTTTTTTAGCCTTCAAATTCTTATAAGAAAACTTTTGTCATTTTAAGGTTCCTGCTAATGATCAGTGGCCCAAATGCAAATTGTACATATTCTCTTCCCATGCAAATACTCTTTAATCACTGGCTCCAAATGTGGTGGATATACAATAAATTGTATATATTAGGAAAAATTTATACTACTATATAGTTTAATGATTGATTTTCTTAATAGTTGTGTCAAAGTCTAAATGATAATTTGGTGCGCAGTGTACTTTGCTGCTCGAAAAGACGTTTGATCCAATCATGATAGAGATGAGAAATGAAGATCTAATGCATCAAAAAGTAGCAACTTGCAATGAGCGAACATGCGAGCAAAATTAACAGAAAAACCAACCTTAGGAAGCTTCCATCAAAGCTCAGAATTTCTCTGCAAGACCGCTGTCGCATTGCAACTTTTCTTCTCTGGAAATCGCCCGGAGCCACAGAAATGGGCGAAGTAGGGTCAAGAAGCGGGTTCCACCTCCCGCTGGCATAAGTCATTTGATGTTTAAAAGATTCCTTTGATACTTCTTTCTGATATATAAGTTTTGCACAGGGACCAGTTGCATTGTACTCGGTACACATATCCCGCAGCTTTTTCCTTAAACTCTGCATTGCTTCATGATGTTGATAAAAGGAATCCGTTTGAAGCAACTTAGAGGAGATAATCCTATTGCATATGTTTGTGCACAGTTTCGGACTGAAAAGAGGGATACCGAATTCTACACTCAGCGGAACCCATTCAAATCTATCCTCATCCTTGGAAAATTGAGTCGAGTTTCTCTCCGTGCAGAGTTTTATCAGACGAACATAGCCTATAGTCCACAAATCTATCAAATTGGCAATGTCTGATAGCAGGTTATTTAATTTTCGACTTTCAACCAACCCGAACCCCAACTCTTCACCTACATTCACAATAGACCCATCAGCGTTCCTCAAAGGAAGTGGAATGTCAACAGTAATTGCCTTTCCAGATTTATCAAGATCCTCCTTGTTCAGAGGCTGCACAAGTACAGCTGAGTGTCTGAGAAGTGAATTAAGACAGTGAAGAAGTATTCCCCCACTTACTAAATTTCCCTCAAATTTACCTCCCAAGCCTCCTACAGTTGCTCCATCCCATGACCAGATAAGGGCTTTTTCACATCCAGCCAACGGTGCAGGAAGTAGGCGTAAACATTGGCCCTTCATTAAAACAACAGAAAGTGGGCCAGTGCGCGTAGCGGAATATAATACTAACTTCATCCAAGGTGTCATGGATGAGTGTGTAGGTGGGCCCAAATGAACAGGACCTGTTGCTCCAGGCAAAATAGATGATGAAGGAAGCGGAATCATAGAGAGAACAATATGATAGTCACGATTAAGTAAACGTTCTAAAGTTGCTGGTGCAAGGGTGGCCAAGCTCTCACATCGAAGAATATCAACACGGTAATTCCTTTTTATAAGTGTATCTTTTTTTCCAGATTTTTCAGCTTCTGAATCCGTCATTTCACCATCTTGTTTTGGCTCAAGCTCGGACTCCGAGTCCTTTTTGCTGTTCTGACCATCAATCGCTGGGGTTTCCGAATCTAGCTCACTGTCTACACCTCCAGGAGAAGGTTCAGCTTCAACAGCAGAAGCTTCATTGAGTCCAGAACTGGCTAGGCCATCACTTTCTATTGCATTTGTATCGTCACCACTGGGATTGCTCTCGTTTAACTCTAAGTGTCTTGAATCATCAGCCTCAGTAGTCGTAGGTACAACCTCCTCATTTTGTACAGATGCATTAGACATCTTACTGGAAATATCAACTTCTTCAGCCTTCACAGAAGCTCCACCTGATAGAAGACAAAGCAGGACACAACGGAGACTAGATGCATGATTTGCAAATTCCTGAAGCTCTCCCTCAAATCTAGCTCCCTCCAACGTGCTTAGATCCTTGCATAAATCAGCAATGCTAGCATGACCCAGTTTTCCCGCTTCATATAATGTTACAGCATGAGATTTTAAGCCTGAGATAGAAGATAATAATATCCCACTTAGTATGGTAGGTAGTATAGCGTTGCCCTTTAACTTCATTTTGATAGGGACTGATCAAGTAGATTACTCAGAGACAATGAAAAGATGCTCACTAAAATCTTATATCATATCAAATGATAGAAATTCTGGTGATGTCATGTAGTACAAATATAACCAACATGTAATTCGAGTTCAGCAAGCCAAGGAAAACAAAACAAAACAAAATAAAAAATAAAAATAATCCAGAGAGTCAAGTGGTATGTGTCCTATTGTGGATATCAAAGCTACGTAGACCTTGTTACAACAAGAAAAAGTTCAATTGTTAAATTTTGATAAGCTTCAGTCAAGAGGAACAAAAAGTGCTGTTTCACACAGAATTGTGGAGAAGCTTCAGTCAACATGTACAACACGTACTGTTTCACACAGGATTGTGGAGCATTCCAAATGCAAGAACAGCATCATGGAAGATTATATACCCTCAGTATCCGAGTCCAATTACAAAATTTCATATCCAAATTATCATTTTGTTTAAGCAATTAAGCGGCCAATATTGAAGCATCAGCTTAGTCTATATCTATTTTCTAAAATCAATTACCACCATAATACTTCTTCGTATTAGATACCAATTAACATTATAACTAAAGTTTATATTTCCATTCTGTTTTTACGGATATAAACTTTGAAGATAGATTTTCTCGAAGGAACAGAAATATTGCATTTCTTGCAACCTATTGCCTAAACAGACACAATTGTTACTGCAAAGATAACAAACACGGCATGAAAGCAGACCTGGTGAAACGGATCCCATCATAAGGTACGATGTAATATTAGCATCAACTATGAAAGCGACACGAGCATGAGTGCTCTCCTTGAAAGAAAATTCGTGAACACTGTTGCCCTCATTGGACAAATTAGCAGAGCCTACACTAGCCTGAGATCCATCCTCCTCATCACTAAGAAGAGATCCTTGAGCATTAGAGTCATGAAGAACAGATGCTGGATCAATAAATTTCTCAGCCCATCCCAACCGACAAGCAAAAGATGCAGCAGCCTGCAGCGGAGAAAGGTCAGCCTGTAACGTAGCTGCAAGTTCAGCCACAGTTGCATTCTCACTTGCAACAACAAACATCGCATAAAGCAACCTAAGCAATGGACATACGAGCATCAGATAAAAACCAATGCCACATAATGCAGGAGAAAAGACCATTTCCAAAAAACAAAAATAACAACAATAAATGGAGGGAGAGCTTGAGAGAGAATCTTCCTTACTCCTCAATGGGATCTTCATAGGACTGCTCCCTGTTAGAAACAAAACCTTCCAGTCTAGACACTGAGCCGCCATACACCAGATCAGGGACAAATGAGCAACGTGATTTATGCACCAAAAGAAAACCAGATATGAAGTTTTAGAAGAACTTGATTCTCCTATTGTTTTATTTATAATAAATAAATAAACTAAGCTGATATGAAGTAACAGTTTGACAGACAGAAGATAAGGCATCACAAAAAACCTCAAGGATTTGACAGCCCAGAAACTCAGAAGAAATACTAGGACTGTTTCAGAAACTGATCTGTCAAATATGTAGTTGCAATAAAAATGGCATAATCAATAGTGTAAAATCTTCTGAGTGAGAAACTAGGATAAATTAGTAACTCAGCTTTGGAACACACTGAATTTCTTAAGGAAAAGGTTTTATATGAGTAGGCATACAAAATATTGAGCTTACAATACTCCCTATATAAACACATTGTGCTTAAAATTTCAGGCCAGACATGGAATGAATTCACGAAAAGAGAAAGTCTGAAAGGATGAGAATGGTTAAGAAACTTGACGTAGCAAAAAACTCTCAAAACACCAAGTTGTTGGCTTAATTTATAAATGTACCCTGGATGGTGTGTAGCATGCAGCTGTAACTTAAATCTATTTCATATGAAGTCCATACCTACCATAGAAAGATCGACCAAGAAAATACATACCATAGAAAGACCAAAAAAACTTCATTTGACAATTTGGCAAGTTAACATGTAATATAGTCAAAATAAGTATCAAACAACTCGAACCCAGATCCCTGACATGTTGAGCTAGAGCAATATCCAAAAAATGAAACAGATAGGTTTTATCCTTCCACATGATTCATGGTTACAAGATGATTACCTTTAATTCGATCATCTGGGTAAACAGGAACGTCAAAATAGATTAATCCCCGTCGATAAAGCCCCTTTATGATGTTAGGATCAAAAAGAATGTATGAATTGGCTTCCTCCTTGCAGACTTTATCAATCATTGTCATTTCTTCTTCTGAAAGTTTCTGAAAAGTTGATACATATAAGGCACGTGTCAGAACCAACTATCTTGTGAATAGCAAATGTGGAAATTTGTACAATTTAAACAACTCAGGGTAAAAATGACAAGCAAAAAAGTGAAAATATAATAACATCGCCTTGCCTTGAATTCTTCGAGGGACAAATTAACCAGACATACTGCCCACCAAGGTTCAATAGGAAAATCAACGGGCTGTGTCGGTAAAAGTTCTTTTGCGATTGACTTATTTAATTTCCACATGATCTTCTGAACTCCAAAGCAATAAAAAGTCAGACAGAAAGCAATGTTGTAGATAAATAGATAGAATATGTTGCAAGAGAATGAGGCATCCAGTTACAAGATACATGAAAAAACTACAGATTCAGAAAAGGAATTCATTTTAGGAATGGGAACATACAATTAATGCTAAAAGTCATAGCTACTGGTCGATAGATATCCATTATATACTTTCCACATTCAAATTCATAAATTATGTTGTTTAAGGAAAAGGTGCAGACTGCTGTGAGGAAAATATGTCTAGAACAGCAATAAGTAGGCACAGACACCTAAATCATTTCAGTGTGTGACAACATTAATAAAAAGTGATTTAATGATAGAAAATAGAATATCTCCTCAGAGTTACCTTTGACCTGCATTTGTTCATGATATCAATGAACTCATTTCTTCCAATTCCTGTTATTCGTAAAGCATCTGCTGCACTAAAGTTCGGGATACTGTCATATGGTTGCTCTGTAAAAAAGAACATAAGCTTCAGAATATCAAACTGCGATCAGACCATGAAGATGAGATTCTCATTATAACATATATATAACATCACAAAAAACAAAGCAGCACCATAACTAAGTCTACTTCATTTAAAGGGATAAAATTTTAAGCCTGCATAAATCAGAGGAGTAAGATGCCTTCAATTCAAGAACATTTGTGCGAGCTTGAAACATTAAAAGATTACAACAGTTAAATTTGATAAAAGAATTTTGGGGGTCCGTTCATCACCATCATCATTATTCATTAAAGCCAAAGTAGAAAGTAACAAAAGTAGAGTACAAAATATATTCTTCTTAATGCAACGTCATAAGGTTCTATGCATTTATACCCAATCATGAATTGGCTGTTTAGTAAAAACATTCACCGTAAACCCATAATCAAAAGGATCCATCTTTCTTTTATTATGGACCAAATTTAGGTTATAAGAAGATGCAAGGTTTGAACACCAGTGGCTATTTTGTTTTAAATAAATGGCATCAGTGCATAACTAGTGGGCAAAAAATATAGTGGTAATTGGGCTATCGAAAAACTAAAGGACATGCAACTGTGGTTAACTAAAAAAGAAAAAGCGGCATATTACCATTCCTCATCACCTCAAAAAGAATATCACAATAGTATCGGAAAGGGGATAGTCTCATGACACGGCAAACATATTCTGCAAGATGGTAAGGGAACAGCTGCAAGAAAAATTGTAACAAATAAATAAAAAGTGTTTAGAGCATTATAATACAGAAGCACAAGCCTTACTACAAAGGAATATGTTTCTGTTCCATAATTCAAGCAAGAATATATAAATGCATCCCACTTACGGCGAGATTTCTTCGCAAGTATCGCATCATGTCCTCATAATATTCACCCTCTTTAACTACTTTGCGGGCAAAACACGTGCTCCATAAGAGCCTTTTCTTCAAACAATGTTCAATTATCCTATACAGATCACAACGACATGTATTTGATCAAGTTGTTTAATTAGGAAACAAGCAAAATTACCAAAGCAAAGCAGTAATTTCACAAAATATGAAACTTCAACTTTAAAATGTGGTCCAGCCATTATAACTTTATCTTATTTGATTAGAAAACTAACTACATACGGGTACTTCCCTAAGCCTTCCCGCGCTGAACCCTCATTTATTAGCACATTTTTGGATCAAGACTTAAATAGATTACACCTACCATTCACTCCCTTTTAGCCTATACTAGTACACTAAATGAAGGTTAGGTTTCAAGGCAAGTTAATTCCTTTCAAATATATTAAGGCTGAATCATGATTATCAAAAAAGCCAGTCTATCACAAACAGCATTGATGTAATGAAAGCAATCGCATATTTTACAGAACGAATTCAACGTATTAGAAGCAAAATCAAAAGAATTGCTTATCTCTTTTATTAAAGATATAAGCAATCTGTTACAAAAAAATTGAAATTTTAGAACGTTCTCATCTACTACTATTATAATTACTACTCAAGAATTTACTCACGAGTCTTAAAGCTATCAGCTAGTTTTACCACACATTATACACGAAGCATCGGCTAAATAACTGCTATACTCTACTACAAGCTATGCCTAATTGTCAGACAATATTCTCCAAAATTGTCTTCAGAGCCTATAGTATGCATAATTGATATTAGCTGTATGGAGTGAAACCTTTAACACTAAGCATTAAAAGCAACAAAAACCAACGAGACACAGGGGTTTAGTGTATTGTAAATCCAACAAACCTTCGGTGCCATTCTTCTTTGGAAGAAAGCACGGACTGAAGCCGTTTGGGCAGACTCTCCCACGGACACTCATCCCTGACTGCCTTCGTGATCAATTGCTCCTCAACCGTTGCTGGCGTACGATGCATTTTCGTACCACAGCAAATCTAAAGCCCCCGTCCGCTGCCTACAACAACAAACGACAATCAGCGGATTGAAAAAATACTAACATCCACACAATTTTGAGCGAAAGTCCTCATTCAGATGTGAATTCCGCATCCAAATCGAGCCGTATACAGCTAACAGTACGGAATTGAGACCGACAATATAAATTGTGGATCAAATCGGAGCTCGAAACAGTAAGATTGCAAAGCCGGAGAGAGATACCAGAAGAAAAAAGCAGGAGGAGGATGATTCGGAGCTATGGCAGTGAAATCGGAGGAGATCTG
Source organism: Polygonum maritimum (assembly GCA_963924305.1). NCBI lineage: Eukaryota > Viridiplantae > Streptophyta > Magnoliopsida > Caryophyllales > Polygonaceae > Polygonum > Polygonum maritimum. The sequence continues at coordinate 42,785,077 of OZ002731.1, read as the reverse complement.
GTGTCGGGAGATCTGGCAATGAGGGATCAAACCATTAGGGTTAGGAATTTCGGAGAATTGGGGAGGAGGAAGAAGGGAGAAAGCTTTGGCGTTGTGGGAAGAAAGAGGGATGGAAGGTGTTGAAAAATAGCAGTGGGGTCCCCGTGTTTAAATTGAACCGGTTTCTGGACTTGCCATTTCGAGGGTCGGTTAAATTGGTGTGTGTGTCGGTTCGGAACTCGGGATGGATGTAATGCGCGTGAAACGACGTCGTGTCTTATTTTTTTTTTCTGAGCTCAATGTCAGTTTTGTTAGTTAAACTTGATTTGTAAAGTTGGCTCTTCTTAGCGTAAAACTAGTTAATTGGGTATATTTTTTCAATTGTATAATCTAATTAATAAAATAATATAATAATAATATTGGGATTTAGAAATTGATGACATGTTTATACTCTAAACCGTATTAATACTTTTTTAATCCAAGATCGTGATTTGATATCCTACTATATCTTTAAAGCAGAACCTTTTCCAGCCCTATCCTTCCGCCACGTGGCAAAAAATTCAGCCATTATATTTTTTTCCAGCCTAAAATTCTCTCTTCCGTCTCTTTCCACGCCCACTCTCTCCCTACCCTACACCCTAAAATTGCGCCAACGGCGTCCCACGTTCTCTATCTTCCGGCAACGGCAACCGCTCTCCATCCAGAACTGCTCCTCAACTGCTCTGAACTCGACCCATGTTCTCCATCCGTCAACCGCTCACAAGCAAAACTGCATCAACTCGAACTCCATCAACTCCCACGTTCTCCATCAACCGCTCGTATCATCTCTATCCTATACTGCTTTCAATTGCTGAGTGACCACAAATTTCTTCCAATTTATCGCAATTCCAATTGTAGGGCTCCTCCCTCTCCGCCGAGTTCATACCCAGATCGGTTTATCTCTTCGAAAATCAGTGAATTGAGGCATTAAACCGTTTTGGGCAGTTGTGGAAGACTCGACCCCAATCCGCATTTCCATTTTTGTGCTTTTAGGGTTAGTATTCAACTTGTACTTGACGCTTGATTAGCTACTTTATTGGTAGATTGTTTGGTTTTTTGCATTTATGGTATGCCCATCTGGTGCTTGCGATTTTCTCTGGTTTCTCATCTGATTTTTTTCTGTTTCTCTTCGTCGTGTAGGCTCGGTATTAAGGGATTTAAGATTGCAATTGTGTTTCGTTCTTCTTCTGTTTTGCTGAAACTTCTTCTGCAGAAGAGAAAGGAAGATCGCTGAAAAATGTCTGGCTATGCCGGTGTAATCGTCTCTGACCCATGGCTTCAAAGCCAGTTTACTCAAGTCGAGCTTCGTGGGCTCAAATCCAAGGTTCCATTGCTATGTTGCCTTTTTCTTCATTGCGCTGGAAAAATAATCAACCCGGTTATAAGTAGTACCTTCTGCTTTGTAATTTTGTAGTTTGTTTCGGCCAAGAATCAGAAGAGGAAGGTAATGGTGGGAGATTTGCCAGAACTTCTGGTTACATTAAAAGGGTTCGGTGAGTCATTTAAGATCCATGAGATTAGATATGTGCTGAATGAGTTGGAGTGTGATGCTGGTGATGAGGTGGAGTTTGAAGCCCTTCTCAAGCTAAAATATACAAACAGGTTGTATGGGTTCCGGGTTGCTTTGAGATTGGCGTTGTTGCACAAAGTCTTGGAAGATCAGGCAAATATCATGCTGTTTTGTGTATTGGTGTTGTGGTAAGTGATTGTCAATTTGAATTCTAATTAATTCTATATATCCTCTAATTCATTCGATTTTTCTGTAAAATTTTGGGTGTAGATAAGAGGTGACACTTCTCACTATAATGTTGTTGTTAATTCTACATCTTCTGGGGTGCTTTCTGCCGGTTTAAACTCATGTCAATTTTTTATTAATTACCTCAGTTAATGTTTTCTTAATGCTCAATTAATCCTTTTTTATTTTTTAATATACCAGAATTTGATCTTGCACTTGTGTGTAAAGATCTACAATTTTACAATGTCTAGACTTTTTTTTTTTTTGCAGGAGTCCCTTGCATATTCGGTGTTTTAACCTGTGATAACATGGATGAGGTAATTAATTAAGAAGTATTTCCCACTTAAACTTAGGGCAACATTAGAGTATGTAACATTCTTGTAATGAATTCCCTAGCTAGCTATAAAAATCCATGGTTAATTGATATTGTTGTCTGTAAAAAATAATGCAGGCCTTGGATCGAGTTGGGGGATTAGCCGGTAACAAGGGCTTTGAGACAGCATTGACAGCCGTAAGTTTCATTTCTTGAAATTCAATTTCACTTAGCAACATGAGCGCCTGAAACGGTTAACAACCGTTTCATTAGGTATAATGAAACGGTTTTGTGGCCCTAATGAAACAAAAATCAACCGTTTTAAAAAGCCTTAATAGTGGTAGTGTCATTAAGTTGTGTGTAATTAATTTGGTTCATTTTGCAGATTGAGAGGGCTTCTTTGTTCGAGCACCACTTGAAAATGTGATTTATTCAGCGAGGCACAATTTACAAACAGGTTCTGCCTTTGTCTTTGCTATTAAGAAATTATTGGGCCTTTTTGTTTAGTTGTCACCCCACTTTGTGATTGATGTTAAATGTGTAGTTCAAGTTCAATTCATTCAAAATTCTAAATGCTATAACAAACTGATGATAAGATCATTACTGCATAATTGGTAGGTAGTACACAGAAGAAGAGAATTGTGGGAGTTTTACAAACCGATTACTTTGCTTAAGCTTAGTTATCTTACTTGAAATAATAATGATTTTGTTTCGGTTTTCGAGCAGTTCTATTTGACATTCCGTAGTCGTGCTTCAGACGATAAAGGGAATTCAAAGCATTCCTCTTCCTACCTCAAGGCGAGCACAACGACACTTCTTCACACGGTCTCTGAATCAGAGAAATGATGCTATGTAGCTCACATCAATAGGTTTCTTGGAGATGACCCATTTCTGCAACAATTCCTACCTCTTAGACCAGCCTCGAAAGATCTCATTGAACTTGCCAAGGATGGTGTTCTTTTATGGTATTCAAATAGATAATTGATATGGTGTTTTGATGTTTAGTAGAAACATTTATATTGATTGGCTGTGCTGATGACTTCTGTTGGCTTGGTATTATTGCATTAAGCTGATCAATGTTGCAGTTCCTGGTACAATAGATGAAAGGACTATCAACACTAAAAGGGTGCTTAAGTGCTTAACCCTTGGGAAAGGAATGAGAATCACACACTTTGTCTTAACTCAACTAAGGCCATCGGATGCACTGTTGTTAATATCGGTCCTTAGGATTTGGTGGAAGGCAGAGTTAGTTTGCACTCTTAACCCGTTGGCAATTGCTATTTGGTTCTATCGACTATAAAAAGGCCAATGAACCCATTTGACATACAACCATAAAAAAGGATCAAAACAATACCAAACAATACACTAGACCCCTTTATACTTCTTTATGCTTTCATATAAGTTATATTAGAATTTATACCTATCAATTTATAGTTAAACCATAAACCATAACCATATAATTAAATACTATGTTCTAAACTCTTCAAATTTAATCATAATTAAAATATTTAATATTTATAATCAATCAAATTATTCAACCTTATCTCGTGCTAAGCACGGGACTAACGTAGCTAGTTAAGAATTAAATAGAGATCATAAATAGTATTTTGATATAAGCATATATACATGGATAGGATGAAGATGATTATACTTTTTATTTTAAAATAAATAAGAAAAATATTATCTACATATATATAGATAAAATAAAAAAACTTATATTTTATATAATATGTATTTTTTATTTAAATTATGACGAATATCTACATAAAGTTGGAAACAAGCCTAGAAACAAACTTATATTAAGAATTATGACGAATATCTACATAAAATGCTTCATTTATTTTATAATATAAAATAAATGAAGCATTTTATTATCAAATATAAATACTTTAAGCTCAAAAATATATATGAATACTTTAATATATTAAAGGGTCGGAATCGATGTGAGAGCTCAGTTGCCTTTCACAAAAATGAAAAAAAAAAAAGAACACTCAAAAAACGAACAACAGACAGTTAATACAAGATTAGTGTCAGTTGACTGTGAAAATAAATGGATAAAATGCAAGATATGTATTAGAAAAATAATCCAAATTCCAAAAATTGGTGGTACCCTTATACCATGAAATGCTTGGCTTTTCTGTTGACAAATTTACAGAAGTTGAAATCCAGTTTGAAAATGTGAACTAGAGAGACAAGTATTTAGCTGGGAAAACGAATGAGTACAGTGTTTGCTACACGAGAACAATGCAACACGCGGTTGCTTCACTTGTATATGGTTACTAATGTATACTCGACCCACAGTGTTGGTGTTGTGCACACATATTGCCGAATTCATTCCACGACATGCAAGGCCTCTTGTTCTTTTGTTGATTAACATGGAACCTGGGCTCTTTCGGAATAGTAGGCTGCTTCACCGACCTAACAAATTTTACAGCGCAGCGGTACCCAACATTAACCAACTTTTAAGAAACATTTAAGCTTCTTCTATAACAGAGAAAAATATGATGATTTACACAGGAAAGGCCTGTCAAAATATACCTCTTGGGTAGGAAAGGCCTGTCAAAATAAGGCATTGGTTGAGCTTTTGGTACTAATTCTTTCCTTAGTCTCTTTACCTCTTCCTCCTCAGCCAGCTGTAAATTAAAGAAGAAGGTCAAGGGGATTAAAGAGAATCAACTTTTAGACCATAGACAAAGAAGAGAGAGAGAGAGAGAGAGAGAGAGAGAGAGAGAGAGAGAGAGAGAGAGAGAGAGAGAGAGAGAGAGAGAGAGAGAGAGAGAGAGAGAGAGAGAGAGAGAGAGAGAGAGAGAGAGAGAGAGAGAGAGAGAGAGAGAGAGAGAGAGAGAGAGAGAGAGAGAGAGAGAGAGAGAGAGAGAGAGAGAGAGAGAGAGAGAGAGAGAGAGAGAGAGAGAGAGAGAGAGAGAGTCAATCTTGGCAGATGGTCTCTATGAAGAGTGAATTTTACCTTCAGTTGTCTGTCTCTTTCCATTCTGTATTGCTCAATCAGACTCATCTTCTCAGCCACCTGATAAAAAATAGCAAATTTCAGGGTTATCTTTCTCATGAGAAATGCAAAACTTCACAAATGATGATAGCTTGATGAAACAGTAAATCAAATTTGGCATTTGCAGCATGCAGCAATCTCAAGTATGCAGCTTAATGTTAGCAAGGCGAATAGTTTATCTCTGTGTAAACAAAGCTAAAAGATAGAGGACATACCTGATGATCAAAATCAGCACGATCCACAGCCCTAATGTCAGTATGCAGCTTAATGTCTAATGGGATTGTGATTTCCTTCACTGAAGGTCTTATAAGAATCTGACAAGTGAAACAAAAATGGGAAACGAAAGCAGTCAGTGTAAAAGCCTAAACTCCTATTTCTTACCCTATGGTTTATGACTTATGAAGTTAAAAATGCTAAGAGATTCTAACCTCAGGTTCATCAGTTGTCCAAGGAAGACCTTGGGCAATTGGTATCCTCTTCTTTTCTTCTTCAATCATAATCTCCTGTAACTTCTTACAGAATTCCTCCTCTTTGCCCTTTCCTCTCTCCTGCAAAAGATGCAGACGAGTCCAAACATGAGATTTCCGCTGACTTTGCAATTGAGTCCAGTATAAATACCCTTCCAAAGTTCAAGGAATGCGTTTGGTCATTTGACCTTAGGATATATTAACGTTAAGATTCTCCAATACAGAACATAGACTCATATATATCACTTACCACAGCTTCAATCAAGTTCACTTAAGGCATTATCTCTTCAAAAAAAACAAAAGTTCACTTAAGGCATTATGAAAACCCATCAATCACATCCAAAACTTTTAGTCATCTCAAATTCATCACTACCACTTGAACTTGCAATTCTCAGTGAGAGATCCAATAAACGATCTGCTGTAATTCTTGCACAATTGACTAGCATGTGTGTGTTATCATGTGTTATTAGTGCTAAATTGAGTAGTAAAAGATCTGCTGCAATTCTTGCACATTTGCACAATGATCATCACATTGTTACTTATTAAAAAAAAAGGCCGACACTCTTGATTTGTCAACTTGTCAGTCCCCTATGATCAGCATCTATTATCAAGAACAGGCTGAATAGCAGATTCATTCCTATTCATAACACGTCCAAGTTTTACATATCACAGTAGAAGCTGTGTAAATTATCTTGAAGCAGCAAAATTTTCAATCAGATACAGCTTTTGAAAACACAAAACAAGGTGGCATGCCATCAAAATTTGTAAGAGAGCATACAGAGCACATAGCAGACAACAGAAGCTAATGTACCTCTGTTCTTAGCTTAAATGGTCTCAGATTTGTAACTTTAGGTTGCTTCTTTTTCAACTTCCTCACACCAGCATTTCTTGTAGAAACTGAGGTCTGAATGCAATTAATAGTGCAGGTTTCAGAAACTACAATCATAGTTTTTCGACTTAGAGAGAAACAAGCATTTGAAATCCTTACACTTCTTTGGCTTTGCAAGCTTCCGGTTGAACTCCTCCTTCCACTTGAACCATCATCAGAAGATAATTGTCAATACTAACAAGTTAGATCAAAGCAAGAAGAAAAAGGGCATACAACAAAAACAGACCTGCGTTGGCTTCCATCAATTGAGGATGAAACTTGGGAATCCAATCCAAGACTCTCTGCTGTAAGAACAAAATCTTCAGGACAAAACGAAGGCGTTTCCGTAGTCTCGGAAGCTTCAGGCATCTGCAAACGGGGCAAACCCCATTTCACCACTTTCTTTACATCCTCATTTAGTTCCTTCTCATCTTTACTCTCTGAATTCTTGGGTATAGTCAGAAGCTTCTCAAATGCAGAAACCAAGTTCAGTACTCTTCCCGATCCGGGCTCCGGAGCGCTCTCTCTTGCTTTCGCCATCAACTTGTCCCTCCTCCTCTTGGAGCCTGAATTATCCGGAGATTCAGTCACCTCTGGCTCACAATTTCCCTTCTCAGTCTCATATTCACAATCTTCAACACCAATCTCCTCTATCACAGCCTCATCTTTCCAACTCTTAAAGAACTCCTCTTGAGAAGCCCTTAGGGTTTCATATGCAACACACAGACACTTCCCGTTGACTTTATCCTTGCACTTGCAATCGGGATTAGCCCTCGCATCCTTGATCGCTTTCTCTTCATTCTTCTTCTTCTTCGGAACCACAAACTTCCTCTCCCTAATCCGGATCCGAGGAGACGCGATCAAGGCGTTAGGGTTTCTGGCCGCCGATTTCTGGAGCTTTCCGGACGATTTGAGCAGTGAAGGCGAACTCGAGGGCTTCTGGGTAAGGCCAGGGCTGGCGACATTCGGATTGGAATTCTCAGAATCCTTGAAATTCTCTGAGGCATTTGATCGAACACCTTGTGTGCATTTCTTTGGAGTGCCAATTTTCGCGTTCTTGGTGATCTGATCCATCGACAGAGGGAGTATCAATCAATGGCGAAAAGAGGGGAGTGAGAGAGAGAGGCCAATTGAGGTCTGATCTGGTTAAAGGTATAGCAATGGTGGTGACGTTGGATTATAGAGGAGATGAGAACAAAAATTGAAGATTGGGGTATATGAATCCAGCCAATAAAGGGGAGCGTCGGTTTGTGTGCGCTCTCTAACGGCTAGTTTTGCGCTGCCTGTTCTTAGTTTTGTCATTAGTGGGGAAATTTATTAATTTGAAATTTCTAATTAAGATGCGTTTTCAGACTGAAGCCGTTAGAGGTGGGACCAGGATCCTCTGTATCGCCGCTTTAGGAAAGGCGTTTGTTCCAAAGGCCCTGATCTTTCCTTTTTGTTTGTCATCCAATGGCTCAGATAATCCAACAATTTCTAATGGTTGGAAAATTCATTATTGATCCCTAATTTTTAGAAATTTTTATTTTTGAGAAAAAATAATTTAGTATCACCCTTATTTACTCCTTTTTTTCCCACAAAATCCTTACTCCGTAGTTTTCTAAAAAAGAAAGCCATTGTTTTTTTGTAACCCTTACTTTAGGAGAATTAGTTTTATTATCCCCGAGCGTTAGAAATAATTTTATTTTTTATTATCAGAAAATGGGAATACCCCTGCGATTGGATTAAATAAACGAAGTAGTCGTCCCCCGAGGGGGTTACAAAATCAGCTAAAATAAGCGACATCATGTTCATAGGAGGAGAATTAAAAATAAGTAAAGGAGAATTGGAATGAAAAGCAAGGGATGCTAGAGCATCAGCAACAGAGTTCGCCTGCCGATGAATGTGAACCATCATCTTTACAGTGCCTGGATAGTGGAGGATCATCTCTCTGCATTGTTGGATAAGAAAATAGTCCTTGTGATTGGGAGAGGTCTGAGCTGTGACCATATTGAACGCAATGAGTGAGTCTGTTTGGAGAATGAGCTTTTGGACCCCTGCATTGATGGACATCTCCAAACCATGCTTGATTGCCCAAAGTTCCGCCGTAAGCGCCTCGCAGATGCCACACACGAATGTGAACCCCTGGATGAATCGGCCGGAGCTGTCCCGTAAAAGGCCGCCTCCCCCCGCCGCTCCAGGGTTGCCCTTGCTGGCGCCATCCACATTGAGAGCCAAAAAATCAGCAGGAGGTGCTGGCCATTGGTGGACATTAGGAACGCGTGGAGTGGTCAGCTGCTGTCCGGAATGAAGACCCTTAGCAGAGATCTTGTGCACAGTGTAGGCCGCAGCCACCGAGGTTACCGTCGTCGACAATCGGTTAGTTGCATCATGAGCGTTAAAGACCAGCTCATTCCGAGCCTTCCAAGTGTACCAAAGCATCACACTGAAGGTTGTGCTCCATTCATCAAGTTTTCTCACATTTGTATAGATCCACTGTCTAGGGGGTTGAGTAGAGAAAAAACCAGCTGGGACTTGATTACCACAAATAGCTAGCCACACCATTTTCACAGCCAGCCGCGCATTCGCGAAGACACCCTATCAAGCAAGAAAGAATATTTATCTTTAGACATCCGGCCACAAAGTGTCGGAACACCCAAATACGAGCCAAAGTCTTCAGAGATGGGAATCGAAAGAGCCTGACTAATGGAGGCGCGATCCTGATCGGATACCCGACGAGCAAACATCATAGAGCTTTTCTCAAAGTTGACCTTCTCCCCTGAATACCCACAGAATTTCTCCAAGCAGCGTTTGATCACAGCAGCCTGTTCGAGCGAAGCCTCAGCAAATAAGACGAGATCGTCAGCAAAGAGAAGATGAGATAGTCGGACACCACCCTCATACACCGGCTTCCAGCGCCCACTATCTACCTCCGCATCGATAATATGTGAAAGATACTCCATGCACAAGACGAAGAGGTATGGCGAAAGTGGGTCGCCCTGTCAAACTCCTTGAGACGGTTTGAATGACCCCCCACAAAAGTTCCATCCGGCCTTCAGTTTGGCATTTCATGATGATATCAATCAATGAGCCCGGAAAACCAGCCGCATTCAGAATGGAGCGTAAGAAACCCCAACGAACACGATCGTAAGCCTTAGCCAAATCGATTTTCAAGATCATCGTTCTAGCAGAGTTATGGGCAGCCGACATCGTATGCAAGACTTCTTGAACGATAACTACATTATCCGTTATTTGTCGCCCCGGAATAAAGCTAGACTGCGCCGGAGAGATCAAAGAGGAAAGAACCGGTTTGAGACGCTTTACGATCACCTTTGTAGCCATCTTGAAGATAACATTGAGTAAGGAGATGGGTCGAAAGTGCGCTGCCATAGAGGGACCATCGACTTTTGGTAAAAGGATCATTAGGGCATCCCAAATATTGGCAGGTAAAACTCCATCGTTCACTATACCGAGGACTGTTTTGGACACCTGAGCACCCACGAGCGGCCAGTTCTGTTGGTAGAAGATAGCTGGGAACCTGTCCGGACCGGGGGCTTTGTAAGGACCCATCATCCGAATAGCCTCCCAAACGTCTCCCTCCGTGAACGGCCTGCCTAAAAGAGTGATATCGTCATCTGGCAAAGGCGGGAAGGCCACACCAGGCAGCTGTCGACACAAGTGATCGATCACGAGCTGAATTCGCCGAAAAAAGCTTTTCAAAGAACTGCAGCACCAGGATTCTGCACCTGCGACTCATCCGTGACCCATGTCCCTGACTCATCTTGGAGCATCTGAATCCCATTAGCCCGCCTTCGAATCACAGTCGAGAGGTGATAAAAGCGAGTGTTCCGATCCCCGTCTATCAAGAAGGAAGCCCGAGATTTTTGAAACCACAAAAGCTGTTCTTGGTGCAAGACGTCTTCCAATTCTTTCCTCAACTCGAACTCTAGCTGAATTAGAAAACGAGAAGGCCTGATTGCCAGCTTGCGTTTGGCCCCGTCTAACCTGGCCCAAAGCTTCCTCTTACGATGGAAAATATTCCGAAAAACAGTTCGGTTCCATTGAGATAGCGAGCTGCTGAGATTGCTCAGAGAAAAGGTCGCCTCCAAATCATGATCCCAAGCTGCCTGAACAAACGACGAGAAGTCTTCATGGAGTTGCCAAGCAGCCTGAAAACGGAATGGGCGGTTGCTTGATCGGTCAGCCAGCTCCGGACAAAGGCGAACGATGATCGGAAGGTGGTCTGAATGCGGAGCCGACAAGTGCTGGACAGCAGCGTGCGGAAACCGCAGCCGCCATTCTTCTTGATATATTTTTTTGGTAACAAATAATAATACACATCCTTATTTACACCTTTCCCCCCATAAAATTCTCTGTTTTTGCATGAAGAAATACCTAATATTAATTCGTAGACCATTTGAAATAATGTAAATTTTTATAAAAGACCATCAAACTTATACAAGTTTATCTTGCACTACTACGAGCCCATTCTTTTAATACACCTTCACGAGGTTCTACGACCATTTCACACACACATTCCCTCGAGACTCTTACTTTCCAAGGTAGGAGCACGGGAGACGAGCTAAAAAGATGTATTCAGTTCTAATAATAACCAACAAACCTCAAAAATATGAAGGTACATTTACTTTGTCCAAGCTCAATACAAATCACATGTCTCATCTATAGCTTGACTCAAAATTATGAAGGTACATTTCCTCACTGAACTCAAAATTTTCCAAACAAGCTAAACTGAGATCCCTGAAAAGATCCGAAGCTTTGAATCTTCTCCGCCACTGACAACGCTATCATCCTTCCACCAATCAGCACAGAACACCTTGCCATCATGCGAATTGATGGCAGCAAGAGACAGCTACAACCATATCAAGAAGATCAATCAACAATACTCCATGGATGAGAGACAAGATTAAGTTCTTTAAAAATGGGACAAACCTGAGTTCTGAGATCCCATAAATTCACTTTCCCATCATAAGATGCAGAAAGCAAATGGAACCATGACTTTCGGTGCCACTTGCAAGATTTGACCCATTTTGTATGGAATGGAAACCTGTATATGGGAGCCAATGTGCCTGCAAGAAGTAAGTGGAGATTGTGTGAGTGAGGCAGACAGATAGATCAAGCTCGTGATTAGTCTTTAGATACGAAATTCACCTGGTCTACGAGGATCCCATACTCTTAGGATGTTATCCGAGGAGCCAGCAGCAACAAGAGACGAGCCTTCACCACCAACATCTAGGCAGTGCAGAGCGTGTCCACAGGACTGCACGCATATGGAACAAATAGGCAATGAGAAAACGACAAATTTCAGCTCTAATACAACTGTGAATGATTTCTCCAACAATGACTCATTTACACTAGCCCTCGTCAGTACTCACCATGTTCCACGACTCTTTTCCTGTTTCTACATCCCATATTCTAACAGAGTGGTCCAACGATGCAGAGTAGATCTTATCATTTTCATGCCAAAGAACAGAAGAAACAGCCTCCTTATGTCCGGCCAGTGTGGTTACAGCTTCACTCTGAATTCAAATGAAAGCAAAATGTTAAGTAACATCAGGCCAATAATCAAAACATAGCAAGCTTTAAATGATGATATGATGTTATGTGAGCATAGAAAACAAGTGAGTTAGCGAGAAAGATTTCATCCTGAATTTGTAGGACATAGTAGTACCGTACTAGCCTCATTGATATGCTAAAGTTTGTAGAATTAATAGGAGAATAAATATGTATCTGCAAGAACAACCTAAAATGCAATCGATGTGCTTTGGATAAGGTCTACTGTTGACCTGGTTAAAGAAGTTAAGGCATAATCAGACCAGACCAGAAAACCAGATATTTACACAGATTTGCTGAGTGATTTTAAAAAATTGACATTCTAACAGAAATAAATATGTTTTCCAATGCTGCAAGAATAAGAAAAAGGGACAATAACTTATTCTATACCTCTGTGAGCGATTCGACATCTGCCCCATTCTTTCTTCTCTTCTTAAGGGAAGCCACGCTACCCTTGGAATCATCTACATTCCACAATTTGATAGACCAATCCCAGGAGCCAGAACAGACCTTTCACAAAAAAAAAAATTATCAGATATAAGACAGAGCATGAGCTAAGTATTTGTCTTACTAAAACAGTTACATCAGAATATCATTGATACCATATCTCCACGAGGCTGTGCGGTAACACTAGTTACTGTTGCTCCATGACCACGCAAAATTTGAAAGGCGGAAACACGTGAAGGATGATCAAGGGCCTCACTAGCATCCAACTTCCAAAGCCTCAATGTTTGATCATCAGAAGCAGTTGCAACACATACATTGTTAGTAGTTTCCAACCCTAAGAAGAGAACAAAGAGAAAACTGATTTGTTATGCACAGATAAATATCAATCAGATATAGCATCTGCCATATTTGCAGCATTAAACATCACATTAATTTATTGATAGAGCATTCACATGAATACCAGTTAATACAGGTGCGATTGCCTTAAAAAGGCCAAAAAATAAATAGAACATACTAAAAGATATTTTCACGTTTACAGATGAAATACATGCAGGATCATGATAAATATAAAGCAAGCATCGCAAACTCATACCCTTCCGGTTAATGAGACTGACTGATGTTACAGCACCCTCATGCCCTTCTAAAACATGAGTACATACTCCAGGGCCCTTCCATATCCTACAAAAGATATGAAATTTAGACAGTGAGCTTGTAAAATTCACCACACATGGTATCCAAATAACAGGAAAAACTTAAATTAATTGATCACCTTGCACGAGTATCATAGCATCCCGTTAATATGAACCTGCCTCGTGACAAAAGAAACAAATTGCTCAAGATTCGCGTTTAATGTGATCATATCCATGCAGAGAAGAAAAGGACAAAGTATTGCATGTGGAATTCAACCAATTCAGAAATGCAGCATAACACTGCATGGATTTAGTCTCTAAGGGCATGCTCCAATCTTTCTTATTTCTAGTTTACATACTATGATATTTAACACACAGCCTGGCTACTATACAACAGTGTACACGTCAAAATAAGAATGCTTCAACCAAGGAGAATTATACTTTGCTTACTCAGTGCAAGTCATCAAGTGCCCATACAAATAGTATAACACTTCAAACCTACATAGATGTTTTTTTTCCCAAATACACAGACCAGGAAAGATGTTCATTCTTTTCAATTAATGGCAACTCATCACTCAACTGAAGGATGTAATTTGTCAAGATGCCAGCTCAGTTGCACCAGATCTTTTCACACAGTGTAATTAAAAGCAAGTAGTACAGAGTGCTCACCCAGGATTGGAACTGTCCACTGAACTAACCCAATCATCATGTTGGCATGGTCCATGTTGTTTCCTAGGCATAGCCGCCTTTATGTACTCTATTTCCAGAATTTTCTCCTGTTAAATCATAGGCATTAGCATTATGATGTGAGAATTTTGTGCATCTCCTTTGTCTCAAAAAACATCATAAGTTGCATAGTTCTAAAATGCAAAAAGAGGCGAAGAAGAAGAAAGTTGGATAGTATCAAAAGAAGAATACCGTTGAAATGCCCTTAGCCTGGAGGAAATCTTTAAGCGGCAACCGAAGAAGCTCGCCATCAATCAAAAAATCGAACATCTCAACATTCCACTCCTCGTCGCCTACCCCAAAATGACAGCAACATATCATAAGAAGCTAAGCACACAAAAACCTACTCTCCAATTGCACACTCAATTCACTGGTTCAGAGCCACAAAACTGAAACTTTGAGCTTAAAACTTGACAGTACCTGCTCTGAGAAGGTCGTTGACGAGAGATGAGAGGGCCAGTCGGTTGAAATCGGAGCCAACTTTGATGGAAGTGGGAGGGAGTTTGAAAGGCTCGTCAAGCTTGGTAACGAAACGAACCTGGACAAGCTTGTTGTCTTCATGACCTCCATTGACGGCCATGGCTGCTAGATAGAGCTTTTTCTGCACAGGCGAAAGCGAGCAAGAGAGACGGACGGTCAAGGAGGGAAAAATAGGTTATAAACGCGGCTGCGTAGCTGTAATATTGCTCCGGTCCGTTGCCCAGAAAACCTAACAACTTTTTTTCAATAAACTGTTAAAATAAATAAAAATATATTTTCTTTCAATTTAAATATATAAAATTATTTACAAGGAATTATTTAAAGCTTATAGAAAAATTATTAAATATTTTAATAAAACTTTATTTTGATTTTTTGGTCAGAAAAACTTTATTAAATTTGCAAAATATAAACTATATTCGTTATTTTATTACATTATTATAATATAATATTATTTGTGCGGGCCAAAATCCGAAACAAAACCCGTCTCCGTGTTCTCCAAGCGGTTGTGTTCTCAAATCCCTAATTCACAAATTCAATCTTCTACTTTCTCTCCCAATTGATTTTCAAGGGGGAAGAGGATCGGGATCCCCCAACAGACCTAGCAATCTCTGTTTTGGCTGAATTTTCCATTGCAATCTCTAATTGAAGGGCGAAAGAGATAGATTGTGCTTAAGCTGTGGACAGATAACGAGTATGGGCGAAGAATCCAGGTGATTTGCCGCTTTCTCTTAAGCGTTTAACGAAGTTGTTCTTTTTCTTGTTATTATGGATGTTGATCGACTTCTCGTTAGCTTGATTTTAGTTTCACGTTGGCTTTCTGGATCAATTAGCTCTTCAATTTTTCCCGGGAAAATTAGGATTTCTATTCTCCGTTTTAAGGTTCTTGGAACAAGTTAAACTACTTATCAATCTTTGCATTGTTACTGGTCGTGGATTTCTGCATTTTTTATTGAGCAAGGATTTCTGCATTTACTTGTACTGTTATATGCTACGGAGTATATCACTTGTACTTCAATAAAAACACCAGAAAGCAAAGATTTCTTAGCATATATCACATCGGATCAAATATGCCGAGAAATCTTTGCTTTCTGGTGTTTTTATTGAACTTCATACCATATAACACGTGCCCATGATTTGAATTGATGAACTACAAAAGTTTTTGTAGTTGAACATTGGATTTGGATCTGATTTATTCATGTATTGCTGACTAGGAGGAAGAGGAAGTGGGATCAGCCAGATGAGTCCTTTATTGCAGCAAGTATTGCTATACCTGGGATTTTCCCAGTAACAAATGTGACTCAGGCTCCAATAATGCAGCAGCAAGCTGCTGCTGTTATTCGAAAACTAACTCAAGTACGATCTCTGGTCTTTTTCTTCTCTTTAAATGGGAGTACTCTCCTGTAGTTTCTTCTTTGAATGAACAGAAGCAAAGTGGATAATGTTAGTGCATTTCAATACCACATCAATGTTTTGATAGAATGCTCCTATACATTCTTTGGAAACATCCGGGTGAATCTATATTTGTGATTCCAACCTATTCCTTCACCATAAATTGTGACCTTTAAACTTTAAAGGCATTAGCCTATTCTTAATGCTATTTTTTAACCTCTGTTTGTGATTATGTGTAGCCGAAGCCTCAGGATGATTTAGTAATAGCTAGAGAGATCATCATAAATGAGGCAGAGTCAGCTCTGCGGTACAAGCTCACAAGGCGTCAAACACAAGAGGAGGTTAATTTGATTTATTACTGTACAGCGTATTCAATTTACCAGATTGATTCTTAGATTATTGTTCTGATAAGTTCTTATGTTAGTAAGCATCTTTGATGCATGCATCCTAAGAATATCTATGCTTGAAGGAACTTACTAGGGTTTGAGAACTGAAAACTTAGTTTGCAATTGAAAGAGAAAAAACAAAAAAAATATAGCTTAATGGCTAGCATTCTGTAGTTTGCTAGCTGTCACACATGGAAGAAAGTGAGTCCTAATGTGGGTACTCAAAGGAAATTATCTGCAATTGTACTTATCTCATACCTGTTTGATTTCAATGACCTTTCTCTATAAATATGGTCTCTTGTAGCAAGGAAAAGTCACCTACTATTGACGTTCACTTCGCACGGTAGGCTGTTATTGTATAACATCAATTCTAAAGAAAGAACTTTTTTTAAATAGAAAATGCTCATATGCATTTTCTCACTTATTAATATTCCCACAGTAGAAAAGCCTGCTCATATATCCCCCATCTCTCTTTCTGTCTCTCTCTTGTAAATCTGAATGATCTCTAAGATCCTGCCAAAATATGCAGATCCAGAAGTGTACTGGTGCAGTGGTGATAACTAGGTTGGTAGTCCAATGCTTTTACCTCTTATCCGTTTTTGTTCTCATTTTGTTGTAATGTCTAATCTGATGTTTCCCTCTCCAGGGGCAAATATCGGCTGCCAAATGCAATGCCAGATGGTGAAAAGCCATTGTATCTTCACATCTCTGCAGGAGCACATGTGAGCTTAAGTATTCTCTATCTTGGATTTCTAACATTGTTTATGTAGTGCTTCTGTATGAAGTTTTCTCTCCCCTTTTTATTGACAGAATGCAAACCTTCCCAATGTTCATGAAGCATCAAATTATTTTTTGCATTATTATTTCTCACTAGTAATGATTGGTTGTTTTACTTGAACATACCGTATTTCAAGGGCTATTAGGAATTTCAATAAAAATAATTTCTAGGTGCAATGAAACTTTCTTTTTGAGCATCGATGATGGGAATGTTTTTTTACAGTATCGAAGTGTATATGAGATATTGAGTGTTCTTTCTGGATTTCCTGTATGACCCTCTTGTTTCTGACATGAGGAAGGTAATGAGTTCTCATATTTTATGTGTGGTGAATTTCCAGTTGAAGGAGACTGCTGAGAAGATTATCGCAGTTGATCGTGCTGCTGCGTTGGTAGAAGAAATGATGAAGCCAACATCAAAAGTAAAATTACTTTCTGGTTTCTGCTAGTCACTTTCTCCAATGTTAAAGAGGATCTAACTTTATGAACGTTGTAATCACTAACGAATCAGGCTTTCAATACGTCCGTATATTTGGGGTTTGATGCAGATCCATCGCTGAACATACCTGCACGTATTCGTGGGCCAAATGTAAGTTCTTACATTACCAGTGGGCCATGGTGGTCTTCTTCTTGCTTCCCTTTTCCCCCCCTTCCACTGCAGGAAGGGTATACATACCATTTAGTTAACGTGAAAAAAAATGCTTTCATAAAAATGTTTATACTGCCTGTGCCTGATTTTTGTTGTACCACTGACGCTTACTCAAGGTAGTTTGTATACGGGAATATATTTTTAGGGTGATATAATTCACATTATGTTTGCACTGTATTATGACATCGATTATGGAGCTTGTTTAATAAAAGGAAGCTGATCAGCACCTTATTTTCTTCTTCATACCTGTAATCTAATTGAAATATGTTAATGCTCAATATCAGTTTAACGGCCAAATTGCTTGTTTTGTCCGGATAAAAATTGGAGATTCTAACTTGAAAGCTTTTCCTGACATCTCCGTACGTGGGAGAAATTGTTTTTGTGTTCTTTGTGGTTTGTGTTTTATGTGCAGGACCAATATATAAATCACGTTATGAATGAAACAGGAGTTACAGTGTTACTTCGAGGTCGTGGTTCTGGATATGTTTTAGAAGGTGCTTTATTATGGGGATTTCGACCCTTTTTCTTTGCCGGCCTTTTTTTCTAGGACTTGTAAGTGTTAGATTTTCACTTTGATTTTTCTGATTCTTGTGTATAGATGGAGAACAACCTCTGCATTTGTTTTTGTCAAGCAATAACCCAAAGTCCCTTGAGGATGCAAGGCTTTTGGCAGAGAATCTTTTGGATACAATCAGCCGGGAATGTGGTACTACGAGGTAATTGTTCTAGCTGATATTGTATTTTGATATTTGAAATAAACAGAAATAAAGTGTCAGAACCTATATATCACTGCATACCAATATTTGTTAACTCCTTGAGTTCCTTCATCTCCCCCTCCCTCCGTGTAAGTGGTTTACCTGTTGTTGAGTGCTTTCTCATACCTTTCTGAGGGTTGTGAGTAAGAAATGGAGAATCATACTACATGATTTCTTTTCATGTCATAATTTCTTGTTAAATCGCTTCCAAGTTTAGAACATTCATTTTTGAGGAATACGACATTCATTTTAGGTAATTTGACTTTGAATGCACAGCACGGCTTTAGCACTGTTCACTGGGTCCTGTATTCGTTGTAAGCTAAAAATTCCTGTTTTTCTCAATGATCACTTATAAGCAATTGTTATATATCTCAATAACAGGGTCCCACCTGGTAAAGTCTATGCTGCTGTTCCTCCCCCTCGGAATCTATTGACTGGAGTTCAATGTTCTGCTGTTCCTCCTTTAGCTTCTTCAGCTGCCGCTGCATTATCTTCATCTGTAACTCCTTTAGTTTCCACTGCTTGTACATATGGGGCAGCTCCACAACCTGCAGTGTCCCCTTTTACAGGACCATCACAACCAAATGGAGTATGCTATTCCCAGCCGTTGTTAGGAAATGGTACTTGCTATAGCGGCTATGGCGGGATATATCCACAAGCAACACCATTGCAGCAGGTTGCACTGGCCCTGAGACAGACACCCACTGTAAATTCTCCTGCAATCTCAACAGCAAACACTGCAATGTCAACAGGTGCTGGCACTTCACCTGTGACTGATAAGCGACTATCACAGAAACGGAAATTCAAAGAGCTACCAGCAGTCTCAAAGGGAACAGTGGTTTCCCCTCAGGTATTTGAGAACTTATTTTACAGAATGTATGTATACAGAACCACTGGTAGCTTTTAACTAAGAGAGCTCATCTGGAAATGAATATCATCACTATGCTGCTTTTTTACCTTTTCATGGTCTAATGTGTTCAGTTAATCTAGTCTAACAATGGATTCTTGAAGGAATTGAGCAAATTGAACTTTGAATTGTAAATTTTTCCCTATTTTCATGTTTGGCCTACAATGATTTTCCCCCCTTTCTTTTTGAAAACCTTCCACACGCTTTGTTTCTTTAAACATGCATTCACTGTCCTTTTTTTTTTTTTTGACATTGTCTTTACCCAGTTACTGAGTGTTTTTCCTTACGTGTTGACATTCATTCACTAAACATATTTAAGTAAAATTTGTTCAGATAGTCTATATATTAATGGCCTTGTGGGACACTAATCTAGGAAGCACCAAGACATCTGGTCATTTGGACTTCAATTTCGCATATAGTTGTCACTTCATTGCAGGACATTTGTGGAATTTTGATTGCTTGGTTAATTCTTGGGATGTCTTACGTTTCCCTTTCACAAATTCATCTTACCTTGAATATGAGAGTTGTGCTTGAATTTAAAAACAATGGTATTCAGCACTAGATTCAAGGTGATTGAAAGCACTGATTGCATTTCTCAGACATTTAATGCTTGCTTTTGACTTTCTGAGATCATTTTCTATTTTAATTCATTTGTACTTTCTAATAAGACAAGATAGCTTTTGACGGTGGGATATAAACAAGCCTAGTTTGCAGCAGAATAGTTGCTTTTAAAACAGTTGGTGGTTAGCTGCTGGATCATTTCATCATTTTTGCCAGTGATAACTGTTAGCTTATATTTGGTTATGCTGTATCTCCAAAAATTAAATCTTTGTTTTTCCTCATCTCTCATAGTCTGTTTCTCCTAATCTCTCATAGTCTGTCTTAGATCATCAGAACAGAAGAGGGTTAATATAAATTATGAAGTGAGAATTGGATCCTACTTTAACTGTGAAATTGTGATTTTTAGCCCTGCTAACCATTGTTACTTATTACTCCAGGTATTTTCTCTGACCTTCTCTGAAGCTAACAGGCTGATAATGGACCTCTATTGGAAGTTTATAATTTTCACAGGATTTGATGTTGCATGGCTGGCACTTGGATGGCAGTAGTTCAAGCTATAATGGGCCATCTTGAATACTCTATACTATGCGATTGAGATGCAAGCCTCATTTAGTCATTTAATTTTATTAAACAGCATTTCACGTGATGGTTCAGTAGTACCCTTGAAAATCCAGTTGCATGCTAATTAAAAATCCATAAACCTTAGAAAAGATTATGTTTATATTAGTGCCATAGTTATATTTGTATAAACTTCAGATTATTCTTAATACATTTGAGGGGCACTGTATGAGCAAACTGGTTTGTGCATTTTGTCCCACAATTCATTGCAGGTACCTGAAGACCTTGTCAAATCCTTAGCTGGTAAGTCCAGTAATGTGACAATGATGCCACCTCCTAAAAAGTTGGCTGGTTTGCCAACCAATGGAATGGCGACGGCAAGAGACATGCCGCCTCCACCACCTAAGTTCAGTTCAACACCTTCTAAGAGTATGCCGCCTCCTCCACCTAAGTTTAGTTCATCACCTTCTAAGAGTATGCCTCCTCCGCCGCCGCCACCAAAGTTCAATTCCACTGCATCAGTTCACAAAGTGGGTGCTAGCAACACAGATGCCAGTTCAAGGAATTCGATACCTGAGATTGTTCCTGGTAATGAACATTAATATAATGATTTGAAAATTGAAATTGTAGAAGGTCCTGCCCTCATATTGATGTCTTACTATTCTAACTGTTTTCAGATACGTTAGTCAAGTTGATGGAATATGGGGAAGACGATGACGATGACGATGACGATACTGATGAAACCCCACAGGATTCCAGCAATGTTAAACTATCTAGTGCTCCAAAGCCATTCTGGGCAGTCTGAACATCGAAGGGGAAATACATGTCATGATTTTGATCTGGTTCTTAACGATTGTCATTCATCCACAGAGGAAACTGATGCTGAGCAGAACAAGAGACAAAATGCCTGGTTCGTGTTCCTTAGGCTTCGTTGTTTAGTCATGGGTTTGCCATTTGCTGTCGGATCCACATTATCTCTACTTGGGTGGTGAAGGGGAGGAATCACTTAGTGTATTTTGGTATCAATTTAGGTTTTAAATTGGTAGTTATACCAAAAAAATGGGTTCATACTGGTAGCTTTTGCTTGTTTTGGAATAAAGTGCACACTGTAACATTCATGGTTAGCTCTATGCTCAACTGTTCTCATTATCAAAATCTGAAAAATCAGCTATAGATCTTTTTGTTGTTATCACGGGAACCAACAAATCTCTTGATGACATATACATATATGACCGTTTGCAGTGTAAATGATATTCTCATATACAGTTTGAAAACTGGAGCTATAACATTGGAAGAATCATTGCAACTTGGATATCTCTACAAGGAGTTTGTGAAGGGCTTGAGGTTTAGAGAAGAAAGGCGAGTGATCTGCGCCTTTGATATAAAACACCTGTTCTGGAGGAGCTGATTTCACCATTTGCTCTTGTAGAGTTATCGGTATAGCATGATCTTCAGGCGTTTGTATGTAGAACCGTCTAACGGAACCGTAGTTCTGATCCGTCAGCGAAAGCTTCTCAAGAACCGGTGCAAACGGGATTGGCCGCATTGAAACTGAAGCCAATGCAACATCCTGAACACAGAAGACCAAAACACAAGATTAATTGAGGTTTGATTGTGGTGCAGACTCTTTAAGGTAAAAGGGAAAAGTGTGTTTTACCTTGGTTGGACTCTGGTTAAACAGCACATCTCTCAGCAAAGACTTGTCAAGATCAATAGCAGTTGGAGGTTGATCTCTTCCATTTTCATACAAGAACTTCTGAGCTTGCCCCATTGCATCATTTCTCTCATCCTGAAACAACAACAATGTTTCAAACTCATCTAAAGAGGCAATATTACAACATGTCCTAAAACCAGTGTTCTAAAAAACACTAGGCGGTCTCTAGGCGGAGAGGTACTGCCTAGCGCCTAGGCGGCCTAGACGGACATCTAGACACCACCTGGGCGAGTTAAAAGGCTAGGCGGGCAAGGACCGACTAGCGCCTAGATGGGGCCTAAAACACGCCTAAAACTACATGCAGCATATAAGAGATAGTGACCTTTTGCGAGAACAGTTCAAGTGTGCTCTGTCCACTTCTCAACATTGATGCAGCAAGAAAAACAGCTTTTGAAACCTTCTTTGGAGCCAATTCCATTACATAAGATAAACATGCCCCTCCAAAATCATGACCCACCAAAATCACCTGCACAATTAGTTTACCAAAGAAAATCTAAACTACTACACCATTTGTGTTTCTTGGATATTATGGTTGGCTGAATCAACAAAACCAAAGAAAACAAGTTCAAAATAGAATAAAAAAAACTAACCTTTTCTCCATCACCAAGTTTGTTAAGAAACTCAGTGAGAGGCTTCACATACAGTGAAAGACTTGTAACCCTGTTTGTGTCAAATGAATGAACTCCAGACCCAGTTAAATCAATGGCGGTAACTCTAAACCCACCCTCTTGAAGAAGAGCTATAGTTTTATACCAACACCAGGCACCAAAACCGCCTCCATGAACAAGCACAAAATGAGTAGCTTCTATATTCTCTACATTGTTGTCCTGTAAATTAGAACAAAATAAATCATGTACTTAGATTTCTATAACAATAAGTGTATGTCATACATCAAAGATAACTACTTTCTAAGACAATTAGAACTAATTTTCACTCATAATTCCACCATATGGTGCCATATATGTTAAGGCACTTGCAAGTAGACCTGGCAATTCGGGTTGTTCGGGTCAGTTTGGATCGGGTTGTTTGGTTCGGGTCATTTCGGGTCAAATAGTTATTTCGGGTCTTATTCGGTTCGGTTCGGTTCGGGTTTGGGTTCGGATGTTGTTCGGGTTCGGTTCTAGTTCGGGTTCGGGTCGTTTCGGATCGTAATATTTCGGATTAGTTCGGATCGGATGTTGTTCGGATCGGATGTTGTTCGGTTTTGGGTCTAGTTCGGTTCGGGTCCTTTTCGGATTGCTTCGAATCGGATCATTTCGGGTCGGGTCAATTCGGATTCGGGTGTTATTTGGATTCAATTTTTTTTAATTATAAGATCACCCGCAACGGTGAGATACAATTTGGTTGTTATTAAAAGTGTTGATTTATTTGCTCGGTCTTTGCTATACATTGTTTGTGTGCATCGTCATTCTAATATTTTATATCATTATTTTTTAGTTTTTAATTACATTTTTAATAGTATATCTACTCTTAATATTTAGTTTGGATGATTTCGGGTCATTTCGGGTCAAATTTAGTTCGGGTTAGTTCGGATCAGGTGCAGTTCGGTTCGGGTCATTTCGGTTCAAGTTTAGTTCGGGTCAGTTTGGTTCGGGTGCAGTTCGGTTCGGGTGTAGTTCGGTTCGGGTCAGTTCGGTTCAGGTGTAGTTCGGGTCAGTTCGGTTCGGGTGCTGTTTGGTTCGGTTCGGATTCAGTTCGGGTCTGGATTGTGTTCGGATTGTTCATTCTTCGTTGTTCGGGTTCGGTTCGGGTCGGTTCGGTTCGGGTTTCGGGTTCGGGTCACTTTCTGCCGGGTCTACTTGCAAGAACAGAGGCACATGGTCCACAAAGAAAAAAGCTTTATATTTTCCGCCATTAAATGCTATCCTAAGAACCACTAACTAATTTCACCGCCATTTCAGAACTACACTCACAATTCAAAGCACCCTGAGGTGTCAGCAAAACCCATCATAATATACTCAGCAAGAAATGGAAAGTTTCGAGAATAACTCATTATGAAAAATCAGACGCTAAAAATGGCCACAAACATTTCCACAACTGTAATCCCTCATAAAAGTTTACTTTTTACCTCAATAAATTTTGCAAAAAATAAATTTACAAATATTTGATTAAAAAAACCTGATTAACAAATTTTAAATACATTTAAATAATACATTAACAAATTGTAATTTTGCAAATTGTAATCCCTCATAAAGATATTTAAAAAAACCTGATTAACAAATTTTAAATATATTTAAATAATACATTAACAAATTGTAATCCCTCATAAAGATATTTTAAAAAACCTGATTAAAAAATTTTAAATATATTTAAATAATACATTAACAAATTGTAATTTTGCAAATTGTAATCCCTCATAAATATATTTAAAAAAACCTGATTAAGAAATTTTAAATATATTAACAAATTGTAATTTTGCAAATTTTAAAACTATATAAATAATACATTTGATGAAAAAAAACCTGATTAACAAGGTGATGAGGCTGAATGACAGGATCAGCAACTGAACGAGGCCGAGAGCTACGACTCCTAGGGAGAGCAACCTGCTGATTCTTGGTAGAGCCGACACGTGGCGGGCATCGGAGCGAGGCCGAACGATCGAACGGCAGGGAAGCTCCGCCGGGGTTCTGCCGGCGATGGTGTTGGAGAATGAGGGCGGCGGCGGCCCGAGCCTGTTCCCGGAGGACGGGATCGTCCATCTTCATGTCGGAGGCGGAGCCCTGGCTCCTGGTGGAGGATCGGAATTGGCTCAATCGGCGGCCGGAGTTGGGAGCTCCGTGGCCGGAAAGTCGCCGGCCGGCGGGAGGGTGGTCGGAGGGAAGGCAGGTGCAGAGGTTTCCCATTTTTGTGTGTGAGAGTTGGCGGACTTGTTTTTGGCTTCTTTATAGTTGAGGGGGTTTTTAATTGCTAAAAACCGCGTGAAAACAAAATCCGTCGTTTTGACGCCCAAGAGGTGCAAACGTCGTCGTTTTTCTGGTCTTGGGAGAAACCATATGATTGTGAATGTTGTTATGAAGATGTTTTAATTTTTTAATTTTTAAAGAAAATGGAAGAAAATGTTTTGATATCAACGAAAGAAGGTTTGGTGTTTCCATTTAATTAATGGTTACTTGATGGAAGAAGTGCTCACTAATTAGTCTATCATTCGAAGTTAGATTTTTCTTGGCGACTAATCTAAAATTTCTCATGATTGAATATTGAGCAAAATTTTAAGGAGTAAGAAGGGTTTCATGATAATGAGAAGGAAAAAATCCTCTTTGACCAACGAAAGTGGCAAAAATTGCATGTATTAGACCAACTTGAGATGGTAACTTACTTGTAAGCCATTCGTTTTACTTTTAAAGACTATTATAGAATGATATAATATGGTGGAATGAATGTGCTTTTGACTTTCCTAATAGAAGGAATTTTCTAGTTTGGTGGGAAGAAGGTGGTGGAGTGTATGAATGCTTTTTCGTGACCTCTTACCAGCACAATATATTATATCTATGTTGAAGAATGAAGACAAAGGCCACCTCCCCTGACCTTTTTCTAAACTCTTGGCTATGACTTTTGACTTTCTAACATATCCTTCTCCTCGTTAACTAATTTATCAACACTATGATATAGTACTATTTGCCATCAGATTTTGTGTTGTTTTTAGATGTTCTAATATATTAGTGACCGGTTTCAACTAAAAAAAATAGTGATAGTCACTCAGGCATTGGGTTCAACGGTTAAGTTCTCGCCATTCCAAACCTTTACAAGTTGATTCTCATCTTGTTCATGTTATATATGAAGTGAATTCAAAATACCAAACGTGGCAATAAGTTCTAAACATTTGGATTGAGTGAATGTGCACTACAGCTACGAGCCTTAATGGATACATCGACTAAGGGAAGACTTGCAATGAAGAAAGATGTACTTACTGTATTTACAAACATTGTATCCAATTCCAAACGTCATTAGCAAGCTCTTTCAAACATTTTGTGAGACCTAAAATGTATGTAAATGTACCCATGGAAGCAATTGGTCATGTCGAGTGCAACAACACAATAGCATTCACCATTGCAATGGCCACTTCACAACCACCACCAAACGGTGACACGCGATTCATGTGCATATACACAATATCACTAGTCATTCCAATGGCCATTTTGAATCCTACTAAACATTGCCAACAAACCAGAAATGAAACATAAGAATCTACAACCACAGATTACAAAAGCTTAAGAGTTCCAGTATGCAAACACTGTTTACACAAACCTCGTGGTGTAGCCAATTGCTAGAGCATGGAGTTTGAGACAAAATATGAAACCCAGCAAAGAGCCAACCATACATTTTACTTCCTAAGGCAACAACAAAAAATCATTCACTGCCCAAAAGGGATTTACTGAACTATAAAAACACAATTAGTTGGAACCTAGAAGTCTTTTTTTACTTGGGGAAGTGTGGACTGATTAACCCAGCAACCTCAAGAAACCCTACGCGATCCTTCCCAGCGAATATTGTTTTCAGCTTCTCATCACAGATAATGATCTTCTTGTTAGCGGGATCCTGGAATTCGCAAACAAAGGAAACCAGTACGAAAAGAGTCGGTCAAATAAAAGGCTAGTTTAGCAAGAAGACCTAATAACTGATGCCTAAATGGCATTATGCAACACAACATGTTCAACACCACTTCTTTTGAGGTGCAATAAGCTTGGGAGTTCACTCATCCGACGAAGAAAACAGAGAACGATTCCTTGACAAAGTAAATTGTACAGTCCAGAACCAAATTTCCTCTAGAAATCACTTAACAATCTAACGTATTTTTACTATTGAGACAGCTTTTAGAGAAACTGAATCACTCCAATAGCTGAAACTGATTTCAATATTAAGATGCCTAACCATCTTATTCAAAAACTAACTATGGAAAACCTTGCAACCAAGAGCAACTTGTGATACCTGTTAGCTAGCCTATTTCACTATTTGACTTATATAGTAATCTTTAGCAGCTGATTGTTTAATTGAGCAAAATGTCTGAAATATACTTACCAAATTGTCATCAAGATAATTTACTCCAACCATTACAGACAATAAAACAATTCAACTAGTAAGCATGTTTAACACGACAGCGTCAGAAGCTCAGTAGGTCGCCCCTGTATAGCACAAAACCACAAACCCTAAATCTACCATATCACATTCCAGATAATCACAATACATTATCTACATCTTACAAGCTGATGCAAGGAAACGAGAGTGAATTATCTGGATGGATAAGGTCAGTATACACGCAGAAAAGTGAGAAAACTACACACATTTCAAGGCAGCCGATCAAAAAAATCGTACACAGAGCCAGAATCTCAATTCAAATTTCAAATCCGCATTCATCAACTAGGTCACGAAATCCACACGCACAAAATTCAAATCAGCACTTCCACTAAACGCTTTCGCCTTAGAAATCGACAAGATATCACTATAAAGGAGAACAACGAAACCTGAAGGTTGTTCTGCTTGATGTAAGCCCAAATTGCCTTGAGACAGTCGGTTCGGGGAGCCTCAGAGACGCCACCTAGAAACTTCTGCATCTCAGGGGAGATTGGACGGGGCTTCATGATTCCGGTCGGAGGCCGAGTCCCCGCCGGCTTGGCGGCGCCGCTTGATTTCGACGCCGAGGCGGCGAAAGGTCGGACGGAGGCGGGACGGAGAGGCGGCGAAACGCGAGGGAACGAGGACACCTTGAACGTCGCCGACGACGCCGTTTCGAAGGCGGAGAGGAATGGGGAAGAGAGACGTAGCAAGGAAGCCATTTCTGGTTTGGGGAGGGTTTCAGAGGGAAGGTCACGAGGGGGGTTTGGAAGGGGATGAGGTTTTGATGTCTTAGGGCAAATGTCGTTTTATATTGATGGATACCGGGTCGGTTTTCAACGGACGGGTCAGCGGGCTACCCGAACTAGGCCCGGATAGTCCGATTTTGTAGCTAAAAAAGGTCTTTTAAGAGCATAAATAATGCCCGCTACGTTCAACTGATCATAGTTAGTGGCTTCGGCTCCGTTCGGGTATGTTAGCTGGAAGTGCAGATGAAGATGACTGTCTAGCTGAGACTGAAAGCTGAAGCTGAGAATTGGTAATAGCTGAGACTGAATTTAGTAGTGGAATGGAAATAAAAGTGGATTGAGTGTTCGGTATGACAACTAGCTGATCCGGTATAAGTTAGATATAAAAAGACCATTATACCCTCACTTAGAATAAAAAAACAATTTTTGGGGTGTTGCACATGCATGTCACGTGCGATGCTTTCCTCCCATAAACAAGGTTTGAAGTCCCCATTCCTCACTTGTGCCGTTTCGGAGCAGGCCCGACCCCCAGAAGGCGATTCCTCTTGGTCCAGTGACGGTATATCTCCGGCCGGTACTACGGCTTCGACGGCCAGGTGCGACGTGAGTCCGTTAGGTTGCTTGGGTGTTATGTTTAGGGTTTACATGTTAGAATTCGGAAATCCGTGTTCATTGATAGGGTTGTCCGTTGTTGCAGGTTCGACGGTGGTAGAGCAAGTGAAGGTCGACCGACAGGCAGGTGCGACGCCGGAGGGTTGATTGTTGACATCGAGCGGGTAAACATTTCCACCCATTGACACATCCTGACTTGTGAATCGCGAAATTGGGAATTAGGGTTCATAGGGGTTTTACTGTTTTAGTGTGCGTATCTGTCGATTTTAGGGTTGAAAAGTGTCATATGTGTGTAATTGGAATGAGGGTAAAGGATATTGATGGATTGAATTGCGTGAGTCCTTGGTTAATTGGGCATATCTGTAGTGTTGAATGTTGCGTGTTTAGGCTAGTACGTCTTGTGAATTGAAAGATGTCGGTCGGTATGATTTGTTTGATGGCATATATGTTAGCTCTCATATGTTAATATTGATATAATTGCATCTACTGTGAAGTCATTGCTTGGACGGTGTTGATTTGGGATTTGGGAAAGTATAGGGATTGAAAGATGTCGCAGGGGAATGATAGTGATGTTCATGAAGTGGAAGGCAAGAATCAGCAATGGAGTGATGAGGAGGCCAAGTGTTTAATGAGCATATGCCAGGAATATCACAAACAGAACGGTGTGGACACTCACTTTGCCTAGAATGAGATTGCTGAGAGGGTTTTTAAGGACTGTGGGAAGAGATGCACTGCTGTAACTGCAAAGAACAAATTTGACTACATGAAGAAGACTTGGAGACTATGGTCACAATTACGGGTGAATGAAACAGGGTTGGGTTGCCTACCTGGAACGCAGGCCATTGACGCGACAGAGGAATGGTGGGCGATGAAGATCAAGGTATGAGTTGTGGGTTGTAACCTCGTGGCATTTTCTTCCTTGCACAGTTTGGATAGTAATTGCAGTAGTTATAGGAATTTCGTTTGAAGATAAGATTGTGTCGGTTATTTATGTATCCTTTGACTTTTGTAACCTATTGACCACATCTTGTCTTCGATTGTATGCAGGAATGCCCTAAACTGAAAAGATTTCGTGACCGTCAGCCGGACCCGGAATTGACCGAGCTGTGGGACACGGTTTTTGGGAGCATCGTTGCAACGGGCCAGAGATGCGTGTCTGCAACAATGATTGTGCCGCCTGCATCGAGGAGGAGGACATCTCAGCCATCATCGGTCGTGATCAATTTGTCTGACAAGGACACCCAGGCCCAAAGTCAGCAGGGTCAGCCATCTGTGGTCATGAATTTGGCTGAGGAGGAGACCCAGACCCAAACTGAGCGGTCTGGCCATGTTAGCTTGGAGGCATTGGTTCAGATGAACGATGATTTGGACGAGAACACATTGCTTAGGGATTTGGCTAACGATCAGCTCCTTCAACAAAACCCAGGTGATTCTCAAGCTAATTTCTGCGCGAACACCAATGTTGGTATGGTTCAGGTTGGCCCGAAACGCAAGAAGAAGGCATCCGGTGGCGCTGCATATATACAAGATCAGTTACAGGACGTCGACAATAGTACAAACAAAGTTATGACATATATCGAAGGCTCACTCACCAGCAGAACCGCAGCCTCGAAGAAAAAGTCAGAGTACGAGCTAGAGGAGGCGATAGACGTGGTTTGTAGGCTGGTAGAAACTGGGAAGATAAAGAAGTTGTCTAACATGTGGTGCTATGCAGTTGATGAGCTGAATGATGAGCGCAACCGTAGGCTCTTCATGACATTCAAAACAGACGACGAGAGGATTACATGGCTGCGTTACAAGTACGGGAAGCTAGGCCACATCGATCTCAGTACTGACGAAGATGAGGACCCGTGAGCCTATTTATGTGGCTGCTAGTGTGCTGAAGTTGTTTCTAGTGTGCTTGAGTTTTTATCTTATTAAGTATGTGTTCGTGGTTTGATGTGTGAACCATGCATTACCTCGTTGGATTTCTCGGTTGGATTCGGATTTGGATTCGGATTTGGATTCCTCGGTTTTATTTCATGTCTGCTGAAACTTGGTATTCCTGTGACATTTCGTTGCCTTTGTCTGTTTGAATTACATGTGTTTGCTTGATTACATTGTGGAGCTATGTGGTGCAATAGGTTTAAATTTGGAAATCCGATTTGGTTTCTGAACGACAGTTGCTCTCCTTGCTTTTCCAGGTAATGCAAGCATGGACACCGTACATGCTGAGTCATTGTCTGATGAAGAGCTGGAGGCGCTAATTGTCGTCGCCGCCCTTTTACTTCGTAAGCGTTTCCTTTTACTACGTAGCTACGCCACGAAATACCTAGTCAAGGTCCCATGCTTCACTTCACCCCTCACTGGTCACCTTTGGATGCGCGAAATAATGGACTCGGGATCGGAAGTTCGCTGTATTAACGCGTTTAGGATGGAGAGACATGTGCTCATGAAGTTGTGTGAGACGTTGCAGGCCGACCATGGCCTAAGACCCTCGAGGAACATGACAGCCTTGGAAAAGGTGGGGATCTTGTTGTACACCATCTCATTAGGAGCGTCCAATAGAGCCGTTTGCGAGAGATTCCAACGGTCGGGCGATACCGTCAGTCGCACCATCCACGAGGTCTTGGATTGCATAACGGGTAGAAATGAAGGGTTCAATGGACTTGCGAGGCGTCTACTAACGCCACGGGATCCGACGTTCTCATCTATCCCCGAGCGAGTCAAGAACGACAGCCGCTACGACCTCTTCACGGTAACTTGATTGAAACCTATTATGCCCACACAACGACATCAAGACCATTGATGATCACTGATTTCGCTTTCCTGCTTTTGAATTCCAGGGCGCGATTGGATGTATTGATGGAACGCATGTAGCATGTACTGTGCCTCGAGCCGAGCAACTCCCCTATCGTAATCGAAAGGGAGTTTGTTCTTTCAATGTGATGGCGGTGTGCGACTTCGATATGACCTTCACATTTGTGTCGGCTGGGTGGGAGGGTAGTGCACACGACGCGCGTGTCTTCGACCATGCCCTTAAGACTCCGGCCATGAATTTCCCGCATCCTCCTCCGGGTACGTACGACATCCTCTTGTGCGTGTATTGTTTTGGGAAATCATGTTTGCATGACTATCAAATGTCGTGTATTGTTATAGGCAAGTACTATCTCGTTGACAAAGGATATCCGGACCGAAACGGATACATGGTGCCGTATAGCAAAGTTAAGTACCATTTGTCGCAATTTCAAAATGCTCTTCCGAGAAATGCAAAGCAAGCATTTAACAAGGTTCACTCTTCTTTGAGGGGCTGCATCGAAAGGTGCTTTGGTGTCCTAAAGAAGCGATTCCGTATGTTATCCAGCATGCCCTCCTACGCAGTGGATACGCAGGTTGATCTTATACTCGTGTGCTTCTGCGTACACAACCACATCATCCGGCATAGACTCGCGGACACATACTTGGAAGACGAGTACGACGACCCCAATCTCCCCCCACCCATAAGACCGGAGAGAGGCTTGGACAACGCACCAGGGGGGATGCGACTAGTGAGGGATCGTATTGCAGAGGAGATATGGAATTCGAGGAGGTATTGGTGACTCGATCATAAGTGCTCCTTAAGTACATTGGAATAGGTTGTTCACTCGTTCGGTACCTATATTTTCCTCGTGGGGCTGTTTTGGTATATCTGTGGCGTACTCGTGGGGTTGTTTTGGTATCTTTTTGGCATGCCTCACACCTAACCGATTAGCGAAGGTAACTCATATCACTTTTGTAAGCATACGACAGTTAAGGTCCTTCGTATTTCAATATTAAGGTGTATTTGAATATTAAGGTACACCATTGTCGACAGTTAAGGTCCTTCATATTTCAATATTATGCATATCAATCTCGAAAAGAACCATGCAACATAACAACGAACACCAACATGTTGTTCATTGACATTATTTTTCATAATTCTCCAACACATAAAATCCAAGAATATAACTTGGATGATTCATTGGACTCTGACATATGAGAGTTTACATAATTTGGTACACCATTTTCGAAATTTCATGCGTCGGACATCTTACCCCCACCGAAAGTGTACTCCATTGCATCGATCTCATCCCCGTCTTCAATCCCGATCTGGTTACGAAGAAATTATGGCATTAGTTAAGGAAACAAGGACATGTATATACACGGTTTGACTTACGGATCGAGGACTTGCCGTGTTGCGAATATGGGTCAGGCGCTTCCCATTGTATAAGAACTCGACGGCATTGGGGTCTTTGCTGCGTCTACTACAATACGACGTAAAGATCTTCCCAATGATGATGTCTGGTGACACCCTATAGTAGAATTTGGAGTGGTCCTGCGAAATACAAATGGGACAGCAGTGAACGTATGAAGCTAAAGGAAGTAAAGGTATTACACACTTCAATTGTTGTTTCATACGGGGCCTAAGATGGAGATGTCCATTTTGGGTTCTTCATGTGGGGTGGTGCTGCCAGAACTCTCGGTATCATTCCTAGAAGCAACGCGCTTTCTTTTTGCAGACATGTTGAAGATATTACTAGTTTGGTGCCTATGTCCGGATTAGAAAGTGTTCCTATAAGGGATACATATATAATGGCTCCCACAACTCATGCCCATTGTGGGTACATGCACAGAAAAGGAAGAAGAGGACAAATGAGACGGGCTGTTATTTCATTTCCACAATGAATGCAGTCAACAAAGCATGCTGTGGGGGGTTGGGAATCCCTGCACTAATGGACACACAAACTGTTCAATTTAATGAGGGAGTAATTTTTGTCATACCGGTTTTCACCATTCAATGTCTGCCCATGCCACGTTTACCACTCTATGGGTACCTGCAAAACTGAGAGCCCGACAAGACCAATGCATGCAGAAAAAGACAACAAAGGACTCATTTGTGCCAAAAAACTAAAATATGAATAGAGACAACATTTAAACCATTGAAGAGTTGTTTAATGTCACAACAAGTTGTTTGGATGCCACTCCAATAACACACAAGAAATTCTTGCAACATCACTTGTTATAACGGAAACATACTTGAAGCGCACAACAGATTAATGATCATAGAAGGTTCCCCACATTACAATGCCCTACTCAGACTCCACATCTGCAGCTGGGCCTGCTTCGTCAATTGCTTCGGGCTCCACGACGGGTGGGAACAGGCCATGGTCGCGACTCCTTGGGAAAACTTTCTCCCACATGACTACAGTTGAAAATTGCACATTGAAACTCCTGAAGCAGCTACACCTCTGGTCTCCACTGATCTTCAAACATAACATAAACGTTAAATGCTCCACCCAAAATGTCGAGAATATAAACTGATTGGAATGTCAAAGGCATACCTGCGCCGCTGCCTCCCACCACTGGTCATCCCCTCTCAGAATTCCAGTTTCATGATCCCACTGGAAATCAATCCCAGCTGCCCTAAGTGAGAGCCATAAGCGCCATTGCTTCCTACTGTATTCGAACCTGTTCTTCATGTTCTCCGGCGTCGCCGCCAAACCAGTCCTCTGGGTAAATAATGTTGCCATTTCTGGCCAATCGATTGGCCACTGGCCTGGCGCGGCAGCCGCCCTTTGCTGTTCATATATTGCTAGCATCTCATTGTCATATTCTGTGGTCCAATGTATCGAAGCCATGCCACCTTAATTTGGCTTATCTTGATAAAGGAATGGGGTGATGACGTTTGTAAATTGTGCTAGGTTATCTCCATAAAGGAAACAAGGTCAGCATACATATTTATTTCCATTTTGAACGCCTACTATGCACTGTAAAGATGGCAAAAAGAAGACAAGACCAATGCATGCCCCTCCTACTCTTTATGGATAACATCAATGCGTGATATGTACATATATATTTATTTATTATGGACAAGACAAGACTTATGAGACTATTCATAGCAAGAATCCTCCACTCCTATCACTAGCATATGTATTATCCAATCTCTGAAGAATCTGATAAAGAGTAGCATGCATGCCTTTGTACTATGCCCTATGTGCTTTGTCACAGATGATAAATTACATAGGGGCATTGAATTTAGCTAGGTATGGATGGAAAGCATAACACTGTGCATGCATGTTATGTAGGATGTGAATGCTCATGCAGTAAATGTGGCAGCATGCTGATAATATTCCCCCCGCAAGGCACGTTTTCACAAATAATGGAATATAATATTGCTTTGAAGGTAAAGCTTGGAATGTGGAAGAAGAAATTATTGTTATTAATGTTACCTGGCCTGTCCTCAGTTCGCTCTTGTTCCTTACATTCACCTTGAAAGGCAACAACACACATTCACCCTACATACCAACAATGTACACGGAACTAGTGAGCTGAAAATAATGGCATACACAATATTAACAATGTTAAGGGAAAAGCACACTTACAAATATTGTGCTCATCTCAACGATCCTGTTACTTTTCCGCCCAAACTCAATAATAACCTACATAACACGCAATTCAACAAGGTCTTTAATAGTATAAAAGCAAACAAAGGTCTTCATAATCAATTATGAAGGTCACATTAACTAGAACCCTGATTTCAAGAGTAAGACGACGATATGAAGAAAACCATAGGCACCAAGTAAACTACAAACATAAATTCATTAATACCACCATAGATAGATGATTACAACGACAACAAACCATGAACCAAACGTCTTACGGACTGCATTACAACATCGAAAACAAACCTAACACCATAACCCAACAACAGGAAATAAAACGACAGGGAAAATAACAACGACAACAGTAACAACATCAAACGTCTTCCATCACTCGTCTAAGTCAGAGTCATTGTCCCCGGATGGCCCAACGTCGTCAATGGACACCTGCTCCACGTTTCCGGCCAAGTGAGTCTCTTCGGAAGCCGGGCCGAACACTTCCTCCCAAAGGGCGGTGGTGGAGTAATCAGGTTCAAAGTTCTTTAGCGTTTTGCACGTTGTTCCACCGAGCTGCATCATGGAAGACCAAATAACAAACCACAGGCATATGAATCAAGGAGTTTAACCACCTATTGATCAATTTACATACCAGGGTTGCCCATTCCCACCATGCATCATCTCCACGAAGCTCCCCGGTGACGGGATCCCACTCAAAGTTGATCCCCAATCTCTGAAGACTAATGTAGGTTCGCCACATCTTCTTGTTGTAGTCCATCCGAAGCCTGAAACTAGCAGCGGAAACCTAGTAACCGGTGGCCAGATGGAGACGACCAGCCAGTGCCTTGTAATTAGGATGTTCATTCCCCCGCCTTGCTCTAGGGGCATAGTGATCACGACATACGGTTAGCAGCTGTTTGTTATGGTCCCTCGTCCAACCCTCCTCCCGAGCCATGATGGAACCTGTTGGGGAGCAGATTAGGTAATGTTTTAAATATTAACTACCAACACACATGCAAACATAAAACCATTACCTACGATTGGAGAGTTCGAATTTGCCAAAAACCCTAGCTGTTGTGGTTAGCCAATGGTGGTTGGAGGGCCTCCTTCCCAAGTGTTTATATGCCAAACGCATGGGTTTACCTATTATGGAGTCAGACATAAAATAAATGCATCATCCTAATAAAGTGTGACATTGACCAACCATGTCATGGAGTCAGACCTACAACAAATGTGGCAGAATGCAGTGTAACCTATTATGTATTATATTTTCTCTTCAAAAAGATATCACATAATTGTCTAATCTATTGAAAAGAAAGGAACTAAATGTCAGTGAGTTGTCCAAAAGCACATAATTCCAGAATCAGTGAGGTACCTATTTCAATCGTCTACTTCTTCTACATACAAGATTCCTGTCTAGGTTATAGTCAACACATGAGCTGTCTATAACAACTAAGCACCTAAGTGAGTACGTAAGCAGACATAAAAACACATGAATTCTTACGCCATTATATACATCCTGATTCAATGGATGTTTTGGAGAATAACTAAGATATCAAAAGCACATAATGTACATACCATAGTTCAGGAAATTACCTCACTCCAACACCCAATTGTGAGAACTAACCTTTCCATGCAATGCTACTTTTTCTGCAAGAGGCAATGCAAGCAGGAAACATATGCAACATAACATTGTCGTATAGCAAAAACAACAACACCACACATGATGACAACATACACAGAAATGCGACATATTAAAGATAGGCCAAGCAAACAGCAACCGCAAGTATTGGTGGATCCATACACATAAATCCAGCAACAAACAGATGATTAGGGGTCATAAACCAACAAAGCAAGGTACTAGTACGAGAAATTCTTAAACTGAGTGCATGCTCCTAAATTCAAACAAACACTACTAATAAACTCCTAATCATCCGCTACGCCTGCATGATGAACTGCAGCGGGATTCGCAGGGGCGGGATTCGCAGCACCAGGCCACACTCCATCGGGATCACCCCTTGCAAACACCTCCTCCCACAGAAGCACAGTTGAGTGTGGCGGATTCAACCGCCTGAACTTCTTACACCTATCCCCTGCAGTCTACCATGCACAATACAAAGGCAAATATAACTTAAACTAACGTTGATAAATTCGGGATAGCTAATTAAACTGTTATGAAATGGACGGATCCAAACCTGAATTGCATTCTCCCACCACTGGTCATCACCTTTCAGTTGTCCAGTTTCTCCATCCCACAAAAATTCAATGCCAGCATCCTTGAGGGACAAGTACAAACGGAACATCTTCATGCTGTAGTGAAACCTGTGTTTCAGGGCCATGGGCCTAAGCTCTACACCCGTCTTCTGCTCAAAGGTTGTCGCCATCACACGCCAGTTAGGCCACACATCGTCTCTGGGCGCATCGCGATGCTCTTTGAATATGACCAACATCTGTTCGGTGTGCGCTGAGGTCCACTCCTGTAGGGCCATCTGTTGCACATTAACAATAAACATTTAATATGAATCAAATCCAAACACATGGTGAAAGGAAAGAATCGAAATTACTGTATAACAAAAGAATTTCATACATCTCAGTATCTACACTATGGTTGAGAGGGAATGATCGTATGTGGTTTTTGGAAGCACATCAAGGGTGCATTTATATAGAGACGTAGGGGATCCAAGGGCATACCGGTCAATTGAGGTCACATTAAAAATATTTGGGTAAATACATGAATGATATCTAATATTTCTAAAAGTAGGCAAATTATAATAAATTTTCACTTTTCGTGCCACGCTCAATGAAACACAACTTTGTACACACCTGCTGACGACATATCTCTGGGGAGAGCCTGCAATGGAGTAGGCAACGAAATAAATTAGTACAACAAAGCATGAAGAAAACATCAGTGAAATAGGGATCAAATGCATGAGATAGGGAAGCCCACCGTACCTCTTCTGCCTGCTAGACGTTGCATACCCCCTAAACAATATGAACTGCAGGCAACACGTATATATTTGGAAAATACAACACACAGACAAAAAGCAACATAAACCTCAAGACATATACATCAAAACCGTAGACAAATGGAGAACAGACAACAAACACAAACATTCATCACCCAACATAAACCGCAAGTCATAACCAACAGCAACATACGATGAAATCCAAGCCAACACAGTCTCAACATGAAATAGTCCACTGGATAAGTCAAACCAAGAGTACTACATAATAAGCATAGAACAATCCCTCCTAATAAACAATAAACTTAAAAGCCAAAGCGACTACAATGCCAGTAGCAAGACCAACGGCAAATGGAACCTTGTTAACTGTTGCGAACGGGTCTTGCCTCTGAGTCTCCATTACAGCAACCTTTGCAGTTAACTCATCGATGTCCTCCTCCAGCACTGTTTTCGTACACTGCAGCGTTATGATCTCACGGTGCATCTCAGCTCCTTCCTTACGCATCTGGTTGATGTAAGCAATGAGCTTGCTACCAAGTCCATCGCAACATTCGCCGGCGAGATCCAGCCATCTTTCGAACTTCTCATCGTCAAACAGTTTTCCAGAACTGAAGTCAAGCTCATATCTCTCCGGATCATTACTTGAGTAGCTGTCATCAGAATCACACATCCTGCATTTCAACAATCAACAACGAACAAACACAATTAAGGTACATAATAAAAATGCTATTATTTTTGTGCATATGAGGTCCTAATCCTATAAGCGTATCAACAAAGAAAATGCATCACACGAAATTCAGCTCATATAGGTGATAATACTACAATCCCAAATAATGTTATTCACAGTCTAATCAACAAGAAACAATCATCCCCATCACTCTAACAATCTGTAGGAAGTGTGCATAGCAGAAACCTATAAGCATCACAATTCACTCAGTTCAGAACTGCAATCAAAGACTCAACAATTATCTATCTGTCATACGAGTTCATGAATTTCAAGATATCAAGGGCCTCGTACCTCGGATCTCTAGCAGTCGACGG
The DNA here is from genome assembly GCA_963924305.1 of Polygonum maritimum. Taxonomy (NCBI): domain Eukaryota; kingdom Viridiplantae; phylum Streptophyta; class Magnoliopsida; order Caryophyllales; family Polygonaceae; genus Polygonum; species Polygonum maritimum. Next base: position 42,746,359 of record OZ002731.1, on the reverse strand, counting down.
AGCAACAATATTATAGCAAGAATCAAACAGTTATCGTCTTCCACACTGCATTCCAAATTATAAAATATTTCAGCCCTAAATCGCATCAAAACTAACAACAATCAGATAGCTAGGGATGAACCCATACAAGAACAACAAAGGAGAAGGGTTATCTAACGGGACAAATCAGATAGCTAGGGTTCATCCCATACAACAGCAACAAAGGACTAGGGTTCAATGAGATGCTAGGAATATATGAACAACAAAGGGCAAGGGTTATCTAACGAGACAAATCATATAGCTAGGGTTAATCGCTATGGTTGTTCAACCTCCCCAACCCATTCAACAACAACAATGGATAGGGGACAAATCAGATCTCAGGGATAGGGTTTATTGTTCTTACCTCTGCTGGTTCAGCCGCCGCCGTCCCGTCGTCGCCTTCTGCCTTCAATGAGAGAACACAAGCGGCGAAGCCTTCGTATCCCTAACCCTAGACGAAAGAGAACAGAAACAAAGCAAAAGATAACAACAATTCAAATCTGGAACACATGAGAACAAAAAGGATAGATCTGAAATCAGGCCTACTCATCTTGCCTCTCGATCTCTAGGGTTCGTTCCCGTCGCCCTCGTCGTCGCCTCGCCTTCTTCTTCTGCCTTCGAAATTGGAATGAGAAGTGAGAATGCCTTCGTGCTCCCAGGGGTATCGGGTGGAAATAATTTTTGGGGGTAGCGGACTGAAATGGCAAGACGCCCTCACTTTCATCGCCATCTGGGGGGTACTAGGGGGCTCAAATGCGCCATCTTCAGCTACCCAGGACGCGCCAGCTTCACGAGACTCTACCGCGCCGAACACCAGCGCAACCAAGCGTCTCGCCCTTCATTCAGCTTCAGCGCCTCCGAAACGTCGCTCCCGAACGGAGCCTAAGGGAATAGCTTGTTCAACTTTCTTTTTAACTAAGGGGCTATAGAAACCGACTTCTCGTATAATCTGGCTCACACTAGGATCATCAAGGATGGAGATTATGAGTTGCTCAAGGTCAATCTTGACAGCTAAGGGAGGTAGTTATAACTCAGACTCAGACTCAGAAGGGGAAAATGGAAAAAGATTCAAACCTAACCAATATGCTCTAACTCAAAAGGTTGCAGATATTGTTCTTCTTTAAATTGGATTTAGTTACTCTTTATAATTTTTTATCAAAAGGTAAAAGAGAAAAATATTTTCATATGTTACATCCAATACAATTATATATCGCGCAGTAGAAGTGTATAAATAATATAAGCAAGATGTATAAACAAATATACTAAGGATGTGAGGGCAAGGAGGATGAGCAAAGTTGAGGTGCGTCCATATAATCCACTTTCGACGAGCAACTTTTGGACTCCTCCAAAACAAGAAAAGCATTTGTAAACTAAACTCATTGCTTACATATATTTTTTATACTATTGGGTTGTATGAACAACTCCACACCCCCTGATAGCCTGTTGTGGGCATCGAGTCATCCAAACTTCCTTAAAGCTTTAAACGTCCTCGGTAGTAGTTGTAGAGTCATACTCTCACTGTTACCATACCAACTTTTACACATCTTCTTACCCTACAAATCCAATTCAAAGAACAACAATGTTATGAAAGTCGTACCCAACCAAAAACAATCCTCCCTTCTCTCATATGTTGTTCTGTTTCTACTGACTTGATATCATAACCACTATACTTTACATGACTTAAGCTTTCATAAATCTACAAATAAAATATCCTTTTTGTTTTATGACAAAAAAATACATAATTTTTTTAAAATATAATTGTGTTGACTATCTACTATAATCTACTATCTACTATCTACTATAATCTACTATAATAATCTATTACTATATACTAAAGCGGAAGCAAATTCTGCCACCATATTGCGCCACATCACCCCCTTTTTTAAAAAAATCTATCTTATTAAATCTTGATTTATTATAATCTTATAGATACTTAATTAATTAAAATGTTAGTTCTATATTAGAATTTGTGTTGTTTAATTAATAATTCTATCCAAATATATAAATCTCTATCTTATCATTACAACAACAACAACATTATACACATTTAATTAATACATAATCTATCATAAACCTTTTATTTAAAAAAGTATTTTTTTGTCAAAATCTATAAATCATAATCAAAATATTTTACCCATTTAATTAAATGTCATATTAAGTTTATTTTTTTTTCGTAATTTTATTATGGTATTTTTTTAAATCATCAATGGTAGCAAATTCTACCACTATATTTAAGGCAAACATTCATTCTATTAAAATAATAAATTAAATAAATTTTTACTATCATATCATATTAAAATATCAATAAGAAAATAGAAGTTTTGTATTTAACATATATATGACTAATATTGCATATTGATTACACTAAAAGATAGATTTCTTAATTAACATATATATATGACTAACATCAATGGTAGAAAAAAAATAGAAGTTCACATTTTTCATTACATATCTATATATTTATTACTTAAATGTTTTTTCAAAAAACAATAACATATATACGAGAAATTTTGGTTATCTATTTAACATATTAAATATTATCTATATATTAAATATATAATATGTATTTTGAAATTATTGATTTTATTATATAAGTTAGTTTATGTAATTTAAGCTAAATGCCAAAAGATTTGTATCAATTGTTAATAAAATGTGATAATGCATCTTATCTTATTTCATTCTTCCTCAATTTTTGAAATATATGTTTACGTATGTATAAAAAGTAAATATATAAATAAAATATATTTATATATATATGATGATATATCAGAATTATGTCATTTTATAATCCAAAAATAAGCGCCGTTTTAAAACAAAATATACATATGATAATATTTGTAATTTATAGTAAATTCATACACAAAGCAATAAAAAAATAAGTAACACCCCCGTACAAGGTACGGGTCATCTGCTAGTACAGTATAAAGCGGAACCCAAGTCTTTGTTAAAATTTGCGCCACATCATCAACCCTGAATAAAATAATGATTTTATTTTTTGCATTGATTTTCAAAAAATAACTTATATATCTTCTTGATATCTTATCCAATTTCCTTATGTATACTTAATATCTTACTCAGTTATATATCCTTATACGAATAAGGAAATTCAAGTTATTTTCTTTTATATTCTTTAAAAAAAATTCTTATTAATTAGTATACATTTTTGTTATTATTGAATCCGGAAGAAAAGTGAAAAAATTTCACATGTGTCAATACTATATTCATTAATAATATAAATTTGAAAATTTGAATAGAACTATTTTAGAATTAAAATTGTATGAATAAAAGTACATATAAGCCAATAGGTTCGGACTTTGGTCTATCGGATTTGGATTATAAGTTCCCTAGTTAAAAGCGTATTCGTATCAAAATTCAATCTCAAATCGGTTAATTCGATTTTATATTTACATTACCCGTACATGGTACGGGGTTTGTACTAGTTTTGAGTATTTCCGGTATCAATTTAGTAATCACTACATTAGGAAACTAATAAACCACGTTAAACTCAAATCATGCTGGTCTTGGCAATATCAATTAAATGCAAGCATATTAATGTAAAGTCCACCTAACTTTTTCTATAAGTATGTATAAAATATTAAAAATAATAATATCAAAGATTGTTATCATTGTTGCTTTCAAAATCAATCTTTAATCCTTCAACCAAAAAAAATCAATCTTTAATCCAAAACTTTCTTGACGGATCTTAAAATTCTTCCGAAAAATAGCGAACCCACCTTCCTGGTTTGAGACATAACAAAAAGGCGATTCAAAACACTTTTCCCGTTGCCCACCATTGCAAAGCCATCTGGTGTGGTTCAGATTTCGCTCCGTTGATGCAGATCCCCGGGGATAATCGCCGGTCCTTTCCCTACGTGTCGCCGGCTTCAACCGATTCCGGACCTGATTTCGTGAACGATTGATTGTTCGTCGTAGATTCAGATTCGTAGATTTCCGCGGAAGAGCACTTGGTAAATTCGTAGCCAATTCGATTGATAATGTGATTATTTTGCTCAATCGCATCTATTAGATGTTCGTGATTTCGCACCATTGATCTGTTGATCTGCAATTCATACGCTGATGTCCTGTTTATTATAGAATTTTGTCCGATGTCGAATATGAATTGCATTCTACTGCGATCTTGATGAGTTTGTTGTTTTAGGGCGAAACGGTACAGTATATATACATGATTTGTTGGTTTTTAGCTTATTGCTACTGCTCTGAATGATGATTATGATTCTCCTGATATACTTCTTGCTCTCTATAGTAAGAATGATTAGTTGCCTATCTGAATCATGCTTTGATCAATTCATGCTCTATAGCTAGTTGTGCTTTCTGACATGGATTGTTTGATAATTTTGTGAACTGCAGCCGGCAAGGTTCGGAGTGCGTTGGAGGAAACGAGATAGATAGGATGGGGTCGAATTGCAGGTAGTGTTTATTGACTTCAACAGCAAGCAATGCAGTTGTGGACGTTCTATGAATTTGCGAAAATTTGGTTCCATTGTTCGTGATCTGGGAGAGCCTTGCCTTCATCAATCACCTTTGAGGGCTGTGGTGGGGGTCAGTCTTTACGTTTTATAAATGTCATCCTAATCTGCATTGCTTAAAGATGTCATAAGATTGCTTAGTTAGTGTGGTTAAGTTAGTGGTGTCAGTTTGATGGAATTGGGCGGTATTTAGTGTAAAAGTCACAGATTTGCAAATTTCAGTTGACCTGCAAGTCTATAGCCAATACAATGTGTTGGTAAACGGTCTTGTTAATTACGGTTCATTGATGGGAATGGCGTTTTAGTTATTGGTTGTATATATATGTAGTGATAGAGAAGCATGAGTATCATATGTGTACACAATGATATGTTCTTTGAAAGGAAGTTTAGAGACCATTATCTGGGTGTCTGTGATGCAATATACATTGCTTTTGTTATTTGCCTTAAGCTATTTAGCTAACTATATATACTTCTTGTATTGCAGGCGACCAAAATGCTAAGACCTGAAAAGTGGCAAGCAGCTTTCGATAGTGAAGGAAGAATTTTGAGTTTCAGAAAGGTTTTGAAGCTGATACGTGCTGGGGTGTGTTGATTCATATGTGCACCTTAAAGGAATTTATATTTTGTTTCTCTCTGATGTACGTTGTATCATAAACCCAGTTTGCAATCCACATCAAATATTAGCCCTATGCTGAAATCATGTGACAGGCTTTGTTTTTGTTTTTTCCTATACTTTTTTCTTCTCCTTGTTCTTTTTGGCCTTTTGTTTTGTTTATTTCTAGCTTCTGTTATGCCTCTGGTCTCAGGAGGGTACCTCTGTTTTTTTTAAAGGAAAGAGTGGGAACTTCTGCTGATCCTCTGATCAAGGGTTATGCGGAAGTGTTGTAATTCTGGATATGGCTATTCCTATATAAATTTTTCCCGATTTTAAGTTAAATCTATATACTATTGAAGAACTTCTTTTTGCTGATGATAGGGGGTGGATCCATGCATAAGGCCTGAAGTTTGGGAGTTTCTTCTTGGTTGTTATCCATTGAACAGTACTGCCGAGTACCGCCATAAGCTAAGAGCAGCTCGAAGGTATGGTGATTCTGCACTTTCAACAATATTTTATTGAACATTATGTGGTTGATAGTATGAAATGTGCAAGCTTAATAGTTGGATTTGATATAAAGGTGTCCTTCACATAGAATTCCTCATGACTACGAGGTTACCAGATGGATTTTCACACAAACTTTTGTCAGTTTGGTTTCGTTTGGACATGATTATTACAGAACTTGATCTCTACCTTAATTTGCTAACAAATATTGGTTAAAAACAGAGGTTTATAAGATATCTAGAATAACCATAATGCACACTTAATACACCAAGGAATGACAGTTTTTGCTTCCTTAGAGCAACATAGTCTATACCAGCATGAGGTTTCACCATTCTTGAGACAACATAGTTTCCTGTTTCACCTTCATTACTAAAATGCACATCAACGCATAGTTAAAAAACTTGCTACAAGATGTTTTGTTTTGTTGATATGATGACATTTTTTTCGTGAATCGTATCTTCATTGAATACAATCAAAAAGAATTTGGTAATCAGGTCCAAAAGTTATCAATTGGGCTCCTAATTTTTTCCCAACTTTTCTTTGTCATTTATGAATCCTTGATTAACATCGTTTTGTTTTCATCGTTAGCACCAAGGACTGATTTAGCAAGTCGAGTTTCTGAGCCTTTTCTTTGGCTGTTAAAGCTGTTCAGATTTGGGTTAGATGCCCTCTTTTGATCCATGAACATATTGATATCAGCAATCCTATGTAATTTTTGTTTATAACTTGTTTTTCATTCATCAATCAGCTATGTTAATCTTGCTGTTTTTATCATGATTCTTTTTAAAGTAATGTGTTATACTAATATCTTCTAAGATTATTTTTGGTAGACATCATGCTGTGTTGTGCACATGATCTTATGGTCTCTCTTAAATTATTTCATAAGAGTCATTATGGCATGCAGGGAGCGGTATGAAGAACTAGTAAAGGAGTGTCAAAATATGCATGCAAGCGTTGGAACTGGTATGCTTGCATATGTGGTTGGTTCTAAAGTAATGGATGTGAGGACTTACTCCAAAAAAATTGATAAAAAGGAACCTGAAGTTGAAGTGCAAGCTTCTGAGATTGATTCGAGCAGATTCAATAATGAGATTGACAGCAATGATGGTGTTGAAATATTTTACCCGTGTCAACGAGAAAGCTTTAGTGACTCTTCTGACAGTGTTAGTGTAAGAGAAAGTGCTGATAGTGCAGCTTATGACTCATCTTCTCTCGTAAATGCACCTGCTGAACATGTTAGCAATCGGTTAAAGCCTGGAAATGAAGAGTGTGAATCACAATGTACAGTTGCAAACTTGTTTGATTTTCCAGCTTTACCAGTCACTAATTTGTTTCAGAAGAATGATGAAGTTGACAAAGAATGTGAATCACGTGATAGTAAACACACAACTCAAAATGAAACGAGTTTAGATGATCATACTATGCACAGCTTTGAAATCAATGACAATGAAGTTCTAGTTATGGAATCAAATAGGTCACCTTGTGATAGCGCCATTGCCCGACATGATTTTAACTCTGAAATTGCAATGGCCGATAGCAATGGACATGAGCCAACTCTGCAATCTAATACCTTCAGGGAGAATAGCAAGGTAGCAAGTAGACAGAGAATGGCTGGTGCACCTGACACCAAAGGAACAGAAGCAAGCACGTCAGCAGGACTACTTGGTGAAGATAAAGTTTCTGAGTGGCGTTGGACCCTGCACCGTATAGGTATTATAGTTCTTCTAAGCACATCATTACTCCTCACAAGTAAAGCTATTCATTCTGCTCCTTGATAGATCAACGTGTCTTTCCAGTTGTTGATGTGGTTAGGACGGATAGCCATCTTGAATTTTATGAGGACCCAAAAAATTTAGCAAGGATGTCAGATATACTTGCTGTCTATGCATGGGTTGACCCTCAGACTGGATATTGTCAAGGTAAAGGTTTTGTCCTTCAAATTGCTTTTTCTCGATTCTAACTATTCATGTGGCTTTGATGCATTTCTCTTCACCCACATTGTGTCTGTGACCTGATTTTGTGACCAGGTATGAGTGATTTATTGTCTCCTTTTGTTGTTCTCTTTGAGGATGATGCTGATGCATTTTGGGGCTTCGAGATGCTTCTTCGTAGAGTGGTATGCATTAATATCAATATGTGTTGTTGACTCCCTTACCCTTATTATAGGATTGCTTATTATTGTGTGATGTATTTCATCAGCGTGATAACTTTCGGATGGAAGGCTCAACTGGAGTAATAAAACAATTACTTACGCTGTGGCATATTTTGGAACTCATAGACAGGGAAATGTTTTCCCATTTATCCCGGATAGGTGCAGAAAGCCTTCATTTTGCATTCAGAATGCTGCATGTGCTCTTCCGCAGGGAATTATCCTTCAATGAGGCCCTTTGTATGTGGGAGGTTTGTTGTCTTAAATTCCAATGTTTTTCCCCCTCTACCAAGCTTTCTGCTACTTGTGGGTGTATGCAGGTTGTGTTCACTTAGTGTTTGTTTAGCTTATAGCTTATAACTTCTGAATGCTCTTGTCTTGTAGCTTATGTAGCTGATGTTGAGCCTGTTTTTATTTGCTTCAATATTAGATGAACCATCAATGAGAAATATTATGCCACTCCCTTTGTTATTTGTGATGCTAGGGCCGAGTTGACTGTTCAATCAGTATTTATAAATACACCTGATTTGTAATGCAAGTGGGAAGAGATGTTTTATTCCCAATCTCGAAGTGTTCTTAAGGCTCCATTTTACAGCTTGTTTTCATTGTTACCTTTCAAAATATTATTGTAACAATTGTTATGAAATTTTATTCTGGATAAACTATCATATTTTACACATGGTTTCTAACTTAGTAATTGTTGCCAGATGATGTGGGCTGCTGATTTCGATGAATCTTTGGCTGTGAACTTAGAGCAGAACTGTTTAGAACCCCTATTCTTGCAGCTTCCGAGGGAATCTTGCTCTGACACTGGAGAAGAAAGTGATGATAGTGTTAAAAATGGATCTCAAGGAAAAGCAGAGAAGTCTGTATCTGAGAATGGTGGAATAAAATCAGTAGCACCAAACATCTCATTTTGTGGGCTCACCAAGGGATTTTGGTCACGGAATGGGTGCATGCAATCACACGGTGGGTCCTTCTCGTTCCGGAATGCGGAAGAAGAATTGCCTGTATTTTGTGTTGCCGCAGTTTTAATACAGAACCGGCACAAAATCATTAAAGAAACTCGTTCCATAGATGATTTAATTAAGGTGGGTGAAATTTACTTGAATATTGCTTCTTTGCTATTCCACGCTGAAGATTGTTAAAGTTGCTTGTTTAAATACATTTCTTGTCTGGTTGACTTCAAATATCTGTGGTCTTGTGTGATTAATTTTATATTATGCATTTATTCCATGCTGAAGATTGTTGTTGTTGCCTGTTTAAATACGTTTCTTGTCTGTTTGACTTCATATATCTGTGGTCTTGCATGATTAATTTTACATTATGTGTTTTTCCTCTGAATCATTTAAGCTGTTCTTATCAAACATGCACTAGTATTGCCCTTTGCAATCTTTATTATGAGATTTCCAACTATAACATACCTATAGGGCGTTTTTTAGATGATAGTAGTTAAAACCTGTTTTCTTTAAATGTTGGCTTTATTGATTGTTAGTTAATGGATGGGCTGATGCACTAAATGCGAGTTTAACTAAGTCCAGTTCCCCCAGCACTTTATTTTTACAAAACCTTGTCATAAAATTATCTAGTTAGATAAATATTATTTATCAAATGGAATAGTATGTCACTCCCTTGTTGTTGTTCAGATATTCAATGATAATATCCTGAAGATTCACGTCAGGAGGTGCATAAAAACTGCTGTCAAACTACGAAAGAAGTTTTTTTACAAGGTTAGCTGCTCCTCTTGTATCCTTTTTCTGGTTTCTGTATTTCTTTATTGTGTTAAATTTTTCTATAGGCTTATCATAATAAACAACTTATTATACGGGTCTAGTTTACTTCATCTGTAACCTTATTTTTTATTTATTCACCTTGGACATTGAGTTTAAGAATGGTCCTTCACTAAAGCTCATGAGAGGAATAATAAGGACTTGCTCAGATAAGTAGCTGTGCATACGCCTGTGATGTGCACAATACATTTTTTTAGTAAAAGGCTACCTAAATAAATCTTTTGAGTTAACTCTAGCTCTTCAAGAAATTCTTTTATTCTAAACATGGCCTGGTATCAAGCATTCAAGCTACGTAATTTTAGGATTAAAAGGTCCTCTCACTGCCTTCTAAAGTATGTTTACATGTGTTCAGTATGATTGCTTAATGGCATAGTCAATCTTGATTAAGACTTTGATTTTTATGGGAGGCCTTGCAGTTTAACCCCCCTATTTTTACCTAAATAAATCTATTTCAGTGTTATGCTTTTGAATTAACTCTAGTTCTTCGAGAAATTCTTTTATTCTAAAAACGGCCTGGTATCAACTTACGTAATTTTAGGATTCAAAGGTCCTCCCACTGCCTTCTAAAGTATTTTTACATGTGTTGGGGAAGATTGCTTAATGGCATAGTCAATCTTGATTAAGAGTTTGATTTCATGGGAGGCCTTGCCTTGCATTTTAAGCCCCTCTATTTTTCTACTTCTAAAATTCACTGTGTTTTGCGCAGGCGATCAAAAAGAACAATGGCATGGTAGATTGGAATACTTCTACGGCATAAGCTAGTGAAGCTTTACCCGGCCGTGCTCACGAGTGTAAATCTGTAGTAGATAGTTGCAAATATCCACTGAGCTGATGCTTCTAGCTGAGTTCCTTGTGCCATGGACATATCTTTCACACCTTGGCCTTGGTGAGTGATTTATGTACAGCTTCCATATAGTTCCCCAAAAGGAATTTTCATATACCAAGATTAATTTCACCTCTTGCACAAAACCCAGATGATGCTTACACACGTTAAATTGCATACAAATCCTGCAAGCCAATTTTCCTGAGCTGGGTTTCTTGTAGCTTTGGTCATGCTAACTTCTTATGATCAATTTAGTCACCTAAATTATGTGATACAAGTTTTTCTGCATTGTCACTAAATGCAAGTCATTTTCCTATTTTATCACTCAGAAATAGCTTGTACTCCATTTAATTTTGAGATTTACTGTTAAAAATTTGTATGAAATTTACTGTTAAAAAATGGGGTAAGAATTAGGTTGCTATCGGTTGAGCGGTCTCGTTTTATTTGATCAAACGAAAAGAGCTGGAAGCCTAATTGACACATCATTGAAATTAGTTTTGGTACCACATTTTTGTAGTACAAATAGATTCCGAAATCTATATTGACATGTCGCTAAAATTAGTAATGGTACAACGTCCTCCTAACAAAACAGCATTGCCATTAATCAATTCCGACCAAAAAAAAAACAGCATTAATCAACCGACCCTACTACTATAACCTCCACCATCTTACTATAAATTTTCTTACTTTTCAAGTTTTATCTCTACTAGATTAGCCCGTCGTACCACGTACGACTATGTCTTAAATATAAAAATTATTTTGTATACATTATATTATTAAATTTATAAACATTTATTCACTTATTAATAAAACACACCATGAAAGTAATATTATATTTAATTCGAATTAACATTTTACCATATAAATTTTGATCATAATATATTTTTTTATATATAAATTTCTCCTAATATCAATACTTGATTTGTCTTATAAACAAATCTAAAATATAAAATTTGATAAGTATAATACCGATGTCCAATAGAACATATTTTCTTATCAAACTTTAAACAAATAAATATAATATTGATGTTTTAACAAATCATATTTTCTAAATATATAACTTTACTGTATAACCTAAATCATAATTTTTTATAGAAAAATATATAAATTAATATCTATCATGTAGATAAATCCATTCATGTTTTATAGTTTCTTTTAGAGTAAATCTAAATATTTTCTTTATTGGTATGATATTCATAGATTGTGTGATAGATATTATTTGGATAGATTGTAAATATAGATATTATTTTGATAGATTCTTTTAGGGTAAATCTAAATATTTTCTTAATTAGTATGATATTTGTTTTTTGCTCATTTAATTAATATGATATTGACAGATTGTATCGATAGATATTATTTGGATAGTTTATAAATATAGGATATTATTTTGACACATTATGGATATAGATATTATTTTGATATATTGATATATGGTAATTAGATCAAGACATATGAGAATTTTTTAATTATTAAATTAATAAGGATTTATAATTATTCAAAAATAAATAATTTATAATTTTTTCAATATTAAGTGGGACCAAAATTAACATGAAGGTTTGAAAAGGATAGAAGATCTCGGTGGAACCCAATCATGTTCATATTTGGATAAAAAGATCTCGGAAAGAAATTACATAATCACGAATACATGCTCATGAAAATATGTGGGCAAAAAATAGTTCATATGTATGAAAAAGAGTTTTGCTGTTATAAATAGTTCATAAATATGAAAAAGAGTTTTGTTTTTAAAATAGTTCACATGATAATTTTTTAATCACGTATTTCATTTGCTTCAAATTTGTATTAATGCCGACCAAAAACATTACAGCATTGGAAAATTATAACTACCAAAAAATAAACCGGATAAATATGGATCATAAAATATGAAAACATAAAAAGATGGATATTATGAAACCAGTTGTGATACCGGATAAATATGGGCAAAAACAACTGGACTTTTTTTTTTTGCGTCCAAATCTTTAATACAAAAAAAAAAGAGATAGATATTAAGTTAGAAAGATAGATATTATGGCTTTATAAATAATAAAGATTAAATAATTAAGGAAAATAAAAGATATAAAATTGTTATTATCTGTTTGAGTTGAATAAGGAAAAACATTAAAATCAATAAATAAAGTGGGGTCAGAATCAACGTGGTGGCTCGAAAACGGTCGGCTTTTATAGTATATATATATATATTGATATTGATTGTAAGAAATTTATTCTGACAAATTATAAATTTTTTTAGATAAAGTTTTCAATATATATTTTTTAAATGTTTTTTTAGCAGATTTTTTTAAAATATTTTTAAAGCATCTATAAACTTTTCAATATAGGTACCCTTATAATCATGATAAAAATGGATCAATCTTATAAAAACAGTTATTGATGTATATTAAAAAGAATAAAAACCTTATGAATAAGAGTAATCATAGTATAACCCATATGAATCGAAGGTACTCTAGTTAGTTCACACCTTCAACTTTTAAATTTAAACCCGACAAGTATTAAATACATCCTTCGTATTTCGCTTTGCAGAAAGCAAAAAAATAAGAAAAATTAAACACATTTCGACCAAAAAAAAAGAAAAATGAAACACATTATTATGTTACACATCCGATTTTTTATATAACAAATGTTTCGTGCTAATTCCCTAATGCAATTAATATAGTCCCAATTTTTCTGGTTGTGACGATCGAGTGGATACAAGAGGGAGTTGCGATCATGGATCCTAATTAATTTTTGGTATTTTTATTCCTTAAAAACAAAAAAGCAAAGAAACTCGCCTTGGGTTAGAAGTGGATTTATTTTCTGTAATTTATCCTTAATTAGTCTGAATTTCACTATAAATAAGATGTTACATCTCACTTGGGTTGCATCAAAAAAGCAAGCAAGAAAGCAAATGGCTTCCAAACCTGGGCTACTCACTCAATGGCCATTGGGCTCCTCTTGGCAACTTCAAGGTTCTCCATCTTTCTCTTATTCCTTAATTAACCTGCATTTTCTATATCTTTGTATACTAAGTGTTGTGTTGTGCTGTGCTTTTTTGCAAAGTGTACAACTTTATTAATGCCGGTTTTGTACTATACTAACGTTTTTCTTGTCTTGGTTGAAGTATTTGGTTTTGGCACCAGGGGCTATTCACACCATATACTTGTGCATGGCCAAAGGGAAAGAAGTAGATCCAACCTATCTCATCCTACTACCATTTCTCCTTGTAAGGATGCTTCATAACCAAGTTTGGATCTCCTTTTCTCGTTATCGAACCGCCAAGGGCAATAATCTCATCGTCGATAAGAGCATCGATTTCGAGCAAGTTGATCGAGAACGAAACTGGTACTAACTATTAATACTTTGCATATACATATACTCCATCCGTCTACTTCTATTTGACCTTTTAGACTCAAATGTTTGTCTATTTTTATTTGACCTTTTAGTATTTTTTTTATCCAATAAGTTCCAAATTTATGCTTAATTAATTTGTTAATTGAAGTCTTGGAAATTCTTAAGTTCGTAGAATGTGGGGAAAATTAATTACTTTAGTGATGAATTAATAAGGATATTTCTACAAGGATAGGATTATCTTAATATTTGTACAAATTGTTTACAATTAAACGTAGTCGAAGGGAGTACAATACCCGGGGAGCCCACCCTAAAATAATAAAAGTCTATGTGGTATAAGGTCACTACATAACCTTGAGGTCAAGGTTTCAAAAGTTCAAATATTCAATTCTCCCATGCTACAGTTTTTTTTTTTTTTTTAATTTTAACCCATCCTGTTTTACCTCGATCCCTAATAATACTTATCATAAATTCACGGAGAGTCCTAAAATTGTTAATCAAATTTCATGGACGATCAGATAATATTTAACGGCGTCTTATTCTACGTGGCATATTGGTCGTTCGATGGCACAAAGCAACTGCCGTTATGGAGAACAGACGGCGTTATCATAACGGCGTTACTACACATTGGCCCAGTTGAGTTCTTGTATTATTGGCTTCACAGGGCTTTGCACCATCACTACCTCTACTCACGTTACCACTCTCACCATCACTCCTCCGTCGTTACCGAGCCTATTACGTGTAAGCTTTCTTTGCGCATTATTAAGCCTTCCGTTTGGTACTAGCGGACGATCCCAGCTTCTTTTGCCGGCGAGAGCGCACTCTTAGACAGACTCCGTTTGGCAGTAGTGTTTTCACTAAGAGGGAGCTGAAAACCATTGTTTCTCCGCTACTTTTAGTACTCTCCTACCCCTAAGGGAAGAAGGGGTTTTGGTAGCGGGTGTCCGCTAGCGTAGTGTTGCCAAATAGAGCCTTATGCCCCAAGGTGGCCGACGTTCCGCTAACGGGGACGTTCTCCACTGCACAATGCTAGTAGTGCAAGAACGAGTGTTATTATGACTCCGTTTAGCACTAGCCTCAATACTAACACTAACCTGTTTGACAATTGAGATTCGGTGAGAAAAGAAAGGAGAGTAATATACGAGAAAGGAAGAGAAAGGGAAAAGATGAGAAAGTTATAACGAGAATATGAATTTCTTATGTTTAGATACACATGGGTTTTGATGAGAAAATGTGAATTAATTTTATTTTACCTTTTTTTGTTTGAGAAGGATCATTTCATTTTCCCACCGAATCTCACCAATTTGGTGAGATTCATTTTCCCCTCATTTCCTTCCAAATGTTCCTGTGAAATCTCATTCAATCCCATATCAAAACTCAATCAAACAAAAGAAAATTATTCCCCACCATTTCCCATCTTAAATTCCATCAAAACTCACCAACCAAACACAAAAAGGGAGCTGAAATTCCACTATTGTTACGCTACTTCAACGTTGGAATTCCCTCAAAAAAGAGTGTACTCAATTTTCCAACAAAGTAATTCTGGAAAGCCAGTATTGGGCTAATAAGCCCAATAACTAGCCCAATAACAGATTGGGCCAAAGAAGCGAGCAACTTAGCAAGCATATCGGCTCACTGACCCATTTTTTTTTTATCTGGTTTATACTTTTCCATTTAGGATTCTTGCATAAGATAGAGAAACCGCGTAACAAAGATTCAAATCTTCTGTCCCCTTAGCACGTCCCACTCTCGTGTCCCTCCCTTCCTATTGGTCGAAACTATAGGCCCCCCTATATTTTTCCTTTAATTCTACCGAAATAAATAACATCGACCAATATGAAGGAGTGGGACGTGCGGGAGGACAGAAGATTTTCGTCCGCATAACAATGCCCAAAAAGTTTTTTTTTTTTGTTTTGTTGAAATAATGCCCAAAAAATTACGATAATTTATGTGCAACAATTAAATTAAACACTAAAAAGTGTACGTTGAAACCTATAAATATTACTGTAGATCACATGGCATAAATGTGCAACATTAAAGACTAGGCTTGATTTTTGCAGCCGTTATTCATCCATTTGCTGAACACTTGGCATACTTCGCTCTCTTCATGATACCAATGCTGACAACCATCTTCACAAGAACGATCTCAATTACGTCCACGGGCTACATTTTGTACATTGATTTCATGAACAACATGGGCCATTGTAACTTTGAGCACATTCCTAAGACCTTGTTCTCACTTTTTCCTCCTCTCAAGTACCTCATGTACACACCCACGTAAGAATTTTCTACAACTCCTATTAATTTCCATCATTTCGCCTTAACACTTCCATGATCATTATAACAACAATGTCAATATATACATGTATAGGTATCACTCGCTACATCATACCCAGTTTCGAACTAACTACTCGTTGTTCATGCCATTCTACGACTACTTGTACGGGACTATGGACGAATCTTCAGAAACACTCTACCACACTTTGCTAGAGAAACCGGAGCATTTGTCAGACGTCGTATACCTAACCCACCTCACAACACCACAATCCATTTATCAGTCGAGGCTTGGATTCGCCTCTTTGGCGTCAAACCCTCTTAGCCCTAAATGGTATCTATGGCTGATGTGGCCTGTCACGCTATGTGCCATGATCTTGACTTGGATATATGGCTGCACATTTGTCATAGATGCAAACACCTTTGACAAGCTTAGAATGCAATCTTGGTCAATCCCACGGTACACTATACATGTAAGCTCCCCAACTTACAAGATTTGTTTCTATGTATATAACGTAACAATGTTTAATTAGCTTAATTTTGACTTGATGCATATTTTTAGTATTCTCTTAAATGGCAAAGAGTTGCTATTAGTAAGTTGGTTGAAGAAGCTGTCTTGGAAGCCGATGACAAGGGTGTCAAAGTGCTAAGTCTAGGACTATCAAATCAAGTAAGTAGTGGTACTTAGCCATGGTTTTCATGGAGAAAGTCTTAGAGACAAATACGGTTGACACTTGTTTATCTATGCAGAGCCAAGAACTTAACCAAAATGGTGAGTTTTACATTCGAAAGTACCCAAAATTGAAGGTGAATTTGGTAGATGGAAGTAGCTTAGCTATAGCAATCATACTCAATAGCATTCCGAAAGACGCAACAAAAGTTCTCTTTCGAGCAAAGCTCTCTAAGGTTGCTTACTCCATTGTATCTGCACTTTGTCGCAAAGGCATCGAGGTATACAATCAACCAAGAATGTTGTTTGGAACTCATAATGCTAACTACATATAAAGACTAGCAAATGTGTTTATGTATAAATATAGGTTGCAACCTTGAGACAGGATGAGTACGAGAAGCTTAAAATCTCAATAGATATATAGAAAGAACCTTTCCCTTTCAAAAGGATCTACTTACAAAGTAAGTCTAACATATACAGACTCATATATTTCTATTATATGTGCACATTAATTGATGAATGATAATAGGATTTTCCTACTAATGGAAAGATTCTGTAAATCTTAAATTTTGGGATTTTTAATCTTTTTTGTGTGATGGATTCGCTATTTTCTTTTTAGGGTTTGAAATTCTGTTTTTTAAATGCTTATCATATGCCCTTAATACACACACGACAAACAGATGATAATATTATTAATATTGCTTTGTTCATCCGAAGACATGGTTGATTGGAGAAGATTTGACAAATGATGAGCAACTAAGGGCTTTAAAGGGGACTATATTCACTCCCATATCTCAATTTCCTCCTAAGAAAACTCGCCAAGACTGCTTCTATCTTCATACTCCTGCGATGATCGTTCCATCTTCATTAGGAAACTTGCATGCTTGCGAGGTATGTACTTAAATATAATTGTCAGTTCATACGTACGTATAATCTCTATCTCCAAAAGCGCTCTCCTCACCGAAACCTACATCTGTATATATATAGTTCGTCTTATCATTCATGTTGTGCTTGTAGAATTGGCTGCCTCGAAAGACAATGAGCGCATGGCGTATAGCTGGGATAGTTCATGCCTTGGAAGGATGGAACGTTCATGAGTGTGGTGAAACCATGTTTGATGTTGATAAAGTATGGCAAGCTTCCCTTTTCCATGGCTTTCGTCCTTTGCCATCTCTAGCATGATCAATAATATGTAGTCTATGTTTCTGGTGTACTTGACTATATCTTACCCAAAACGTACCGAGAGTTATAATGTATGGGCATATGTGGTTGTCTGAAAGGAATCAATGAAGTTTTATTTGGGACATTTAGTTAATTGTTTAACTATGTCATTAGGGTGCATAGTATACCTAGTGATACACCCCACAAGAAGACTCATCATCGCCAAGGGTTCAACCCATTCGAGAACGACGATGTCCCGCTAGGCTTCAAGATTATCATTAGTATTTTTATCATTGTAAATATTTTAAATGGAGTTAATAAAATGATTTTCTTTTCGATTTTTTCCCATGACACTTTTATTGAATCGATAGGGCTCTAGGTATAAATACTCTTGTTATTTTTCTTAAGGTATAAGAATATATAATTTGTCCTAATCTCTACCTTGTGAATAATTTAAACTTGTTTGATTTAATAATAAGCTGTCAACTTACTGCAGCAAGTATTTAGGGAGTTTTAATTCAATTCTGTTGCAAATAATAAACGTGTGTATGGTTGAGTGTTGTGTGCACACGTCTAGGAGTATTTTTAGGAGTCTTTCAGTTGAAAGAAAAAGTCCACTCTCAAGTTGTTAAGTAGGAGGTGGATTAGAGGTTTTTGTATCCGAATGTACTGGATTTTCCTCTATTGAATGCAAGAGAAATTCTGCAGCAAACTCATCTTCATACGTTCTTTTTTTTCTCTCATAAATTTGGTTTGATTCCAACATCTGGTATCAGAGCCGTAGGCTATATAGATCCACAATCATGTCTCACCTTGAGATCGAAGGTCAGAGACAGAGACAAAGGGGATCGGGATCAAACGAAGCAAGTGACAACACAGGAGACGGGTCAACAAACAACTCTGATGGCGATAATGTCCGGGTTCAAGACAAGGAAGGATCCGTGACATTAAAATACCCTATGCTAACTAGAAGCAACTACGCAGCATGGGCGATCAAGATGGAAGTCTTCATGGTAGCACAGGGGATGTGGGATGCAGTTGAGGCCGAAGGTCCTGTAGACAACAAGAGGGACAAAATGGCCTTAGCCGCCATCTACCAAGGTATAGGAGAAGATACCTTGCTCCAATTGGGTGCTAAGAGGACAGCCAAGGAAGCATGGAATATGCTAAAAACCATGAACCTTGGAGCTGAGAAAGTGAAAGAGGTGAGGACCCAGTCTCTGTGGAGGGAATTCGAAGCCATGAAGATGAATGATGGCGACAGTGTTGATGATTTCTCTGGTAAGCTTCAAATTGTTGTCAGTAAGCTAAGGGGCTTGGGCAACACTGTGGAAGAAGAACAAGTGGTGAAGAAGATACTAAGATCAACCTCACCAAAGTTTCTTCAAATTGCATCCACCATTGAAGAATTCAGTGATCTGAAAAAGAAGACCTCGGATGAGATCATTGGATCACTCAAAGCTCATGAGGAGAGGTTGCTTGGAGGTGGTGCAAAAGGAGATGAAACTGTACTTCTCACTCGTGCTGAATGGAAGGCAAGAGAAGACAGCAAATCTCAAAAGAAGAGCACCAGAGATCAAAGCAGTAGAGGAGGAAGAGGCAGAGGCCGTGGAAAAGGGAGAGGAGTTGGTGGTTCTCAAAGGAAAGAAGAAGAGCCTCAACAGAAAAGAAAGTTTGACAAGTCAAAAATCAAGTGTTATGGCTGTGGGAAGATGGGGCACTTTGCGTCTGAGTGTCCATCAAAGGAGAAAGAAGAGCAGTCAAACTTGACAGAGAAAGATGATTATGATCAGCCTGCATTGTTGATGATTGAAACATGTGAGTTAACCAGATCACAAGTTCCAAAGAGCCAGACAGAAGTGTCAAATGGTGTTGGAGGTACCAAGAAGGAAACAGATTGGTACCTTGATACCGGTGCTAGCAACCATATGACAGGAGACAGGAGTTGCTTCACAGAAATTGATCAATCCATACAAGGCAAGGTAAGATTTGGTGATGATTCTGTTATAAATATACATGGCCGAGGGTCACTGTTATTTGAATGCAGAAATGGAGAACACCTAATCTTGCCTGATGTATATTACATACCAAAGCTAAAAAGTAATATCATCAGTCTTGGACAGCTTAGTGAAAATGGTGGCCGAGTAGTCATAGAAGAAGGAAAGCTGAAAGTCTATGACAGCGCCAACAGATTGTTGATCAATGTTAAAAGGAGACACAACAAGCTTTTCATTGCAAGTCTGAAGTCAGCTGAAAAGGTATGTTTGATGGCAAGTATCACAGAAACAGGTTGGTTGTGGCATGCCAGGTTTGGACACTTGAATTTCCAGGCTTTGAGAAAACTAACAGGCCAAGGAATGGTGGAGGGCGTGCCCAAAATCACACAAGCAAATCAGGTGTGTGATGGGTGCATGATAGGGAAGCAACACAGAGTTGCATTTCCTCAGCAATCAGCTTTCAGAGCAAAACAAAGGCTTGAGCTGGTTCATGGAGACTTGTGTGGTCCAATCACACCACCAACACCAGGAGGTAATCGATTTTTTATGCTCCTTGTTGATGACTATTCAAGAATCATGTGGATATTCTTGCTGAAATGTAAGAGTGAGGCTTTTGAGGCATTCAAAAAATTCAAAAGTCTGGCTGAAAATGAAGCTGCAGAGAAACTGAAATGTTTCAGGACAGATCGAGGAGGTGAATTTACCTCCACTGATTTCAGAAAGTTCTGTGATGATGAGGGTGTGAGAAGACACCTCACTGCACCTTACTCCCCTCAACAAAACGGTATTGTTGAGAGGAGAAATCAAACTGTCATGGAGATGACAAGGAGTATTATGAAAAGCAAGAATGTGCCAGCAAAATACTGGGGAGAAGCTGTCAAGACATCAGTATACATCCTGAATAGAGCTCCAACTAAGAGTGTGGAGGGAATGACACCTTATCAGGCCTGGCATGGGAGAGCTCCAAATGTTCAGCACCTACGAGTATTTGGTTGTCTAGCTCATGCCAAAAATGTGTCACCTCACCTTTCAAAGCTGGCTGACAGAAGCACAAGAACAATTTTGCTTGGATATGAAGAAGGTACAAAGGCATATAGGCTACTGGATCCAAGCAAAGAGAAGGTTGTGATAAGTAGAGATGTGGTGTTTGAAGAAGAAAAGGCATGGCCATGGAAAGAAAATCAAGAAAATGCAGAGGAGAGTGATGGAAATACATTCACTGTCAGGATGAGTGGAGAAGAGAGTGAAAGTGGTGCAATTGTTCCACCAAACTCGTATGAGGGCGGTGACCAGGCATCATCTTCACCAACATCACAGAGTCCTGCTGTAAACACTCCCAGGTCAGGCTCAAGTTCAACATCACAGAGTTCTGCTGAAAGCTCTCCAAGGTCAGGTTCTAGCTCAAGTTCAGGGCCACGGAATTTCAGAAAAATTCAGGAGATATATAATGCAACTAGAGAAGTGGATGAAGAGGTAAGTTTGTGTTTCTTGTCAATTGAGGAACCTACAAACTATACTGAGGCTGCAGGAAATAGGAATTGGAGAGAGGCAATGGCTCTAGAGCTGGATTCCATACAGAAGAATGGAACCTGGGAGTTATCTGACTTGCCAAAGGGTCACAAAGCAATAGGTTTGAAATGGGTTTTCAAGCTTAAAAAGGATCCAGAGGGAAGAATAATCAAGCATAAAGCCAAATTAGTTGCAAAGGGGTATGTGCAACAGTTTGGAGTTGATTACAAAGAAGTGTTTGCTCCTGTGGCAAGAATGGAAACTGTAAGAGCATTGCTAGCATATTCAGCGCAAAGAGAGTGGGAAGTCCATCATATGGACGTCAAGACAGCGTTTCTGAATGGTGATCTGAGAGAAGAGGTGTATGTCATGCAACCTGAAGGTTTTCTTGACAAGAAAAATCCAGGGAAGGTGTTGAAGCTACATAAAGCATTATATGGCTTAAAACAGGCACCGAGGGCCTGGAATGAAAAGCTAGATCAGTGTTTGAAGTCCTTGCAGTTTGTGAGATGTCCTTTTGAGCACGCAGTGTACATGAGGAAGTCAGAAACTGAAGTGACAATTGTGGGGGTGTACGTTGATGACCTCATTCTCACAGGTTCAAACACAAAGCTCATCCAAACCTTCAAGTCTGAAATGATGGAAAAATTTGAGATGAGTGACTTGGGTCTCCTTAGCTATTACTTGGGGATAGAAGTAAAGCAAGACAAGCATGCTATTACGTTATGTCAGTCAAGTTATGCAGGGAAAATCCTTGAAAAAATGGGAATGGCAGATTGCAATCATTGCTGTCTTCCTATGGAACCCAGGTGCAAACTGAGCAGGTATGATGGTGAGCCACCAGTAGATGCTACTCTATATAGAAGCATAATCGGCAGCCTTAGGTACCTTGTCAATACTCGTCCCGATCTTGCTTATTCTGTGGGTGTTGCAAGTAGATACATGGAAGCTCCAACTACTACACACATGAATGCTGTAAAAATGATTTTGAGGTATGTCAAGGGGACGCTTAACATGGGCTGTGTGTTCAAGAAAGGCTAGGAAAATGGAGATTTGATAGGCTACAGTGACAGCGATCTTGCTGGGGATACAGATGATAGAAAGAGCACTACTGGAATCATGTTTTTCCTAGGTGAAAGTCCTATCACTTGGGTGTCACAAAAGCAAAGAATAGTGGCTCTTTCATCCTGCGAAGCTGAGTACATTGCAGCAACAGGAGGAGCCTGTCAAGCAATCTGGCTCACAAGACTAATGGAAAGCATTGGAGGTGAAAAACAAGAGAAGCCAGTTCTGAAAGTTGACAACAAGTCTGCAATAGCTCTAGCAAACAATCCAGTTCATCATGAGAGGAGTAAACACATTGACACCAGGTTTCATTTCATTCGTGAATGTGTTGAGAATGGCGATGTTCAGCTGGATTATACAAAGACAGAAACGCAGCTGGCTGACATTTTGACAAAACCTCTTGGGAGACAGAGGTTTGTTGAGCTGAGAGACAGAATTGGCGTGAAGATCATCAAAGGGTAAACAAGTTTAAGGGGGTGATTGTGAATAATTTAAACTTGTTTGATTTAATAATAAGCTGTCAACTTACTGCAGCAAGTATTTAGGGAGTTTTAATTCAATTCTGTTGCAAATAATAAACGTGTGTATGGTTGAGTGTTGTGTGCACACGTCTAGGAGTATTTTTAGGAGTCTTTCAGTTGAAAGAAAAAGTCCACTCTCAAGTTGTTAAGTAGGAGGTGGATTAGAGGTTTTTGTATCCGAATGTACTGGATTTTCCTCTATTGAATGCAAGAGAAATTCTGCAGCAAACTCATCTTCATACGTTCTTTTTTTTCTCTCATAAATTTGGTTTGATTCCAACATACCTTTCTCTTGGAATTTGCTCTATTTCCCCTTTCTTTCAATTCCCTATTCGATCGGTTACTTGGACACTAAGCTAACGGAACTTGTATCAATTGGTGTTTTCATCCTTGAACTCCGTCTCAGTCATGTCCCATGAAGAAGAAGAATCATATGTTATCTGCTTTAAAACAGACATCCAAGAATTGATCCAAACTCTAACCCTCGAAATCCGCAATCACCGTCAAGAACAAGAAAATTCAACATCGTCGAGTGGATCAAGCCTTCCACATCCTAGACACTCGACATATACTTGACGATAACAATCAAGGCGTGTATGCTGAAAACCGGTTAAGCACGAAATAAATTTGCGTAATCCAACATCTCTTGCACAAGCTTTTGCCCTTGCTCGAGAGCTTATATAGCATACAGAGACACCTTTATAACCCTCTACCAGCCTTTCTTCGCTTCCGATCAAGGGACTCTCTGTCGTTAAGCGGAAAGAGTGCACCAAGAATGGCTTGTGTTGGAATTGTGACGAGAAGTATGTTCTGGACATCGTTGTAAGCATCGATTTCTTGCGTTGTTGGACAGTGATGATACAGACGAGGATGAAATCGCAACAACTAATTAAGGATGATGATTTGATTTGGTTGTCACAGGCGACATACCCAACATCCATTCAATGGAGGGCCTTACTAATCCGAAATCGCTCTTATAATCATGATAGAAATGGATTAGATATTATGAAAACACTAATTTTTTATGTATATTAAAGAGGATAAAAACCTGCCTTCGGGCATTTAGTCAAACGGTTAAGCCTCCAAGGGTAGTATCCAGAGGTCACCGGTTCGACTCTCATGTGCAGCGCCCTCAACCAAAAAAAAGAGGATAAAAACCTTAACAATAAGAGTTAAGAGCCTTAAAACATGACCGATTCATGGTTAAAATTCGACTTGAATTGTTTTTGTTAATTTGTTCTTAAAACATGACCGATTCATTGATCTTATCGGGCGCATTCCATCCCGCAACGTCCTAACCACATCCTAATCCCCCATATCTTCTGATGGTGATCAGATTTACTAGGTCATGTCGTTGTTCTTAAACTGACTAGACCCGAACTCGATTGATTAACCCATAATATATCAATCAAAGAGACTCTAGCTGTCTCCCACCTTCAACTTCTAGTTTCAAACACGACACGTACTATACATATCCTCCGTATATCTCTTTGAGGAAAGTGAGAAGATAAGAAACCTTAATGAACATCACATCACTTAATCAGATATTTATAACGCCAGCAGTAATTAACTTTAATCTCATTGATTTCGCTTCTAACCTACTTGTGCTGCTAACTCACATCCAAGCGTGACATATAACGCGGACATTCAATTTTGCCGACAAATAATTTTTTTTTTGAGTACGACAAATAAATTATTATGAGGTTATAGTGTACGTATAGCACGTACATACGTTTCGATACAGAAAATGAAACACGTATATACGTATATTGATTAACGAGACCGATCATCATTTAAAAGGCCAGCAAACTAGGTATCCAAACATTGATTCAACTTTCGACCAAAAAAAAACATTGATTCAACTTGCATTATAAAGATCTAAGAGGTTTAATTAATTTAATTGCATGATCATAATTTTACCGGCCAAATATTAAAGATGAGTTTTTTTATAATTCTTAAACAAGTTTATAATTAATTTTCAGTACTATATATATATTTATCTCTTAATGTTACTCCTATAAGAATATAAAACTCTTGTTTTAGCTCTTAGAGCATATCACATGTATATATTAGAGTGAATAAAAAGGCAAAATGCGAATAAATTAAGATAACTAGCTATGAGCTTTAATTGATTTAGTTGGAGTACGTTATAATTTAAATGTGGGTTTAGTACATTGTTTAATTGTGTATTTTTAGGCTGTATAAATATTTGGTAAAATTATGATCATGCAATTAAATTAAACAGCTTAGATATTTATGATGCAAGTTGAATCAATGTTTGAATATATACCTAGTTTGCTGGCCTTATAAATGATGATCGGTCTCGTTAATCAATATACGTATATACGTTTTTCATTTTTCTGTATAAAAACATAGCTATACACCTACGTCAAATTCTTCCTCGCCCTCTAACGTCGCTGTCCCGTTGGCCCAAAGCCTATCTTTGCTCGTCGTTGTGTCGGCCCAAAGCCACAACGCCGACGTCATTCAAGTCTGCCGAGCTTGCTCGCCTCATCAACGCTTCCACCAAACTCAAATGCTTCCGCTTCCAAGGACACCATCAACTTTGAGCAATCCAGAGACGATCATTGGTATGGTATCCATCAACTTCGATCATTGGTATCCATAACCTCATAGTAGATTATTTGTCAACAAAATTGAATGTGCACGTTATGTTATATGTCACGCTTGCATGTGAGTTGGCCGCTCAAGTAGGTTAGAAGCGAAATCAACGAAATTAAAGTTAATTACTGGCGGCGTTATAGATATCTGATAATGTGATGTGATGTTCATTAAAGTCGGTTTTTTTAAAGTCTTTTGCTAAATGTTGATGGTCTTAATTAATGCACCGGGCTTAATAACATTTCTTATTAACGTTGTTTCAAAATTTAATAATTAAGTAGGTACCAACCCATATTCAACAATACAATTATTTTGTGTGAGACATAAGACACAATATATACTAATTATAATGGCTACTCTATGTGTTGTTCGAGTCTTTAGATTTGACTCTAATTTGACATTTTTTATTATTTATAGTTGTATGTTCATTAAGAACATATTATGAAAATAAATTGTTATTTTCTGTGTTTTAGTAGTTTATATTGGAGAGAAATTGTCCCACGTCGGATATTCATAAAAAAAGCCCATTAGTATATAAGAAATGGTAAAAATTTTACCCATTGGCTTAAGTTTTAGGGTAAGAAGGTGGATCCCGAACTTATATACAAAGTGGTTAAATTTACTTAACACATCACCTAGTTGTCTCGGCCACCGAAAATCTCACATGGTATCAGAGAAGGTCCGGTCCGGGTCCAAAAAGAGATTGAGATATTACCGCCCATTCTCTGGGTTGGCTATAAAGATAATGAGATGCTAGACCCGTATTTCCATGTGCCAACTAGGCCTGGCTAGTTACCACTTGCGGGGGCGTGTTGGAGATCGAGAAATTGTCTCACGTCGGACATTCATAGAAAAAGCCCACTAGTATACAAGGAATGGTAAATCCCCTACCCATTGGCTTAAGCTTTTGGGTTAGAAGGTGGATCTCGAACTTATATACAAAGTGCTTAATTTACCCAACATATCACCCAATTTTCTCGGTCCACCGAAAATCTCACAGTTTATATGTCATTACCGTGCATAAACGTGTAATATGACATTGATTTGTTGATCTTTATATTTAATTTAGTCAGTGTATATACATACATAAATAAAACTATAGAAATAGTTGAGATATGTTGGTTTTAACAAGCCAAATGATATTGTTATGTAGAATTAAAATTATAATTTGGCTTTTTATGTTTTAAATAAATTATTTTTTTACAACCTTATCGAATTAGCTAGCAAGAAACTTGGTCCAAGTTAGGCACATATACACATTGACTTTAAATATAGTTTTGATTGAGGCACACAATAAGATAATATATTTCAATTGAAATGGTAACATGATATATATGGTATACTAACATGAAATTGACAACATTATGTATGGTATGAGCTTTAATTTAGTTATTCTTATAAGCCTGAATATATGTACGGCCTCTCGAAGTTGTAACTTTTTTCAATCAGACCCCTCAACTAAACAAAGTTCTATTAAACCCCCTGACTTACTAATTTTGTCGATTAGATCCCTATTCTTGACGTGACATAGATACACGCCGATCTAGTGCGACTGGAATACTATTAAAGCAATGTTTTAATTAAATAATAAAATGTAACAATAAAATATGATTATTTTATTTATTATAATAAAAAAATATACTTGTATTATAAAAATAAATTTTGTACATTCTTTAAATATATATACGATATTGGTCAACCCAACGAGTTTCAGATTTCAATCCATTCGTGTTCGATTCATTTCAAGTTTTGGGTTCAAATTTTTGGGATTCAACCCTAAAAGTTTTCAGTCAATTTGGGTCGGCTTAGCATGTTCGATTAAGTTTTGACAACTCTACTAATCAGTCATGTAAGAGGAACCCTAGCTCTGTTCGGTAAAAAGTTAATGTCAATATAGTACGACCAAAAATATTACAAAATAATACTTTAATTAAGTAATATTATTTGATACTAAAATATATTTTTTATTTATATGATAAAATATATGATAGAAAATATTGCGTATGAGCTGAATTTGTTGTTGCGTGTTTCGTAGAACGAATTGAATAAAAAATTATATATAAATTCATAAAATAGTTTTTTTCAGCAACGCCACATCATTGTCATGTCATCGCCATGCCACGTGGCGGTGATGAGGCACATGGCGAGGGTCTAATAAAAAATTAGCAAGTTGTTGGGTTTAATAGAAAATATTTTAGTTAGGAAATCTGGTTGAAAAAAGTTACAATTTCGGAGGGCCGTACGTACATCTATTTGGACATTCCTATAACATGGTATGTTAATAACGGTTAAAACATACTTCCTTTGAGCTTTGCATAATGGAGGAAATATATATATCATCCCTAATGGAGGAAATATGTTATCTTATTGTGTGCATAAGTTGGACCATGGTGGGCAGCTCAACCATCCTAACATGAAATGGACAACATTTAGATTGAGACAAGATTCTATCATTCTTTTGATTAAAAAAAAACATTCTATCATTCTATATTTTACCATCCCCAAAATATATCAAGTTATTTTAAAGAATAAAAGGGGTTGTGTTTTACATCCGAGGAAAAAAAAGTTACCATATTGTTCATCAAACCTCATTTAAAATACCCTAATAAAATTATAACTATATGATTATACAACATTACAACTCAAGCTTTAAAAATAATAGAACACGTAACTAAAGTGATGAGTTTGATGAGGAATACCATTAGCTACCGGAAATTGTGTTTGGAGTAAATAGCAACAATACTATTAGTTACTTTGTTAGATTGATCAAGAAAAATTAAATAACCCTATACGTAAAAGAGAGTAGGGGTCCGAGATGGTGATCGAGTGACTCAAACAATTTCCGTAGATTTAATGCATGTATTGAATCGAAAAATGTCTTTTTCTTCCTAATTTTCCTTTTTATCTATTAATATATATTTTTCAATCCAGAGTTTATATAAATAGAGCGTTGAACTAAACTTAAGCTGCATCACATTCAAAGGAAGTTTAAGCTAGCAAAAATGGCTTCCAAACCTGGGCTCCTCACTCAATGGCCATGGGCTCCTCTTGGCAATTTCAAGGTTCTTCATTTTTGCTCTCATTGTTCTTTAGCTTGCATGATTAAGTTGATTTTGTATGTTATACTAGAAGTTATGGCTCATTTTAGCAACTTTAACGGGGTAAATAGTTTTTATTAATATAAATTTGATGTTCTATTATTACCGGAGCAATCAGTGTGCTAATAAATGGGTGTTGGGGACTACTCCTTTTTTTTGTTCGAATGGGTGTTGGGGAATATTAAAAAGCCCATATAAATGAATGTTATAAAAATGGTAGAAAAACATTATGGTATTTATAAAGTACGAGTCAGTTATTGCACACTTTCCTTCTTCTTTATACGTTTATAGAAGATTGTGCTTTAAATAATTCATCCGGTACTTACATGAACTATTGAGAATCAATCAATATCAATCAATATATATATATATATATATATTATAAAAACCGACCGTTTTCGAGCCACCACGTTGATTCTGGCCCCGCTTGATTTTAATTTTTTTTTTCCAACTCATTTGATAATAACAACTTTATATCTTTTATCTTCCTTAATTATCTAATTCTCAATTTTATCTTTAAAGTCATACTATCTATCTTTAATTTTAGTTTCCTTAATAATTTTATCTTTAATTTTCTTCTATAAACCAATTTATCTTTAAAATGTTGACTATTCTAAATGGCATGATTTTTAGGACGGTGGAGTTTGGAAAG
The DNA here is from genome assembly GCA_963924305.1 of Polygonum maritimum. Lineage (NCBI taxonomy): Eukaryota > Viridiplantae > Streptophyta > Magnoliopsida > Caryophyllales > Polygonaceae > Polygonum > Polygonum maritimum. The sequence goes on along the minus strand of OZ002731.1, from coordinate 42,717,085 downwards.
ATATAATTGCATACTATTCTCAATTTTATCTTCACTTTTGTACGTACTATTCTCAGTATATTAATCTTTTCTTATTAATTATTTATATCCTAAAAATAAGTTTTCAGTATAACTGAGCCGTGGATTGCTCACAAAAAGGACAGATAATTAAGATAGCCAATAAGCTAAGTTATCATAATGATGTTTATATTACTTAAGACATAATATGTTTTATATCGTAAAATTAAAGATCATGATAGATAATTAAGATAGTCAATAGGTAATAATAAATTAAGAGAGTCAATACTATTTATCTTTACAATCTCTTTAATTATTTAATTTTTAATTTGATCATTTATCTTACTCATCTAATATCTACCTTTGAAGCAATATTATCTATCTTTACAATTTTTCTATATAAAATATTGATTACCTTTTTAATTAACATATCTTCTTAATTAACTTTTTTAATATATTTATGTGAGAACAAATTTAAAAAAAATCGAATTTAAAAAAAATAAAATGAAAGGCCATTTTTCTAACCAATCATTATTTTTATCTTCGATATTAAATCAATTTATACTTATTAAAAAAACCGAATTTTATAATATATATTGATTTTTAAAAGTGATAAGGTAATATTAATTAAATATCATATTTAAAAAAATATTGCTTATCTTGAATTTTATTTCTATCTTTACATGATGTGCTAACTATATATCTTTTTTTTTTACCAACGAGTGGCAACGACCATTACATATTTTTCAATCTTAATACGTGGAAGTCTATTTACAAAATCATATCTATCTACAAATGGATATAATATTATTCAATTATTCATAATTAAATAGGGTTTATTCAAAAAGTAAATAAAGCTTTATATCATATATATATATATGTATACACATGGTTTCTACATTATTATATTAAATCAATTTATGTAACAAATTCATTCAACAATTTATTTGTTATGATAAGCAATAAAACATGATAGACAGACACTAATATAAAGATAATAAGTCAAATAAAATAAAATAAAATAAGAATAATTAAAGTCAAATGAGATCTCAATTTAAGTCATATAGACTATTAAGGTTTCAACTTTAGGATAATAAGAATAAGGTTACATAATCATTGTTATAAAAATAATAATGGATTAAAAGGTAAGCGCATTTAATTTATCTTGAAATATATCCTTTTTAATAAGATAAATGGTTTTTGGTCTATTCATATGTATAGACGCAAAATATTATTCATTAAATATTATGATTAAAATAACTACATGTTTAATTTTGGTATATCAAGTTGGTGCTTTGTATACTAAAATATAAGTAATTATGAATTGCATAATAATGTGTTATTTTGACTATTAAATATACATATGTGATTTGCATAATAACATATTCTCAATCAATCAATTAACAATTAAAAACTTCTAATACTCGATAAAATCAAATTATGTTAAAACTTTTATTATACATTTCACATTAATATTCTATATATTATATATCTAAAAATAAAATTAAAAATACAAGTCGTGCGGGTACAACTAGTTTGAGATATATTTACAACTATAATGCATTGGTCTAGTGGCATATCTCTCAAAAACAAAAACTAGTTCATTAGTAGCATAATGGATTTGGGGCATGAGTGGGTTTCAAACATCATGCGAAAAATACTATTTATTTTTGTTGGTTTAGGATTAGGAATATTGTTCCAATAAATCAAGTATAATCATTCACTTTCACCCGTCGTTTTCGATTTAGGGATTAGATGATTTGATTAGGATTAGAAAACAAATCTTCACTATCGTTTTAGATTTAGGGATTAGAAGATTTGATTTGCGTATTTTAATTTGGTTTAACTAGATGGTATTAGTCTCGTGCCTTGAAGGCACGAATTGATTTAATTTAAAACTTAGTTAAAATTTTATAAGAAGTTATTCAAAAGAACAGTTTGATATAATATCATGTATTATTTAATTTAATTTGTTTCTTATGAGATTTATTTTAATGATATATTATTTCTACTATAATATGATCTTTTAATCGAACAAAGATTTGTAGGATTATAATTTTTGTATAAGGATTGAATAATCATGAGATTTGCAGGGTTTATTTCAATGTTCAAGGATTATAATTTTAATTATATATTTAATTGGAGTTGACATATTTTTTTTGTATATTACTATTTTATCTCCAACTTAGTATCTACTATCTAGTAAGTAGTAAAATAATTAATTATATATTCAAGGAAAACATATAGATACAATGTCAAAGATATATATTCTTTCATATTTTACATATATGTGGGGTTTACAACCAAAATTAACCAATTAAACTATTTTAATAAAAATGAGTCATGATTAAAAACTTACTGTTTTTTAAATTATTTTATTAAAAAGGACCGGCCTATAAGTATATGTTGAGATATATGTTGATCAAACCAAAAACGTAAATATAAAAAAAATATAAACATTTGAATAGTTAACTATTCAAAAGAATAATTACATAGTAAAACTTACCAATTAAACTATTCTATCAAAATTATTTATATATATATTTTATAAAGAAAACAATAAAAATAGAAATCAATAGATAAGAAGAAATCTAATGTGGGCTCTACAATGAAATTTCAACCAATTAAACAAATTAAATTGTTTTATGAAAGATATGTGATGCGGTTTAATAAGAAGGTGACACGTATCGGGTTAAATATTATTTTTAACCTCCGCTTTAGTATATATATATAGTTACGATGATAATTGCATGTCAACACAGTTGTATTTTTTCGGTAATATATTTATCAATAAAATATATTTTTTTATTAAAAAGAATATAAAGAACTCATTGGAAATCTTCCTCACCTCGTTTTACTTTTTGGATCGATCATCACCTCGTTCTAAACATTAAGGAATTTTAAAAGTGATTGTTTAGAAATTTAAATTGGAATAATAGATTATGCATTTAATAGTTTTAAAAGTCTAACTCTATTAAAACTCAATCTTATAGTATGTTTATCTTTCCTTGTTATAGTATTTGGTTCTAGCACCAGGGGCTATTTACGCCATATATTCTTACATGACGACAAGAGGAGAAGAACCAGATGTATCCTCTCTTATTGTACTACCATTTCTCCTCCTAAGAATGCTTCATAACCAAGTTTGGATTTCTCTTTCCCGTTATCGGAACGCCAAAGGCAGTGGCCTCATCGTCGATAAGAGCATCGATTTTGAGCAAGTCGATCGGGAACGAAACTGGTAATTAACATGATGTTTGGTAATGCATTTCAACTATTTCATTCAAAAAAATCATTTATTATGTTGTATGAATAATCAGACACGAGAGTTTGGTGTTAACTTAACACTTAACACTGTTAAGTGTTAATAGCATATGCATAAACATTGCCGTTTTCGTACTCTTTTTGTACATATGTCATTAAGGTATGAATTTTTTTTTGGGTAGAAGGGTATAGAATAATTAAAAAAGACAGTAAAAAAAATTAATAGACCTTATTCGAAAAATATTAAATGTCCTTAACTAATTCTTTCTAAATAAAAGATGCACATAGGCTTAAAAAAACCAAATCAAACTTTAATGTACAATGTACAGTATCATCTTTTTAAAGGACAAAACAAGCACTTTTGGATTTAAAGTCCAAATTATTTCAGAATAATAAGTTGGATTTTTTTTTGGTTGAAATAAGTTGGATTTTTTTATATAGATCGATAAACCCATTTAATTATCTATTTTGGGCTGAAATTATTTCCCAAAACACCGATTTGATTAAACTTCGCACATAGATCAGTGGAAACTAACAATATTAGAGGTTGAAGGGTTGATTCTTGATTCTGGTGAAATTTTCTCTTATTCTATAAATAAAAAATGTGAACAAAATATATAAATATGTGAACGATATGAAGAAATATGTGAATAAAATCATGTTTTTATTATGAATCGTATTAGTATATGTAATAACAAACTTTCTCAAAATCATGTGTTATGGATCAGATTACTACACATAATAATAACATAATAACACAAAATTACAAATATTTTTGGAGTTCACGTCGTTCCTGTTTTGTGGTTACATATATCTATTTAATGTTCACGTATTTTTGTTTCATTTTCATGATTTTTAGTTTATAGATTAAAACAAAAATTATTTGATTCAAATCATTTAACGAATCAAAATTACAGGGATGATCAAATAATATTTAACGGCTCCTTATTCTACTTTGCAATATGGATGACGGAGAGCGCGAGACGGTTACCGTTATGGAGAACAGACGGCGTTATCATAACGGCGTTACTTCACATGGGCCCAGTTGAGTTCTTGTACTATTGGCTTCACAGAGCTTTGCACCACCATTTTCTCTACTCACGTTATCACTCTCACCATCATTCCTCTATCGTTACCGAGCCTATTACATGTAAGCAAATTATTATTTTTAGTATCTTATTTTCCCCCTAAAATATATAGAAATTAATTGTATTTTTTTGTTTTTGGTTGAAAATTGTAATTTTGTGTGTGATGACTGCATTTAGTTCAACTACATTACAACCTTATACCAAGCTAAAACTTTCATATATCAATAGTTGCTTGCTAAAATGTCTAATGATCACCTCTTGATGAGTTTCTAAACAAAACATACGATATGGGCTTTTAGGCCCAATATGTTCTACCAAGGATATGGGCTGTTTGGCCTATGTTCTAACATGTACCATTAAGCTAAGATTTATGCACAACATATGCCATGAAGTTTAACTAAGTTTGATTTTGCAGCTGTTATTCATCCATTTGCCGAACACATAGCATACTTTCTTCTGTTTGCTATACCATTGCTCACAACCCTCTTCACACAAACAATGTCAATTGTGTCCGCGGGTGGCTATGTTTTGTACATTGATTTCATGAACAACATGGGACATTGTAACTTTGAGCATATTCCTAAGAGGTTGTTCTCACTTTTTCCTCCTCTCAAGTACCTCATGTACACACCCACGTAAGTGTTTTCGATAACTCGATCTTATTCCATCCTTTTCGCCTTACAACTTCCATGATGCCAAAATATACATATAGGTATCACTCGTTACATCATACTCAGTTCCGGACCAACTACTCGTTGTTCATGCCATTCTACGATTACGTGTACGGGACAACCGATGTATCTACTGACACACTCTACAATGCATCACTGGAGAAGCCACAACATTCTTCTGACGTCGTATACCTAACGCATCTCACTTCATCACAATCCATCTACCAGTCGGGGCTTGGATTCGCCTCTTTGGCGTCAAACCCTCTTAGCCCTAAATGGTATCTATGGCTGATGTGGCCTGTCACGCTATGGTCCATGATCCTGACTTGGATATACGGTCGCACATTTGTCATAGATGCAAACACCTTTGACAAGCTTAGAATGCAATCTTGGTCGATCCCACGATACACTATACATGTAAGCTCCCTAACTTACACACAAGATTTGTTTCTATGTATATAACGTAACAATGTTTAACTTAATTTTGACTTGATGCATTTTTTTAGTATTCTCTAAAATGGCAAAGAGTTGCTATTAGTAAGTTTGTTGAAGAAGCTGTCTTGGACGCTGATGACAAGGGTGTCAAAGTGCTAAGTCTAGGACTATCAAATCAAGTAAGTAGTGGTACTTAGCCATGATTTTCATGGAGAAAGTCTTAGAGACAAATACGGTTGACACTTGTGTTTATCCATGCAGAGCCAAGAACTTAACCAAAATGGTGAGTTTTACATTCGAAAGTACCCAAAGTTGAAGGTGAAGTTGGTAGATGGAAGTAGCTTAGCCATAGCAATAATCCTCAATAGCATCCCGAAAGACGCGACGAAAGTTCTCTTCCGAGCAAAGCTCTCAAAGGTTTCTTACTACATTGTATCTGCACTTTGTCGCAAAGGCATCGAGGTATACCATCAACCAAGAATGTCGTTTGAAACTCATCATGCTAAGTACATATAAAGACTAGCAAATGTGTTTATGTATAAATATAGGTTGCAACCTTGAGTCAAGATGAGTACGAGAAGCTTAAAAACTCAATAGATCCGGCATATAGAAAGAACTTGGTCCTTTCAAAAGGATCTACATACAAAGTAAGTCTAACATATATGTGCACATTTATTGGTGAATGATAATATTATTAATAATGCTTTGTTCATGTGAAGACATGGTTAGTTGGAGAAGATTTGACAAATGATGAGCAACTAAGGGCTTCAAAGGGCACTACATTCACTCCCATATCTCAATTTCCTCCTAAGAAAACTCGCCAAGACTGCTTCTATCTTCATACTCCTGCGATGATCGTTCCATCTTCATTAGGAAACTTGCATGCTTGCGAGGTACATACTTAAATATAATTGTCAATTCATACGTATGTATAATCTCTATCTCCATCTCCTCACCGGAACCTACATCTGTATATATATGGTTCTTCTTATCATTCATGTTGTGCTTGTAGAATTGGCTGCCTCGAAAGACAATGAGCGCATGGCGTATAGCCGGGATAGTTCATGCCTTGGAAGGATGGAACGTTCATGAGTGTGGTGAAACCATCTTTGATGTTGATAAAATATGGCAAGCTACCCTTTTCCATGGCTTTCGTCCTTTGCCATCTCTAGCATGATCAATAATATGTAGTCTATGTTTCTGGTGTACTTGACTATATCTTACCCAAAAACGTACCCGACGACATCCCGCTAGGCTTCAAGATTATTATTATTAGTATTTTTATTATTGCAAATATTTTAAATAGAGTTTATAAAACTCCTTCATGGGCTTTCTTTTCGGTTCTTTCCCATGACATTTTTTATTGAACCGATAGCCTTCTCGCTATAAATACTCTTGTTATTTTTCTTAAGGGATAATATGATATAATTTGCCCTACTCTCTCTTCGTCTCTCCTCTATCTCTTCTTTCCTCCCTCCCTGTTCGATCAGTTACTTTTATCATCTAGATATCCTTGATTCGATCCTTATGAACAATATTTGTTATAAAAGAAATATAAGAACATGGATCTTCTACAACGATGCTAAATACTAGTTTACAATTCGACCATGACGGATAACTAGCACCCTTTGGTGAAGAAGTATATAAATATCTAAGTTTATGTGTAACGATACAGTTCATGACGGATGCAAACAATAATTCAACTTGCATTATACTAAGATGTTTAATTTGTTGACCATTTTACCAAGTATTGAAGCTGAATTTTTCTATAATTCGTAAACGGCTAGACATGTATATATATGTATAAGAATAACTATCTGCCCACTTTTAATTGAAATGTATAGGCTTCAACCAAAAAAAAAATAATAAAAAAAATTGAAATGTATAGGCAGCTAGCTATGAGCTTAATTAAGTGGCCACAATCAATTGCTTGATTTTTTTTGTGGGTGATCTTGGATAATCAATTGCTTGATTTGAAACTGACCAAACAAAACATTGTTTGGCTTGAAGTTTCAACAATTATTCAATTGTATGTACAACTTTCGTTGATCTGATCGATACCGGATTACGTGCATCAAAGTGTTTTCACGCTTTGTCAAGGCATCTCCGGTAAATTATTCTCATCTTAACGTTTTGTTAGGTATTTAATTCGATAGAGACTAAAAATGACATGCACCAAACATATATACAAGAGTAAAAACAAAGGGACCGATATTGCCAAAATGTCATGTAAAATGCCCATGAAATTATTAAGGATCCTCCAAACATTCTTATCTCAGGCCATTAGGCCATATTCTTAGTGGGTGACATTTTGGTGAGATTTTTGTCAAATCACTTCCTTGTAAAATCTCCAAAAACCAACACTTAATACTTACACATTGGTACATTTCCTTCTCTTCGACACTTTCAACCGAACGACATAGACGTAGCTAATGTATCTTGCAGCCAGTATTTAGAGGTCTCAGTTCAACTCTCATTGATGTTACCCTCGACCAAAAAAAGATTGACGTATCTTGAGTTGCCTTCTATATTTAGTCTCATGTTTCCACACATCTTTTAAAGCATGCATTCTCATCACTATTACCGTCAACTTCCGCTCGAGAGCCTTCGTAGTGTACCAACACTTCGATCCTAGGCCTTGCTACACTTTAGTACCAAAAAGTATGAACAAAGTATACTTTCTTTCCTTGGAATTGATGACATGTAATTGATTTTCATCAATTTCAAGATAAAAAAGTATACTTTTATGTCAAAAATACTTTGTAATACAAAGTATAACAAGCCCCTAGAATTAGAAAAAATATTATTTTGTAAACTGTTGGATGAATTGCTGCTTCGTATAATTAAGATATGTTTTTTATTATTGAGAAAATCAGATAATTAAGCTTGTATCATTTCTTTTTTCTTGTCCAAGATTGATTCTAAACTATGTTGTATGAGTTAAATGTTTTCTACCAATACATTATAATACATGGAAAAAAAAATTCTTTATGCCATGTTTTTTTATGTTATACAATCAACCAACAATTCTCTTGTGTATTGCATAACAAGATTTTCCAATGATAGTCGTGTTGCCATTCACATGTTTTGCCAAGTGCCAACTACGTCAGATTTTTTTTTTTGGTCGAAAGATTTTTTGTATAACAGATTAATGTATCGTACTAATTCCTTAATGCAATTAATATAGTCCCAATTTCTGGTTGAGAGGATCGAGTGGGTAGTGGGTACAACATAGAGTTGAGATCATGGGACCTAATGTTTGGTACTCCCTCCGTTCCTGTATGTATGTCCATAAAGTACAATTTCGCGTAAATTAAGAAAATGTGTAAGAGGTATTTGGTGTAGTAATATAAGTGGTTGAAATGAAGAAGGTGAAATGGGTTAAGATTAAAAAATGGACCAAAATAGAGGTTGAGAAATTTAGTTCAAAAAAATTAATCCAAATATACCTCAAATGGGTGTTTTCTTAATGGAAAAAATTTAATAAGTATGAATATTAAAAAAAATTATTGAAATATTGTTTATTTTTGGGTTTATAAGAATTTATTTGTAATGTATTTGATGGAGATGATTTGATGGAGAGAGAAATGGGGAAGAAAAGTAAGTAAAAAGTAGAATGTATAAGGGTAAAAGTGTAAAAAAGTAATGATATAAATGGAAAGAATAGAATTGTGGACAAACATTCCGGGACGACGAAAACGGAAAGATGGACAAACATAAAGGGACGGATGGAGTATTTTTCAATTATTGAAAAAAGTGCAATTGCAACTCGCCTTTTAGATTTTTTGAAACAGTTTTTCTAGTACATGTAGTAAGGGCAAGTTATGAACGTAATAAATATAGAAACTAAATCTTAAAGATGAAATAGTTAACCTGTAATAAAAAATTTTAAAAATCATAAAATATAAGATTTATCAAATCTTTCCAATATCGTAAGAACACCCCACACATAATAGAAAAATCCTTTTTGAAAAACATAATTTATTGAAAGTTCACGAGAGGTTTGTTCTTAGGTACGAGTACGATATAGACGTAATACATTTATTGACCCGGAAAATATCTTTTTTTTTCCCTTTTTATTTACTAATATATATTTTTTAATTCAGAGTTTATAAATAACGGGTTGAATCTCACTTGAGCTGCATCAGAAGTAGTTTAAGCTATCAAAAATGGCTTCCAAGCCTGGGCTCCTCACTCAATGGCCATGGACTCCTCTTGGAAATTTCAAGGTTCTTCATTTTTGGCTCATTCTTTTTTAGCTTGCATTATTAAGTTGAATTTGTATTTTAAATTGTGCTCTAATTAATTTATGAAGTACTTAGTTTAACTAACGAGTTTTGGGGAATTAGTAGGTTTTTATTGACTTGACTTAATTTTGATTTTAATTGAATGATTAAATAAAATTAGTTTGGTTAAAATTAAAAAGAACTAAAAGCAAATAGAAATAAGAGGTCTAGGTATTTTTTAAGTTTATATACTTTTTCAAACCCAAATTTATACCGAACGCTCGACATTTACATTTTGAAATGAGATAGTATTGAAGTGAAACTATACTGAACTGATTGAAATTAAAGTACTTCATACACCTGTCAATGTTAAAAAATCATGCGAAAATATTTAATGATTTTTGTTTGTTTAGGATTAGAAAACAAATGATATCGTTTCAATCTTCACTGTCGTTTTCGATTTAGGGATTAGAAGATTTGATTTGCGTTTTTTTGGTAGTAATTGCAATGTCAACATAGCTGTATGTTTCGATAATATTTTTATCAATAAAATAGATTTTTTTTTTATAAACAACTCATTTAAAATCTTCCTCACCAAATTTTATCGTTTCAATCTTCACCTCGTTCTAAACACTAAGAAATTTTAAGAATAATTGTTTAAAAATTTAAATTGGAATAATCGATTATGCATTGAATAGTTTTAAAAGTCTAACTCTATTAAAACTTAATCGAATATTATGCTCATATTCCCTTGTTATAGTATTTGGTTCTAGCACCGGGGGCTATTTACACCATGTATTCTTACATGACGACCAGAGGAGAAGAACAAGATGTATCCTCTCTTATTGTACTACCATTTCTCCTCCTAAGAATGCTTCATAACCAAGTTTGGATTTCTCTGTCGCGCTATCGTAATGCCAAGGGAAGTGGCCTCATCGTCGATAGGAGCATCGATTTTGAGCAAGTTGATCGGGAACGAAACTGGTAAATAATCAAATTTTGTAATACATTTCAACTATTTCATTCAAAATATTCACTTATCTTGTTGTATGCTTAAGACACGACGTTGGTGTTAAGTGTTAATAGTATATATACATAAACATTGTCGATTTTGTACTTTTTGTTGTACATATGTCATTAAGGTATGGAAATATTTTGGGCTGAAATCATTTATCTTTTTATTTTATATAGATCGATAAACCCATTTAATTAAATATTTTGGGCTGAAATTATTTTCCAAAACCCGCTTTTTAACCAAAAGGGTTACGGTAAATGCAAATGCGTTCCTTAAAAATTATATAATTACCCCCGATTTGATTAAAATTCGCACATAGGTAAGACCTGTCCAAATGCGGGCTTGGCCGGGCCTGGACCGGGCTAAAACATTTTTTTGCCCGCAAATATGGGCTGAAAATGCTGCCCAAGCCCGCCCGCAAAAAATCTAACAGATCGGAAGAGAGATCAGGAATGGCGACCGACGTGGCTTACCGGCATGACAGAGAGAGAGATCGGGAAGAGACTAGAGAGAGAGAGATGGGGAGGGGAAGTGAGTGAGAGATGCATGATGACAGGAAAGGCTGGAATAAGCGACGCAAATCTATAAGACTTAAATAAATGAAAGGATAGGGTTTGAAATTTTTGATGACATCGGTATAAACAAGTATTTATTAATAGATTCTTTTTATAAAATATTAAGGGCCGGGCCAGGCCTAGCGGCCCGGATGGGCTAAACAGTCAGTCCATACCCGACCCAGATTAAATATGGGCGGGCCGGGCCGGGCCTGGCCCGTAAGGCCTGAACTCTTGTCCAAGTCCGCCATTATTTGCGGGCGGGTCGGGCGGGCTGACCCGCGTTTGGACAGGTAACTAACAATGTTAATTAAACAAAATTACAGGGATGATCAAATAATATTTAATGGCTCCTTATTCTACTTTGCAATATGGATGACGGAGAGCGCGAGACGGTTACCGTTATGGAGAACAGACGGCGTTATCATAACGGCGTTACTTCACATGGGCCCAGTTGAGTTCTTGTATTATTGGCTTCACAGAGCTTTGCACCACCATTTTCTCTACTCGCGTTATCACTCCCACCATCATTCCTCTATCGTTACCGAGCCTATTACGTGTAAGCACATTATTATTTTTAGCATTTTATTTTCCACCAAAAAAATATATAAATTAATTCTTTCTTTTTTGGTGATGACTACATTTAGTTCGATTATTATATTAGAAACATTATACCAAGCTAAAAAAATTATTTACCAATAGTTGCTTGGTAAAGTCTTGTTATCACTTATCACCTCTTGATGAGTTTCTGAACAAAACATATGATTGTGGCTTTTTGGCCCAATATGTTCTAACAAGGATATGGGCTGTCTGACCCATGTTCTAACATGTACCATTAAGCTAAGATTTATGCACAACATATACCATGAAGTAGTGATCTTAAAGGCTAATTAAGCTTGATTTTGCAGCTGTTATTCATCCCTTTGCCGAACACATAGCATACTTTCTTCTGTTTGCTATACCATTGCTCACAACCCTCTTCACACAAACAATGTCGATTGTGTCCGCGGGTGGCTATGTTTTGTACATTGATTTCATGAACAACATGGGACATTGTAACTTTGAGCATATTCCTAAGAGGTTGTTCTCACTTTTTCCTCCTCTCAAGTACCTCATGTACACACCCACGTAAGTGTTTTCGATAACTCGATCTTATTCCATCCTTCTCGCCTTACAACTTCCATAATGCCAAAATATACATATAGGTACCACTCGTTACATCATACTCAGTTCCAGACCAACTACTCGTTGTTTATGCCATTCTACGATTACGTGTATGGGACAACGGATGAATCTTTAGACACACTCTACAATGCATCACTAGAGAAGCCACAACATTCTCCCGACATCGTATACCTAACGCATCTCACGACGCCACAATCCATGTATCAGTCGGGGCTTGGATTCGCCTCTCTAGCTTCGAACCCTCTTGGCCCAAAATGGTATCTATGGCTGATGTGGCCTGTCACGCTATGGTCCATGGTCTTTACTTGGATAAATGGATGCACATTTGTCATAGATGCAAACACCTTTGACAGGCTTAGAATGCAATCTTGGTCAATCCCAAGATACACTATACATGTAAGTTCCCTAGCTTAATTCTCATCTGAGTTAATTTAAGTATTATGTTTGTAAAGGTTAATCTTAGACATGTATAAAATGCATATATTTAGTATTCACTAAAGTGGCAAAGAGTTGCCATTAGTAAGTTGGTTGAAGAAGCCGTCTTGGAAGCTGATGACAAGGGTGTCAAAGTGCTAAGTCTAGGACTATCAAATCAAGTAAGTAGTGGTACTTAGCCATGGTTTTAATGGAGAAAGTCTTAAAGACAAATACGTTTGACAATTGTTTGTCTATTCAGAGCCAAGAACTTAACCAAAATGGTGAGTTTTACATTCGAAAGTACCCAAAATTGAAGGTGAAGTTGGTAGATGGAAGTAGCTTAGCTATAGGAATCATCCTCAATAGCATCCCGAAAGACGCGACGAAAGTTCTCTTTCGAGCAAAGCTCTCTAAGGTTGCCTACTCCATTGTATCTGCGCTTTGTCGCAAAGGAATAGAGGTATATAATCAACCAAGATTGACTAAAAAATCATCATACTATATATGTGCATATAAAGATTGAAAAATGTGTCTATGTATCAATATAGGTTGCTACCTTGAGACAAGATGAGTACGAGAAGCTTAAAATGTCAATAGATCCGGCATATAGAAAGAGCTTGGTCCTTTCAAAAGGATCTAATTACAAAGTAAGTCTAACATATATGGACACATATATATCTATTATATGTGCACATTGATGAAAGATAATATGATTTTTGCTTTGTTCATCTGAAGACATGGTTAGTTGGAGACGATTTGACAAGCGACGAGCAATTGAGGGCTTCAAAGGGGACTACATTCACCCCTATCACTCAATTTCCTTCTAAGAAAACGCGACAAGATTGCGTCTATCTTTATACTCCCGCGATGATCGTGCCTTCTTCTCTAGGAAACTTGCATGCTTGTGAGGTACATATATATATATATATATATATATATATATATATATACCTTAATTGTTGATAATAATAATATACTAGGCTTACATACGTACAATTTCCAGTCCCTCGGCTCCTGAAAGTTCAATAGTACTAGTTGCGACTGCGCAAAATATCACTGCTCAACGTTTGCATCACTTGCAAGTGTTGCAAACATTGCTATAATCGCTCTTAACATTCATTCTGTGCTTGTAGAATTGGCTGCCTCGAAAGGTGATGAGCGCGTGGCGTATAGCCGGTATAGTTCATGCCCTAGAAGGATGGAACGTTCATGAGTGTGGTGAAACCATGTTTGATGTTGATAAAGTATGGCAAGCTTCCCTTTACCATGGCTTTCGTCCTTTGGTTTAAGATGCATGGTTATGTACTTATGTTACTTTACCCGGCCAACGTTTCGATATATATATCTGTAATGTATGTGTTTATGTACGTGGTTGTTTGTGCCAAGCAAGATTCAACGATATACGTTACGTTATGAAGTTTATTGGATTGTTAGTTCATATATTGATTTAATTTAATGGCTTATATAGCTTATAACCACTGATCTAAAACCAATCCATCGATAATATTTTTTGACCAGTAGAAAACACTTAAGTAAATTATTATATAACAAAACATGGGAGATTTGGATGAACTTCTAATCCAATGATTATAGATGGTATCATCTATCGTTTCGTGAAACAGTACACTTGACCAAGAGGCAAAGTTTGAACAAGATCGATAAATGATAACGACAATCCAAACTTCTAGCTAGCTAGCTAGCACCTGTTCATATATGTTTTTAAGTGGAGAAATAGGAGTATCTAATATACAAAGTCGGCCACTTAGTAACTTTACGTGTACATAACCAATAATATGGTATACATGTTTTGGTTTTTTATGGCGTGGGTTCTTGGTGAAATAGTGAAAAGATGAATGATTTCTACATCCATACAATTTGACGTGCACAATAGCACAGTATATATCGACAATAATTCATTGTTCTTCCAAATAACACCTGTGTGTCTATACTTATTACACTATAGAATATATAGGGTCTGACATTTTTTTTAAATGGGTTTCTATTCACCATTAGTTCTTCAAAAATGGACGATGGTTGATTGGGGGTACCAAGCCACTTGTCATCAACCATTGGAAGCATTAAATTTGACCCTGTCTAGCTAGTTCTGATACAAGACAAAGTGTGCTAGCTTCTAGTCAACACTACTATAGGTGAAATGCAACAAACAAATTAAAAACCAAGACTAACATTAACACTAAAACTAAGAGGCCTTAATTAGTTGTACCTCTAAGCATAATTTTTTGAATGAACTTGCTAGAAAATTTCATATGGATATTTATCGACAAACTGGAGTGTGTGACCTAGTTGACAAGGATCATATACTGAATAAATTGCGCAAGATGTATCTGTTCAGTGGTTAAGACTCAATGGTATAACCCTGAGGTCACAACTTCAAACCTCCAAGACGGCGATTTTCCCTTTCTCTTAGAATTGACGACCCTAACCCAGTGTACATTAGACCACCTCAATCTTGTGAGGCAAAGGATCGACGCCATGGTTGTGGTCCTTGTGGAGTCTTTTTCGATCAACTAAATACAAAAGATCGAGAATTCTGGCCTTGAGACCATTAGTGTAGCTAGCCATTATGAACTCCATTTTCAGCCAAGCTAAGATCCTAATGTAAAAGGATAGAAAATGATTATATGTAATATGATTACAAGATATATTGTAACCCTAAATAACGCAAAATAAATGACCAAAAAAAATAACGCAAAATAATACTTAGCAATCTTTAATAATATAATAGGATTTTTTTATCAAAAATAAACGAAATGAGCTTATTGAGGAAAGATAATTTCATGACAGTATAACCTTTTTTTGGGTAAGACAATCAAACAGCTAGTACTCTATATGACTGTATATGTCATATTCTTTTTTGGCTAATTAAAAAAGAAATCTTGCAAAAAAAAAAAGAAATCTTTAATAGCATTTGTCTAACTTCTTATGGACCGAATTAAGCAGGGGCGGAGCTAGGATAGAAGTATTGAGGGGGCCGACTGTATTGAGGGGGCCGTTTATGTTAGTTAAATATAGTAAATTTATAACTTAAATTAAGTAAATGACTTAAAATTGGTTTATAAATGTTCAATGTTCAAGTATTCATAACTTTTTGTTTAGATATCAGATTAAGACATATAATATATCAAATCGAAGCCCCAAAAGAGAGGAACAATATAAGTGAAAAACATTTGGATTGGGGGGCCATGGCCCCTACCGGCCCCAATGTAGCTCCGCCCCTGGAATTAAGTACATATAGTGATCTTCTCTGTACTATTAGACCCATAACCTAACATTTCGATTGTCCTCTCCATCTATTCGATCTCATTTCGATTAACATTGTCCTACTTTATCATCTGTTTTTTGATCTCACGAGTTACCTAATGTTTAATCAACAAATGCATGCATGCATGCACTTATATAACTTTACGTCTGGAATTTGATGTAACATCTTGTTAATGTGAGGAACAATAAGCAAATTTCAGACAAACTATAGTCCAAAATTTTCACCGCCTATATAATGTTGTTCATATTTAAACGTTCCTCAAAATTTTCGATTAATTGTAAGTTTGTAACGTACATCTTTAATGGCATTCCATATAAAGGACTAGTGATTAAACGATCACAGCTTCTTCAGATTGACCAAAATCGAATGAAATGTAAGGCAGATGCATGTGAAAACTGAACACGTTAGTTGACGAGTGTGTTTCGGCAATTAATTAACCAGATGTGGTCCACACACACATGTACAGTTAAACCTCTATAAATTAATAGGGTCGGAACCGGAGTATTTTATTATTTTATAGAGATATTAATTCATCGATAAATTAATATTTATTAATTTATAGATATTTTAGCGATAGAAATATTTCCAATTAAATAATACCAAGTATTGTCATTGAACAAAAAATTATACGAACTACAAAAATCATAAAAGTATAGTCAAACTATTAACATATTTACTAAAAATAAAATATGGATAATTTTTTAACAAAATTTGGATGATTGGTACTATTGTACATTCCTTATATAGTAATTATTAATTTATGATGTTATTGGAACCTTATATTTCTATAGGGCTTTTCTGAAAATTTATTATCTTATTATCTTATCGAAATTCGTCAAATTTTACACTAGCCGAAGTCGGAACCGGAGAAAAATATTAATTTACCGTTTTTATTAATTTATCGAGTATTATTTTATGGAGGTTCTACTGTATTTGCAATTTTGACCCTAATCATTTACAAAGACTTTCCTAAACTTCGATATCATTGCTTTTATCAATTACCAGATCAGAAGGGAAACTATATATAGTGCAATTATTATTCTGAATTGGAAAATCATATATTAAAGTTTGTTAGGTGGAAAACGTTGACATTTTTTCTTCTACTTATACTATAACATATGACTCCTTAGGACCTTATCGATCGTTTTAAACACACCCTATTTTAATTTCTATTTTGAGATTAAAAAAATCTTTGTAACAGCGGAAAAAAAAAGCATTAGGTGGAAAAATGACTTTTGAACCAAGACGTTGATCTTGTACAATATATCTATATCTTTTGTTTTGGATTCCTGTGATGCTATATAACATATAAATCATTACTAAATTGAGGAAAAGGTATAAGGTATCATTTTGATACATCAACCACCTCAAGGGGTTGGTTTAATGAAGTATGACAAAGTATCAATCGAACAGGTTGTAGGTTTGATCTCCCACTAATTTCCTTGAGATGAGGCATATGAAAATCTCCTTGTAAGAGCTTATTGAGCCCATTGGGTATTCCCATAACCTTAGACTAGGGCATCATTTCCTCATATTAAATTTTTTTTGAGAAAAAAAAGCAAACACCTAGACAAAAGAGACGAACATCTTTAGAAAAAAAATGTCCAACTTAACATTTGAAAGGCGATAGGGCCATCACCCATCACACATGCATTAATGATGAGAGAAAATTTTACGGTGAGAAGATGCATGGTGTTCCAGTCTAAGGACATGGAAGACTCAGAGAACTTTTATAAGAGAATTTACATATGTTTCACTTTAAGAAAATTAGTGAGACCGACGCTTGAGGTTGAGCACTCATGGTAGTACCATGATGTCTCGGGTTCGAGACTCCAGGGTGGCGGTTTGCCCTATTTCCTTTAGAGCTGGTTAGTAACCAGTTCTCATCCCTTGTGGATGCTCTAGACGAGTCCAAATAGTACTTGCGACGATCCTAATCCTTTCCTTATCCAAAAAAAAAAAGTGAGACCGATCACTACTAGAAAACACGCCAAAAAAGGACGCTTTTTTTAGCCTTTCTCGACAGATTAAGGCGTCGATAATTTCTTTCTCGACGCTTCATAAAAGCGTCGAGATTTTCAACGTCACAATTTACAGACAATAAAAAGCGTCGAGAATTACGACACAAAAAAGCGTCGAGAATTATTCCGACAGTGAAAAGCGTCGATATTTGGGGTCTCATACTAAAACCGATACTCATTCATGACACAGAAAACCGCCGATATTTGTACAAATCACGACCAAAAAAAGCGTTTGGGACGTTAAAAAGCGTCAGTCTTTGAAGTCTAGCGCCAAAACCAGCATCGAAATGACATATAAAAGTGTCTGAATTTGAACAACTCGTGACACATAAAAGCGTCGAGATTGTATGTATTTCAAATATAAAAAAATATTTATTATTTGAAATAGAAATAATAATACATCTTTACATGCTAACTGTCAATTTACACAACGACATGTATTCAACTCCTCCTTTCAGAGGGTTCATTGAAAATAAGGAACATGCTACTTAATACATAGCATTCATTCATAATACAACCCAGAAGAGGTAATCAAATAGGATGGATGTAGATGATGGCTTCAAAGCTAGACAAAATGCTCCCCTGCATTACATACATAACATTCCTCTCAATAAAATAGAAATTTACTAAGTAGGAAATCAATACAATGAAGCATAATGGGGTTATCATACACTGTCAAACCGTCATCAAAGAGATGTTTCTCTAAATCTTTTAAGAGGGATGCAAACTACAATATGTAGGCTTTGACATATAAATCACTCCTTTAATACAAAAAAGCCTCTGCTTTATCTAGGTTCAAACTAGGATAAGCTTGGTTTCCCCGCAAATCATAACAAGCTAAAGTGACATCGGTCAAATAACACTCATGTAAAGGTATTACCAATATAAGCTTTAGATAGAACACAAATATAATACTTCTTCTTCATGGATTCTTTCTACGACAACTACCCAAAATAGAGTTCCCAAGACCATATATTATGGTCATTCGGATTTTTCATCTATCAAACAGGAACCTAAGTTTTAACAAGCTATTGGAGGAACAATCAGCCTACAATCCATGATCTAGTCCATTAATTGATATATAATTCTCAATCTAGATAAGTTATCATGAAAGATTAATTAGACACATGCAATAACCTTTTCATACATCTCTATTTTAAGAGGTATCTCAAACCTGAGATATGAGAATTGAGCAACTTAAACAATTAGGCTTGAAATCATATATAATGAAAAAAAATAACAATAAGTACCCATGGATGTGAGCACAACGGACTTGGAGTACAACGTCTTCCCCACTCCATACCATATAACTTTGAAGATGAGGCCCCTGTACTTGGAAGAATACAATTATTCAATATGCATTTAACAAAAGGTGACAAAGTTTTCATACAACTAAAATCACAATTACAATATCCTGAGATCAACTCATCAAAATTCAAATAACATGCGCACTGATCACTCATATAAATTGAGATCAAATCTCCAACAAAAATGGGGTCATACACCAAAATCAAAACTAAAACAGACTATATGATGAAACAAAATCAAGAGAGGAATTGAACTAGAGTAAAAGAGACATCCCATAACAGAAGAAAGAACAAGCACACATGTTACATATATCCTGATCCATATGAGACGGGGAAAATCAGGCCTAAAGCAATTTTACAAGATCATCCTTGATTTTTCCATAAATTGCCCACTTGTGCATTAATTTTTTTGCCGGTCCAAGTAAGAACTATATAGATATACTACCGTTCTTTGCCATGTTCTCCTTCAGGTCAAAAATGCCACCACTATACAGACAGATTATATAATGAGTAGACAATACACGTCAGGAGATTCAAAATATTGCCCTTACTTTCAAGCCAAAGCACAAGAAAGAAACATTCTCCTATACAGACAGATTATATAACGAGTTTCAAGCATAAGTAATCAGAAGCTTACTTCTCCATCTTCCATCCCTTTCTCAATGTCGACTGTGACTTTGTAGCCTTCCCTTTCGAACTTCACATTTGAACACTGGTCCCAGAGCTGAAAGATTGGAAGAGACGGAAGAAAAAATCAGTCAGATATCTGAGAGTCACAAAAATTGATTGAGGTGCCAAGGGAAAAGGACCCTTGCGAATATATACTCAGCAACTGAAATGTATGAGGCTTTGCACATGCTGTTAAATAAACAACTAGTACTTTCAAACGGCATAATCACTGATTTGTAACTTCAAACAAAGTATTTCCATAAGCTAAGCTGGTGTTTAATTTATTTCATGCTATAATACCTACTGTGTGAATTGCTGGTACATTCCAAGACCAATTTGCCTATGATACACCTCATTTCGCCAGTTGCAGGTTCTCTTCCCAGGGCCAGGGGCGGGTTTAATGACATTTTCTCCCTCCAAACCTGAGGTTACAAATAGTGGATCAGATTACAATGAGAGGACTTTGCAAAAAAACAATTCCCTGGTAGAAAGACAGCAGGCATCATGTAATTTTGCTATTAAGACAAAGTTCTCTTAAATGACATTGTCACATCCATACCTTCATTGAACCTCCCATGTACAGATCTTCCAATGTTGCTTCTAACTCTACAATCACATCATCCCCCTTTACAATTTTCTCCTCGTCCTCCGTAGAGCCTCCACCAAAATACCTAACGACAGCTTAGATCGGTTATGAATGAACAATACGTTAATGAACTGACTTTTCATTCTTAAGCTGAAACAAAGTATTGAATTCTAAGGCAACCACATATGCAGTAGTGCAGCACAACCAACCGAGTCACAATTTGGTTTTATAGGGAAAACAAAATAGCCAGTAGATATCAACTCAATAGTTTTAAAGCAACAGACAAAGACACTAATGTGAACTCCAAAATCGCTTCCATCTTTCAGATCTATTCAATATATGCTAAATCAACAGTCAAGAAAGCCAACGCAAAACGCCACGCCACGCCAGTTGGAACACAGACTCAAGTAAGATCTACAGAAGCAAGAATAGTTAAAAGTTCCGAAATTCAGATCTACTGACATCTTATAGCGCAATGAATAAGTAGAATCCATCATTTGATTACGAATCAGTAAATGTATACTAAAACAGAGAAATTTCATATCGAACCACACCAACATACATTCAAGCACCAAAAACAGTCAAATCAAGCACCAGAAAAGTCAGATCGAACAACTAAAACTCAGATCCAAGCAAAAAAAAGCCAGATCCAGCCATACCTTGCAAGGAATCGCAATTATCGGCCTCCTTGCGAACAACATCGAGAACAGCGTCGATCAGTTCAGCACCTTCGGTGTACTGACCTTTAGCTCAGTTGTTTCCGGCGCCGGACTGGCCGAAGACGAAGTTGTCCGGCCGGAAAACCTGGCCTTAAGGTCCGGCTCTGATGCTGTCCACGACTCCGGGCTCCAGATCCATGAGAACGGCCCTGGGAACGAACCTTCCATAGCTTGCCTCGTTGTAGTAGACATTGATCCTCTCGAGTTGCAGATCTGAGTCGCCCTGGTACCTTCCGGTGGAATCGATCCCATGCTCGGCGCAGACCACCTCCTAGAACTTGGCTCCGATCTGGTTACCGCACTGACCACCCTGGATGTGAAGGATTTCCCTCATTTTTGAGTTTTCGGCGGATATGGCACTTACTGCTTAAGGTTTGAGTGTTGAAGAGTGAGATCGAGAGAGCACGGTAACTGATTAGGTTTCGTTTCTGAATTTCATTGGGTAGGGGATATTGGGCCGCATGGGTTTATTTGGTAAATGAATAGTCGTTCATATCTCGACGCTTTAAAGGGCCAATTGGACGCTTATATGCGTCGTATTTCTCCCGACGGTAAAAAGGGTCGAAATTTGTTATTTTTATTCCGCGTGTCCAATTTTTTTCTCGACGCATGTGCAAACCGTCGATCAAAAAGCGTCGTTTATTAGCGTGTGTTCTAGTAGTGATGCTTGAGGTTTAGCTAACATTTTAGATGTAAATTAAGTGTCCGTTTCACACTAACATTTTAGATGGAACATCGAACAAAGCCTTGGCTAAACGTAGTTTCAACAAAGAGATGCAAGTTAAAGCTAGGTCTTTCATAAAAATTCTACAACTACACCACAAGTCTACACATATTCGTACGGCCACTTCAATTTACTCCGAGCCCACAATAAAGTCAGGGAAGATGTAAACCACCTAAACGTGACAGTAAATAATAAATTAACTCGTGAACAAGTACAATGTAGGCGTTGTGCTACATTAAATGAGACCGATCATTTAACCCAGCCAGCTAGAGATACGTCTAGTTCTCTTTACCTTGAGTTTATAAATAAGCACGTATGATCCTCATTGGCTCCCACTTGAACTAGCTAGAGCAAGCTATTGTAATGGCTTCCAAACCAGGGTTTCTCACCAACTGGCCATGGGCTCCTCTTGGCAACTTCAAGGTTTTGTGCCCTACCTCTATCTCTTTACTTAGTTTTTTTCTTATCAATGTTTTGAGCTTGATATATATTATGTATGTTATGTTCATATACAACAAGTTGTATCCATGCTACTTTGTTTTTTGCTTGTCATGAATTCAAAGAATTTACATAATGAAGGCAACCCTCAAATACGTACTGTGAGGAAAAGTTTAAGAACGTTTTATGTACGTTCTTTGACGTTTATATTCACATGAAATGTATATATGGCACATGTACAAATGTTTTTCCTTCTGACTATTGGTACAGCTGGAGTTTAGGTCGAATAAATCTAATATTAACGTCGTCATAATATATAATTACCTCTCGACTAATTATGGTTTTTCATGTTTAGTATATGATTCTGGCGCCATGGGCTATGCACAGCATATACTCGTACATGATCAAAGGAGACGAGCCCGATACACTATATCTCC
Source organism: Polygonum maritimum (assembly GCA_963924305.1). Classification (NCBI taxonomy): domain Eukaryota; kingdom Viridiplantae; phylum Streptophyta; class Magnoliopsida; order Caryophyllales; family Polygonaceae; genus Polygonum; species Polygonum maritimum. Next base: position 42,694,049 of record OZ002731.1, on the reverse strand, counting down.
TCATTATCCCGTTCCTTCTCTCAAGGATGCTTCACAACCAACTCTGGATCTCCCTTTCGCGTTATCGTAATGCGAAAGGGAATAACCTCATTGTCGATAAGAGCATCGAGTTTGACCAAGTTGACCGGGAACGAAACTGGTATGAAAAAAGAAAATTATATACAAAGTTGCTTACAAAAGGTTTGTCTGTTAATCCGACCCGAACCCACTACCCATATATATGTGAATAGGGCAAAACACGCCCTAACCCGAATCGGGCCCAAACCCACTTTTTTGGGCTGGCTGGTAGCTTCGGCCCAATCACACAAATGGGTAGTGGGTTTAAGACTGTAAGTCAAGTTTTTATGTTCGGGTCAGGTCGGGTCGAGTTTGTATCATGATTGTAACGTGATAAATGTTGAACTTATAACAGGGATGATCAGATAATATTTACCGGAATCCTATTCTACGGGGCGTACTCGATCATAGAAAAGGCAAGGGGATTGCCGGTTTGGAGAACGGACGGCGTGATTCTAACGGCGTTACTCCACGGGGGCCCGGTGGAGTTCCTATACTATTGGCTTCACAGAGCCTTGCACCACCACTATCTATACTCTCGTTATCACTCACACCATCATTCTTCCATTGTCACTGAGCCCATTACATGTAAGAAGATCGAGCTACGTTCATCTTAGCCCACCAATTCATTTCTATAGCTTCATCTAGTTGCGTACTATATTTAGACCGGGTCGGTTTGGTTTGGTCCGGTTCGGTTGTTGTTGTTTTGAGCTAGGGTTTCAGTTCGAATTTGGATCGTTCTAATTTACGAGTCAATATATCCGGTTGAGTCGACGAGTTAAGAAAAATGACGAGTGGGGTCAACCGAGTGGATTTTGGGCCTAGATGAGCTTGGGAAAATCGGGTTTGGATTGCTTTTTGGCCCATTGATTTTTCGGGTCGAGTCTTGACCCTAGAATGATTTGGACGGTGAAACATCGTATTTTCGTGCCGGGTTGAGTTAACATGACAATATACCACATTTTATAAGAATTTTTTTGTTAATATTTATAAGAATCATAGGTAATTGTTAAAAGAAAAGGCTAAATTTTCAAATATACATGTATATTAATTTGATGCATTTTGTTTGTTGTTGAAATTTGCAGCCGTTATTCATCCATTCGCGGAACACATATCATACTTCTTACTCTTCGCAATACCACTTATGACGAGCATCTTCACAAGCACAGCCTCGCTCGTGTCGTTATTTGGTTACATTACCTACATTGACTTGATGAACAACATGGGCCATTGTAACTTTGAGCTCATTCCCAAGAGCTTGTTCTCTGTCTTTCCTCCTCTCAAGTATCTCATGTACACACCCTCGTAAGTATCTTAAACTTGCATCAACATATCTCAAATCCTCCAAATTGAGATGAACAATAGCTGACATTGCTTATCTTCTTAGGTATCACTCCCTACATCATACTCACTTCCGGACTAACTACTCGTTGTTCATGCCTTTCTACGATTACGTGTACGGGACAATGGACGAATCCTTGGACAAGCTTTACAACACTTCACTCGAGAAGCCACAACATTCGCCGGATGTCGTATACTTGACACATCTCACAACTCCACAATCAATCTACCATACGAGGCTCGGATTTGCCTCTTTGGCGTCGAAGCCTCTTAGCTCTAAATGGTACTTATGGTTGATGTGGCCTGTCACGTTATGGACCATGATCTTGACTTGGATATACGGGCACACGTTCGTCGTTGAGACAAACACCTTCGAGAAGCTTAGATTACAATCTTGGTCGATCCCTCGGTACACTACTCATGTAAGTTAGCCAATTTAGCCATGTTTTCACGCATTGTAATGGCTTTTGATTCTTACCCTATGCTCTATAAACTTGTTCAGTACTATCTAAAGTGGCAAAGAGCTACACTTAGTAGATTGGTCGAAGAAGCCGTACTCGAAGCCGACGACATGAACGTCAAAGTCCTCAGTCTAGGACTCTTGAATCAAGTAAGTAGCCATCTATGTCACTTAATCCTTACAAGTTTATGGCTGTCTGAACACTTGATTTGGTTGACAAACACTTTCAGAGTCAAGAGATTAACCAGAATGGCGAATTCTACATCCGAAAATACCCGAAATTGAAGGTGAAGTTGGTTGATGGAAGTAGCTTAGCAGTGGCTGTCATCTTGAATAGCATCCCTCAAGGAACGACAAGAGTTTTCCTCAAGGCAAAGCTCTCTAAGATTGCTTACTCCATTGTATTCACACTTTGCCACAATGGCGTCGAGGTAATTAATTTGCGATTTGGTTGGTCTACAAGAACAATACACTACATAGATTGGGATTAATGTTTTGGATCACATGTATACGTAGGTTGCTACCTTGAGGCAAGATGAGTATGAGAAGCTTAAACTCTCGATATTGCCCGAGTACAAGAAGAACCTGGTCCTTTCAAAAGGATGTACTTACAAGGTAAGTGTAACATGTATTGATTTGTACACAGTTATATGACGGTTTGTGCTTAAGTACTAAGTCTTGTTCTTGATTTGAAGACATGGTTAGTTGATGAAGATTTGACGGAAACCGAGCAGTCAACGGCTTTGAAGGGAACAATGTTCATTCCCATCTCTCAATTCCCTCTGAATAAATCACGCAAAGATTGCTCCTATCTTCACACTCCTTCCATGATTGTTCCATCATCTCTTGGAAACTTGCATGCTTGTGAGGTATGTATGCCTATCTTGGAGTTTTTGTAACATATGAAAACTGAAACCTAAAGGAAACGAATCTAGTCTAACTTTCGAACTTCAACTTGTGGCAGAATTGGCTACCGCGTAAGGCGATGAGTGCATGGCGCATAGCAGGGATCATTCATGCAATGGAAGATTGGAATGTTCACGAGTGCGGTGACACCATCTTCAACGTCGAAAAAGTTTGGAAAGCTTCCCTTTTCCATGGCTTTCGTCCTCTGTCATCTCTATCCTAATTTCCATCTCATATATGGAATCCTATGGCAAGCTTCACTTTGCCATCACTACCTTAATCTCTACTTCGTATATGTATTAGTTTGGCAAGCTTAATACTCTATTATTCTGGCCTTCGCCATGGAAGGATTTCGTCCTTCTCATCTCTAGTGTGATCACTCTACTTCATGTAAGATAAATCATGCTATAATATATGTAATGCATTCACTCTACTAATATATTGCAGACCATAAGGTAGAAGTTCCACTTGCTGAAAATCATTATAACATTTACATTATTTGCTCTTATTTCATTACCTGTTTCCTTCCTCACAGTTAAGTAAGATGATCAACTATAGTACCCTATCTTTGTGCTTCCTAAACTAAAGCCTGAATTTCAGCCTAAAACACTCTTAGAATTAGAAATTAAAATGACATGCCTTTAGAAATTGATCTCAAAACCAATTAAGTGTACTGACCACAAACAGAAGAAAAGCAAGAATATCAAGGCAGAAGCAATATGAATTGAAGAGAAACATACTGGAGAGTGGAGATTATGGCTGTAACACTGTGCTTAGCAACAGTATTCCACAAATCACAGCAACATTGGTAGTACGCCGGCGGAAACTGGTACAACTAACTTCTTCAGTCTCTACTTTGTTGTGTCGCTGGCTTCAGCGGTTTTCAGGGGGCACTGAGAAACATACGGCTTGAGCTGCAAGCAGAAAAACACTAGTACATTTAGCAGTGACGCTCGTCGCCATCAAGGCGTGAATCCTGTAGAACTAATTACTCAAAGCAGAGCATATAAACATAGAGAAAGACACACTTGACAAAGCTCAAGCAGTTCCATGTATTGTCTTTCAGAAACTATGCCAACAGTAGTGCAATATATCTCAATTATGCATCTGAAATTTGAATTGACATTAGGCCAAGTATGCATCTATTCTTTCTTCACAACTTTCACTAACAGCTTGCTTTTCCACTAGTGCATATCCCTCTCATTCATACAATCATACAAACACACAAAATGGCACAATACTTACACCTGAACATGGATACCATACCTTAAACTCTGTCAAATCAGGCACAACATAATTTGGCAATTTTTCTTGCACCACAACATACCCACCTGCACCAAGCTTCCCCATGTCAATAACCAAACTCATTCAATGATGATGAAAAATACAAATCTTTATGAGCTCACTAACCCTCATAGCTATCAGTAAACAGAGAGAAAGGATTATGAAAACAAACCTTTTCTGGTGTGAAAACCAGTTGGCTTGCAATTCTTCCCTTTATAGTAGTTCCTTGGAGCCCTCTTGGACGACAGAATGTCGAGCGATGACGTCCTCTTTCTTCTCATCGCCCTTGCCAATCCTGTTAAAATCCCTAGCGCCATCTTTCTTGTATCTTCCTTCAACCAACAAACAATGGCATTCAATTTTTTCAAAAAATAAATCAACAAGAAGAAACCCTAGAAATACATACAACATTACACCAAGTTCAAACCTTTTGTAGACTTTGAAGAGGCAGAGTAGATTCCCCTACGCCGGCGATGACGAATTCGAACTCCCGATTACTGATCCTCGATCTCTCTGGTTCTAGGGTTTCGTCGTTTTTGCAATTCAGTTGACTGAACTTGAGCCTGTTTTTTTTTTTTTTTTGAAGACATGCGATTAATTAAAAAAAAACAAAACAAAATTATTTAACTCTTTCTTTTTCAACCTAATTTTTTTTTTCTAAACCCTGAGAAAACTCCTAAACCCCTCTATGGCGATCGACCACGAATCCGCCGTTTCTTCCGCCGGCGCCGGCGCCGGAGCTGACGAGATGCCGATATCTGCGTTCAAAGATCTCTTGTCCTTCGGCGTCTGCCACCAGTGCATCTCTCGATTGTTCGGCGATTGCAAATCTAGTTATGATGAAATCGGCGATTGTAAGGATGATGGTTCTAGGGTTTGCCGTTTTTGTTGGGGGATTTTGCAGTTTAGTTTTGTAAACGGTGACGGAAATCTTGCCAGACACGGTTCCATTAGTGAATTTGCTGGTTCGATTTGTGAATTGGTGAAGAGAGAGGGGTTTCAAGCTGAGAGCTTTTCTCTCGAGGTGTCTATACCGTCATCTGTCAATGAGAATGCCATGTGGTTAGAAATCTAATTCTGTTTGATTTTGTGCTTATGGAAAATATCAATTGTTTACTAAGAATGGTTCCAATGCATGTAGTCTATCTCTGAAAGACAAGTTTGGGGATGAAGAGTGGTTTAAGGAGAGGTTTCAGAGTGAAGCTGTTTCAGTAAAAGATGTGTTGAAGTCATTGATAGCAAGTCCTCTAGAGAAACTTTTGCTGATGGTACTTTGTTGCTCTTTGTATTGTATGTTATGTGTTGAAATTGTAAGTGTAGAGTTTTCTCATTTGAGAAATTTGTGGAAATTTGCAGGACCTTAAATCTGGTTCAGGCAATCTTCGTGTCCGTTTGACGTACACTTCGCTTGAGGAACACGTCAATGGTGAAAATAAGGCGGACGCAAACTTTGCCAAGAAGAGGAAAATAGGTAATGCTTAATAATAATGATGTCAAATTTCTGTGACTTGCTTATTATGTGTTCAGTTTCTTGAATTGAAGTGTAGGTTTCATGATGTAGTAATTTTATTAGCCTGTCAATGTTATTAAGTGGAACCATATTTGCAGACTATGATAATAATACTCACCTCTTCAACAAAGCCGCCTAGTTCATTAGTTGAAAATTAGGACATTTTGTGGATGAAGCAACATCAGATTTTATAATAGTCATTCTGTGCAAAGTTTGGCCAAATCTTGCAAGCTTAACTATGGAGTCACTCTGATGGTGTAGGGAAAGAGCAAGGGGAGGATAGTTCTGATAATAGGGGAGCCTCTGTCATAGAGAGATGCTCTGGAACCACATTGAAGGTAACTTTTAAATCTTTAAGTGAGATGCTTGGCTTTACAACCTTCCAGCACACCTTTTATGTTTAAGTGATATGTATCTCTTCTCTGTTTGGTTAATGACCTTTCAGGTCTCAGCCTGCCGTTTGGCATGTAATTGCTACAGGACATCTGTCTATATTGGTGGTCGATACTTGAAGGTACTAATCTATATTGTTTCCTGATTTTCCATCATTGATAATGCAGACCACTATATACTTTCAGAGTTTACAGTTTTCGTCATTCTAATGTTGCAGCTTTCAAGAAATGTAAGCCAAACCCGTTGGATAATTGATGATGAACGAATGGGAGAAGCATCTGTTGAGGTCTTTCTTGCTATGTGAATTTTTTTGATACTGTATCATGTATCTTATTGAACCGTCATCATGGTGAAATCTAAGACTTTGTTGTTATACTTCAGGAAATTTTAGGAAATGTCATTTTTCCTGCATGCCAAGCAGATAGTTACAAGTTCCATGCAGCTGGTAGAGAAGATATAGATGTACTGGACATGTGAGTTGAGCTTTAAAACTTGTTATGATAAGTATGATTCAAACTGAAAATGGGAATACAATCTGCTAGGTCCGCATGCTAGGCTCAGGCCGGCCTTTTCTCGTTGAGATTCAAAATGCTCGTGTTGTCCCAACTGAAGATCTTCTAAAAGAGATGGAGATGAAAATAAACAGTTTGGATAAGAAATTGGTATTGTCTACAATACCTTCCCCATCCCTTTTCTATTAGTTTATAAGTTCTTTTTGCATTTCATGTCAATGAGAATTTATTTTGTCCTTAGATTAAGGTGAAAAATCTTAAGCTGGTAGACGAGCAAGGTTGGGCACTGATGCGTGAAGGTGAATCTGAGAAACAGGTTAGCTTCTCATTAGGATTGCTTGATATCTCATTGAGTCGAGCTGTTGCTATCAAATAGAATTGATTTATAAATCATATTCTACTCTGCTTGTTTTGATCTTGCAGAAGCAATATGCTGCATTAGTTTGGATTTCCCGTCCGTTTGAGGATCAAGACTTGCAGACTATATGTTCACTTCAAGATTTGGTGAGTTTTGCTTCCAATACTACTGCTAACAAGAAATCTTTCCTGGTTTCATTCCTATGTTCCTATTTTCAGGATTCTTGTATTTTTACATCTTGGTTTAAAATTGTAACTACCTCCTGTTGCCCTTGTCCCTATGATGAATAAAAGTACTATGTTTTATGTCTATGAATCAGAAACTAATACAGAGAACGCCTGTAAGAGTTCTTCACCGTCGAAGCCCTTTGGAGCGTGAAAAAATCATTCATTGGTGAGTTAGTCGTATGCTTGGGCGAACTATAACTGACTGCAGATTCTACATATAATCACTATGATTCTAGCCAGACATCTAATGACATGATTCTCCCTCTAGGATGAAGATTGAGAAGGTTGAAGGAAACTCGCACTATTTCCTTTTGCATTTATGTGCTCAGGTATTTCCTTTCTTCACTACATCTCTTATGATGGTTGAAAGATTAGCTTTCTCTGCCATCAAAACCTGAAAGAACTTCACTGTATGGGTTATGGTGGTTAATGAATATATGCTGAATGATGGGTCGACCTGCCATCTTTATTTCAGGCTGGAACATATATCAAGGAGTTCGTCCATGGAGATCTTGGCCGCACTCATCCTAGGTACATGTACATTGGAATCATATTGTCCAGTTGAATAGCCGATTCTTCGTTATGGTTTTGCTTATTCCTCTCCTTTTTGCAGCATTGGGTCGATTCTTGGATGCACAGCAGAGATCTTACAGCTTGACGTGACGGATGTCAAGATGGACTGTTTCTGACTCGTGTCCAAGGCGCAATTAGCTCGGCGGATTTCTCGATCACCCGCCACATCGTTTTTTTATGTTGGATGCTGGAATCAAGTTTTGCTCTTTTTACATATTACGCTTAGATGTTTAGAAGCTTGACCAGGCCAGAGAAGCCCGCTCAGATTGGATATGGCCTATGGGAGATTCCATTGTGTCCATTATCAAGGGACTAACTAAATTTTTGATAGAAGGGACTAACTAAATTATGTTAACTTTAATGGACTGTATTTCTTGAACACTCATTCTGTCAAGAGAAATCACTGATATGGCTAAGCAGTCTAGAATGAACCCAAGAAAAGCACTATATTTGCTATGCATACTTGTTCAAATACATCAGTGTTTTTGTCTAAATTTGATACCTTTTTATGACTTTGCCTACACCAGAATATGCACCCAAATCTACACTAATTTAATTGCAAAATGTGTTATTTTGTTTTTATTTCAGTCAAAATATAAGCAATGAGAAAAGTATATGAAACAATTGGTAAATCCGTGTTATAGATAACAGATCGGGTATCCGGTTTTTTTGGGAAATCTTAATTGCAAAATGTGTTATTTTATTTTTATTTCAGTCAAAATATAAGCAATGAGAAGAGTATATGAAACAATTGGTAAATCCGTGTTATAGATAACAGATCGGGTATCCGGTTGTTTTGGTAAATCCTGAAATCGGATCAGAAAACTATACATCCGAATACCCGGATTCCGGAAGAAGAAAAACAGTTCGTAGTCCGATTTCCGGTCCGGATTAGACCGGTTTCGGATCAAATATAAACGGGTCATATCATATTCGGTTTCGGTCGGGTTTGTCTGTTCGAATGGCTTTGTGCTCCCTCCTCGCCCTGTAAACCCCCCAAACACCACAAAAAAAATCTTCGCGATAGCCATGTCCATGGAATTCCCCATTTCCACAAGCCTCAGCAAAATTCGGTGCTCAGTTTCTTCAATCTGCCAAATCCCTCCGAATTCCGCTTCGGAATCCAATCAGTATCGCCAGAGAGCGACGAACAATCGTCCATCAATACGGACTTTGCACTTAAGAGGAATTAGGCGTGGCGAAGTGCGTGTTCTAGCTAGGAGTTCTTCGTCAGAGGAAGATTCTCATAACAATGGCGGTGTTTGGGAAGATTCTGGAGTGGTGGAAGTGATCGGGATTGGGAGTAGAGTGGATTCGGTGCTTGATTACTGTTTGAGCGCGTCTTCTTTCTCTCGTTCCTTGAGATTTTGGTAATGGAAGGAAATTAAATTGATTTGTGAAGCTTGTTGCCTATTCTAGTTTCGCTCTTGTGGTTTAATTTGTTGTTTTAATGATTTGTTTAGTTGATTTGTGAATCTTAGTGCATGTTCTTACACAAACTCAATTCTCATTGTAGGAATGTTATCGTAACAGAATCAGAGACAGGAAAACTACAACAGAGACTCCTTGATAGAGGTTTACATTTAATTTCTTACTTTGCATTTTTGAGTTCTCTTTCCCCAATCAGTTGATATATTTCTTATGTTTTGATTACTGGAGGGAAATTATGGTTTGATGTTGATGAATCTGCTTTTACTTCAGTTGAGTATAGTCCATCTCAAGGACAGAGTTTTGTCTTGAAAGAAATAGGTTTTCAATCATTTCTTGCGTAATTCAACAGAACAATAGTGGATTGTTTGTTTCGTCTTTGCGTGTTGCGTTTGATATTCTGGGGATCAGATGTGTTTGTTCATTTTGATCAAAACAGAATTCTTTATTTTTTTTTAGTCATTTCAGAGAATATGCAGGAGCATCTAATGTAGGTGAAGTATGTAAGGGTACCACATATTTAAATTTCGGTTAAATGTTCAGTTAGCATTCTATGGTTGGGTAGGTTAGGCTTCTTTGCATAATCAGAACCTTCGTAATGCTAAATCTTATCGTTGCCCTGTGCAGATAAAAATCCAGAACTTATAGAGGCTCCATTGTATCAACAATCATGTCACAAAGGAGTCGTACTTGTTTGTACTTTCTTACCCCTTATCACTTATCTCTTATGTCAAATAATTTCTCATTTGTACTTTTACTTGAAGGAATAAAAATTGGCTCTTCAAATGAGTTTATTTTTGTGCCTTGCTGAGTTTTTTCTTCTTATTCTGTGCATTGCTTTCTAACATGTCTTCTCTTGTTCTAGGTCGCCACTGCAGGCTATGACAATGATCATACTACAGCTGTTGATATTCTGAGAAGAGTGAGATCTGCAAATGGATTAGTAGTTGCTATTATTCTAAGCCCGTTTGACTTTGAAGGACGTAGACGCCAGGATGAGGTAAGACTACGTTCCATCCGATTACCCCAGTGTGCCATATATATATTGAATGATTTTGGATGGGTTCTCTTTTTTGTGTTGATTAGAAGTTCTATTGGGTTTCTAGTGATTATTATGTAAGCATCTTCTTTTTGAACTTCTGTTCATGTTAGAATTTAGACTATAGAACAGCCTATGGTTCAAGCCACTTTTAGTTTAGAGAACCATAGCTTTTCATATATAATCGCTGTAGTTCTTTCCACGATGATTTGAGATGGACCTGAATTTAATCCTGCATGTACAATGCAATTTGCAGGTTGGAACTTTACTCAAGAATATTCAAGAATGTACAAATTTTTGTATTGGTAAGTAGGATGCTCATCTTTAGTTGTTCAAACACTTTTGCAATAAGCTGTCTGTAATATTTCTGAGCTATTTTAGTCAGCGAGTAAAGAAATTGTACTTTTTTCTTCTAACCTGTTTTAGAAGAACAATTAAGCTGTGCGCTGATTTCTTAAAACATCCACTGATGTTAGTCTGTTAGAAAGGTCATTGTTTCCTCGCTGCTGTGAACTTATGCTCAGAATGGGTTTTGGTAATGACGCTCAAGGACGCTCAACTGATTAATTTTGCTACTTTTGGTAAACAGAAATCGATATCAACAGCTTGCTGAAGATGGATTTGGTAACTCTTGATGAAGCACTAAGGACAACAAACAGGGCTGTTTCCTTGGGCATCAGTAGTGTTGCTGTTCTGATATCTGTGAGTCTTGCCACTATTAGTCTCATGTTTAGGTATTTCTTAGCTCTGTGTTATAGAATTGATATTTGACTGATTTGATTTTTACAGGACATGCACATAAAGCATATCGATTGTCCAAATAATCAAATGCAAGAGCTCGATATTCCACGAATAATAAAGGTGTGTTTAGTCATCAGTCATCACCATTTTCTAACCAAATATCTGTATAATCAGATTTCCATTACCTCTCCATTTATTATCAAATGTACCCCTGGTATGTATTAATTTTTGGGTTATTGGGTTGACCATGATGATTCATGATTGACTGGTTAAAATCTACACACAGTGAATGGCAATGAATTATAGTAATTTTTCAAAATTGGCATGATTCTCCTCCTAGACTTATTTCTACAAGATGCTAATCTGCTCAATTCCAGGTCTTGAAAAGCTACAAGGAGGGTTCACTTGGTTTTGGTGTGGGGCATAATGTTCAAACTTCCATTTTACAAGCTGCCTCTCATTGTCCTTTCCTATCACTTAGACTCAAGGTATGATGATAAATGCATCTATTATATGTTGAATGTCAGTTTTCACCTTTTTTTTATGGGTAATAAAATACTGATATGGGAAAATATAATAACAATGTACATTATCTGTATCCTTTTACTATATTTCAGGACCTAGATGGGCTAGCTGTATGCATTCTTTCAAGCGGAAATGTTGATGACTGCAATTCTGTGCCTACAATTCTGCATGCTTTTCGTCAATTGACTGAATGTGAGCAGGACGTAATGATATCTGTAGTGCATGATCCTGATCTTGAGCCGAATGTTGTAACAACCACAATCATTACTGTATGGTAAGATATTTACAAGAAAAATCTTTCCCTGTGTGGTTGTTGAAACTTTTAATGTTTCTCTCTAAAAGAGTTGATTATTTTATCAACGGCACTGTTCATTCCCATTTCCTATTTTAACAATTGCAAAAAATTTATTTTATAAAATCTATGACTGGGTTTGTATTCATTCGGCTTATAATGTTTTTCCAGCTCCTCTAAACCGAAGTTGCTGAAGAAAAGTAGCTTGTTGTCCAAATTAGTGGAGCATATTCCATCTTTCTTCAGTTTTCTGAGGAACCCTAGCCCTGAATTAGAAAGCTCTCAACCAGATAATCTTGTGAAAGAGATTTCCTCGCTTCCCACATTTGCAAATCCTGGAAACAAGGAAGTTGCCGAAAATGCGCGTGTTGAAGCTCCAGTTGTAGGCTTTGACATGCGTTCTAGTGAACTCCAAACAGTTTCTAGTGAAAGTTCGGATGATGTGCATATCTTCAGGTATCATCTTTTAACCATGTAACATGAAAATTCTGATTTGAGCATGTTCAACTATTTAGATTGTTAAAAATCTTTAAATTACAGTGGTAATGGCAATGTGGCTCCTCTAGATGCAACTGAGGTTCAGTCTTCAGATTCTAACGCCGAAACGTCTAGCTATTATGAAGGTATATATAGCAAAATCACTGTATATAGCAAGTAATTCAAGTTATTAATTGACTATTTACATCTCATTTTGAAACTTTTATTCAGAAACGATAGGTTTTCAAAGGGAGCCACTTCTGAATAGAGATATTGGTATGGCAAGTAAAAGTGGAGATGAATTGATTAAAGATGGTGCTGTTAATGGAACTTCCATAGGATTCGATAAGCCAACTATTTTCCATCTTCCAGTTGGTGTAAGACATTCAAGCAATGTGGACTACTCAAAAAATACTGTTTCTACTGGGAGATTAAATCAACAGTCAAAAACAAAAGACTATATAACAAATGAAGAATTATCCATTCCAAATGGGTATGAAACAACAGACGTGCTATTTGCTGATGGGAATAAAAAGCAAGGAATTCTTTCTGCTCGGGCAGCATCAATGCTGGTAAGTATTCTGATGGATGTAAATTCTGGCGTTTTGGGTGCACAAAACATGTGCTTATTTCTATATTGTTTTCCAACAGGAAGCAGAACGGTATTCTGAGAAAAAATGGAACCGAGTACTAGAAATTGAATATAAAGGAGGAAACTACAAGGGTCATTGTCAGGGAGGTCTTCCTGAAGGAAGGGTAATTATTTGCAAACTAGAAATCATCCGAAAGAGTTAAGCACAATTTGTTCTCAAGTTTTATGTTTCTATGTCACAGGGACACCTTCAATTTTCAGATGGCAGTGCATATGAAGGAATGTGGCGTTATGGAAAAAGATCGGGTCTTGGTACCTTTTACTTCAGTAATGGAGATGTATTCCAAGGAACATGGAGGGATGACCTTATGCATGGAAAGGTTGAACTAGCTTATGCCCTGTTTCTATAACCCCTATAAGAAAAAGCTTAAATAATATGTGGCTTAAAAAACCCTCTCTTAAGTTATACTAAGATGGATAAATGTCTCATAATGGTGCAGGGCTGGTTCTACTTCCATAATGGAGATAGATGGTTTTCAAACTTTTGGAAGGGGCGGGCAAATGGCGAAGGGCGCTTTTATTCAAAGTCTGGTGAGATCTTTTATGGTCATTTCCAAGATGGATGGCGAAATGGACGCTTCCAATGTGTAAAGCATGATGGAACCAGGTTCTTGTAAATTTCAGAATTGCTTCTTCATTGTGAGATGTGATCTGGCCCGTTTATGCATTTCAATCTGATCTACTGAATTCTTAATTACCAGGTTTGTAGAAGTATGGGAAGACGGGGTCCTTGTACAGCGCGAGCAGTCGGATTTTAGTACTAGCTCCGGCTCAGGTGACAAGAGCAATATTAAATGATCCATGTACATATGTGGATCTAAACTAGCCTGGAGTTAGGATTTTCAGGTTTAGATCAATGGTTACGCAATTTTTACTGCAAGTATCCTTGTAATGTCTATAAAATGTTGTATACAATGATGAACATTTTTGGTCATAACCTCACTTGAAGAGTTGAAGTTCTTATTAGGTTCAATGTGCAACAAGGGGAAACAGATTTGTGTAATTTGTAATTGTGCACAAGATTAAAGATCTGATTAGGTTAATAGTAAGCAGCTTGCCGTGATCTTTTCTGTATACATGTGTGTCTGTTTGGTTGTTACTTGCATTGGAGGACATTTGCTATGATGACGACATTTTCCTATTGCAAGAGTCCAATTTGGAGAGAGGCTGAGAGTCTCAGAAACACGTGATGATGAGCATTCCTTATTCTTCTTTTTTTTACTGCATTTGTATATTTGGGTTTAAGAAATTCATTTTTTTCCTTTAACCATTGCAGAGCTGATGAGGAAACCAAAGGAATTTGCAGATGAGATCAGCCCTTTCTCCTCTCTCCTGTCTCTTTCAATCCTCAGACTTTCACATTTCTTCTTCTTACTTGTTTTTCTCTGTTTTCTTTATTCAAATAATTCACTTTATTTTCAAATCTTAAAAGAAAAAAATAATGGAGGCAGCTGTTGGGTACGTCTAGTATTTATATAACTCCACCTTGAGAGAGCCCTTCCCCTGAAAATTAGTTTCTTTCCAGAATGATTTAATTAAGCTTCCAAGAGGAGATTAGTTAGTTAATTAATTGAATTAAATGGGGACGTCAAACAATACAAGCAGTAATGGAGGAAGAGTGAGACAGTATATAAGATCGAGTGTGCCGAGATTAAGGTGGACTTCTCATCTTCACCAATCTTTTCTTCTCGCCATTGAAAAGCTTGGTGGTCACAACAGTATGTTTTTCTTCTAAACCAATATTATTATCTGTACTAATTATTATTTTGTGTGTTTAGATTTTGCTTTATAAATTCTATGTGGTGTTTTATGTCTGTAGGAGCAACGCCTAAGCTAGTTCTGCAACTCATGGACTACAGAGGCCTTACTATCTCACATGTCAAAAGCCATCTACAGGTTCTGTAATTATATGTAGTTTTATGATGATATTGATATTCTTAAGGTTTAATTAATAATTGCTTCTTGGTGCTCATTATTTATGCATGCTGACTTCATGAAAAACAGATGTATAGAAGCATGAAGATTACTACTGTCAAACAAGGTGATAAGTGTTCCTGTTAAGTTAGTTTTTAGCCTGGTGATCATGATGCTACTTATAATGTGTTGATTTTCTCTGTTAATCAAATATATTAAATAAGATTTCATTTATTTATAATGGGTAAGTAATGTATGGTTTGCACTAAATTCAGACATTAATTCTATCCTTTTGCTTCCTTCATTTGGGCCTGATTGAAGAGGTACCATAACAACAGTTAACATGAAAAACCATGGTCAGCTTAGTTTCTTTGCATTGTGTTTTTTACACTAACAACTCTCATTTTCCTTCTCATCTGAAGCAGCAGACAGGAGTTTGACCCATAAAAAGCATCCTCCTGATACAAAATTTCATCTTCATAATGATGATGTGGAAGATCAAGAAGCAAAGATATCAATAACTGGATTTACCCCTTCAAAAAGGTATTCTTTTCTCATACTTCCATTATTTGTGAGATTAGGTAAAAACATAACCAAAAAATTTGTATACAATATAAAGTCCCTTTTCACTTGTGTTGTTTTCATAAAGTTCCGTTCTTTCTTTCAAATGGCAAACATAGAGGTGTACAGAAGATAATGTTTCCTCTGCTGGTTCCTTGCAAATAATTCAACTTGTTTGTTACCTTATTTTTCTTTCTGCCTTTGAAAAAACTTGTTTGTTAGCTTACATACATGATCTTTCAAAGGCACAGAAGATCAAAGGAGCATTCAATTCCAATGGTGGAATCAGAAGAAGACAACCTGCAAGAAGTCAGGCAGCAGAGGAGAATATATGAAAATGCAACCAATCCGTACATTCTTAATGATCACTTTCAGGCTTCTAATGTCAATGGTGGAGTGATCAGGTGCGCGCAGGTCCATCAGGTTCCATGCTCATCCCTGTATTCTCCGCCGTTGGATCTTCACAATCTTATCCCTCCGTCTCTTGGACAACAAATTGTTCCTTCACCACCTGATCTCTTCAAGGTAGAAGACCCCACTTTTGGCGTAATTGCGAAAAGTGGCCTGAACTTTTAAGTTTATGATGAATTGCCCCAACACGCAATGAAGTGTTTGGATTGAATTACAGGGTGAGAAAGAGGAGGAATGCACATTGACTTTGTCTCTGTCTTTGCCTAAGAAAAGGAGCAGCTCGTCGTCTTCTCTTAGCGAGATCAACGACAACATTCCAATCAAAGAGGAAAGTTCGAAGCAGAAGAGTGCAACTAGGGCCAACGAAGAGTCCCTTGAATCTTCCAAAGATACTTTAATTGATCTACGCCTTTCTCTTGCTATTAGTATTTAACTAGTATGTACATTTTGATGAGGATTTGAAAGTAGTCTTGTTTTTACTTTATTAGTTGGTTGAATGAATTTAGATTCTGGTAGTTTGATCATCTGCTCTTGTCAATTTAATAAGCATGAAACATCTCGAATGGGCCCAATTGGGCTTGAAACAACCCAAATCGGCCCAATTGGGCCTGAACTAAAATGACTCAGCTTGTTACTGCGATTTAACAATCTAAAAACAATACTTATCATAAACACATACTTAACGTGGCGTGTATAATGATGTGAAATAATGATACGAGTATAGGACCTTGCTTTTTTTTCCTAATTAAAAATTCAACTTAATTAGGTTATCTTTGTCGCAATAGGATCCTTCAATCTCAAACTACCTCTAAGTATAATATTTAATAAATTATCTTAATAGTTCCTTGATCTAGAAAATAATAGCTAAGGCCTTCGGTCATTTAGTCAAAACGGTTAAGCCTAGGGTAGTACCCAGAGATCACCGATTCGACTCTCATGGGCAGTGTCTTCAACCAAAAAAAGAAAATAATAGCTAAGAGCCTACTACGATCCACATGTGTTTTTGATAATATTTACTACAAAACTAGAAAATGAAATGTTTTTTTTTTGGTAAACTAGAAAATGAAATGTTTTTTTTTGGTAAACTAGAAAATGAAATGTTATGCATACAAATTGCAATAGCTCAAACTTCAAAAAAAATCACTAAAACTAACAAATTCAAAGAGAAGCTTCATTTTACACAACTAATCCAGTAAATTTTCATTTTTTTCCTTTTAAATTAGGTTAACGAAATTCTCAATCTCACATTTTGTTTTAAGTGCATTTCTCTCGCACACAAACAAGAAGCTTCTTTTGTTTAGCTCTTCTCGTCTTCAACACAGCTTGGGCTGTCTGAGTTCAAGCGAGACATTGACACAACAATGGCGGACAAGGATAGCATGGTCGCCTCTTTCCTCGAGATCGCCGTCGGCCAGACCGCCGATACAGCCCGTCAATTTCTTCAGGTAAAGTTTATCTCTTCATCTCTCTCTCCCCTTTGAAAAGGAAGCTTCTTTTTCCCTAATCACTTCTGTTCTGTGTTTTTTGCTCATTGAATTGTGCTCTTTTGGAATGTAAAGTTTGCGCTCTGAAAAATCCGGTTGATCGGTTTCGATCAGATGATGGTTTTTGGTGGGTGAGATTTGTAGTTCCTGGTTTTGCGGATGAAAAGATCGAGTCTTTTTAGGTTAGTTGGTGTTTGCTTTTAGAGCATTGCTAATTGGAAGCAATAGTAGGGTTTCAGGTGCAGATTATCAGCTTTGAGTAGGTGATAATTGGGCTGGAAGTTTTTAGTGGTCTGAATTGGTAAGGCTTGATGGTTTGACAGTGATTGATCTAGTAGATCTTGGTCAACTGTTTAGAGTTAGTCAATTACAAATTTGTAGAAGAAAATTTTGATCAGCAAACCTGGGATCTGAAAAGGTGCTCCCTTTTTTGGTTCTTAATGCTCAGCTGTGCTGTTATTCTTTGGGTTGCTATCGGTACGGAGAATAGTCCACTTTTGACCAATTTCAGACCTTGTTGTTGCTGTTGTGGTAGTTCATGAAGTTGGTTCTTCTTAGTGATTTTTAAATGGTTGATCTTGCATGTTGAAACATGTAAAAATTTCAGGCAACAAGTTGGAAGCTTGAAGAAGCTATTCAGCTATTTTACATTGGAAATGAAGGAGGGGTTGCTGCGTCATCATCCTCCGTTCCACCGGCGGAAAACAGTGCACCTATTAATGATCAGAGTCCCAGGTATTCCTGCTGTAGGCATTTGCAGTTTTTGGTCATGATTATATAGTTGTTTTTTCACATGTATCACTCAACTTATAGCTAAGTGCTTCTGATGTTTTCTTCTGTGATGAAGTGAATTTGCCGGACTGGATGATGGAGACGAAGTGCGTGCCCCTCTTCCTGTGATAAGGGAAGCTCTTTATGATAATGCAATGATGTATGGGTATGCATCTAATTACTTTCTTGTCTTTTTTTAATGGTTAGAACAGCTTTGCTGTTTCTATCCTCCAATTTCCGGCTTCTCTTTGTTTGAAAGATGTTTGCTATTCTTGTTATCTTGTATTAGAGATACCATTGCAAAATGGACATAGACACAAAGATTTGACAAAGATTAACGCTTGATTGGTACTTATAAACACACAAGTTGCTTATTAAGTGCATTCCTGAGCGTTTTTGCTACATTTAGAATATCCTTTTCAAATATTTTGGCTCCGCTTATGACAGGCCTGTGGCAGAAAATGCAAGCAATACTACCTTTACACTTCTGAGTTGTTTCTAGTGTATTATTTCCAATAGCATATTCCAGGAGTCAAGCTCTGTGATTTTTTTTTCTTAATGCCTTCTCACTCATCATGTGTTATTTGCTCCTTGTATATATGTCTCTAGAGCGTCTAGGATTGGTGTTCCTCCCCGTGGGGCAAGCTCTGTGATTCCTTTTCGTAATTTTGAGGAGGAAATGAAACGCCCCGGAGTATGGGAAGCAGATCAAGGTAGTACTTCTGCCGTAGAGAAATCTCCGGACAATCTTGCTGCTTTGTATAGGCCTCCATTTGATTTGATGTTTCAAGGGTCTTTTGAAAAGGTATTAGATTGCATATCTTGTGCTTCATGTGTTATTAGTATATATGTATACTTTTATATGAGGGAGGGAGTTTAGGTGCTTGTATGCAAAGCAAGTTCTTAAACATGCAATTTTTTGGCATTTTTGAGACAAAAAAGTTAAAGGTCATGTCAATTGTCAGGCAAAAGTTGTTGCTGCTTCAGAGGATAAGTGGCTTTTGGTAAATCTGCAGTCAACCACGGAATTCAGTTCTCATATGGTAATGTTTTCTGGTTTACATGTCCTCCGGAAACAGGACTCAGATTTTCCTGAATCTTTAGCCACATAATTCTGGAGTAGAATAATTTATCTCATGCTTCCTAATGAACAGCTTAACCGGGATACTTGGGCCAATGAAGCTGTTGCTCAAACTATCAAATCCAATTTCATTTTTTGGCAGGTGATCAGATTCTTTCCATCTGTAACTATGTCCACTAAGATATATCCTATATTTTGTACGTTAGCTGTTCTGTTCCATATTCAATTTTTTTCCGATATTGTAATCTTGGGACTGTTGCTTGATAGATTATATAGCTCTGTCAAGAATTAGTAGATTCATATACCAGATTATAATGTGTGGTTGAAACAGTCACAAACAACAGTATAAAATTCCTCATTTTGCATTGTGGAAAGTTGTCATGAGAGAATCTGTGTACTTGCTTGTTTGGAATAGCTCTTCTAGAAAAAGTGTGACACTTCTATGCTTGATCCATTAATCTGCATCGGGATGATTTCTGATTATGGGACTGCTCATGTTATCACAATGCTAGGCTGACTAACTAGCTGTATTACTTTACCTTGTTTGTCATGAGTTGTTGGTCATAAAAACTTCATTGAGAAATTAGTAGTTTTTTTTCAAACTGGAATTTCAAATGCATGTATTAAGGCCCTTCAATGTAATCTGGAAGCTTTGAGTCATCTTGAGCTTCTAACATGCAACTAAATTATGTAAGGAGGAATTAGACTAGCTGGGTTATTTCGTCTTCTTGTTATTAAAATTTTCACTGACCATGCTGTTGGATGACCTGTGGCTCTGCAGGTATTTGATGATACTAGTGATGGGAAGAAGGTTTGTACTTATTACAAAGTGGAGCGCGCTCCTGTAGTCCTTGTCATTGACCCTATAACAGGGCAAAAGATGCGCTTGTGGTCTGGAATGATACATCCTGATCGATTACTGGAGGTAAAAAATTCAATGGTCTACTTTTGAAGACATATAATGGAAGTAACAACATCAATTAATCTATGGGTATATGCAATCATTATAGGATCTACTTCCATACATGGAAGCTGGTCCTCAAAACCATCATGTCTCTATGTCTCACAAAAGGCCTCGAGAAAGTTCTCCAGCTCCTGCACAAAAGATGCCAGGTGTGCGGATCTTTTCTTGTTGAATCGACTGGGCTTATAGGATTTTAATTTATTGATCAAATTCATTTTTGATTTGGCTTGAATGTGTTCTTGTTTATTTTGTGACGGTTTCTAATGATATTGGCCCTGCATCTTAGATGTCACAACCCCAGTGGTGTCAAATGATGAAGACGACGAACTCCAACGAGCTATCGCAGCTTCAATGGAGGGAAAACTTGAAAATACTAAATCAACTTCTGATAGCAAAGAAACAGCTACAGCTGAAAGCGAAGTCGATAATTCCTTACCCAAAAGACATTCATGCCCTCCACTCCCAGAAGAACCCAAAGTTGACAAAAGCCTTCTGTGTAGAGTTGGATTTCGTCTCCCTGATGGGCGTCGGGTCCAGCGCAATTTCCTTCGCACCGATCCAATACAGGTTAGCCTTCATTTTCATCGCAATTTCCCTCAGACATTAAGCAATGCATCATAAATGCAATAAATTGTGTTAAATTTCGCTTTATTATGTGTTATCTGATGTAATCCGAACGCACCATAAAATATTGTCCTGGAACCATGAACTTGGAACAGCCGAATGATTCCGATTCTTGTTGTTTGGCAGTTGATGTGGTCGTTCTGCTACGCTCAACTTGAGGATGATAAGGAAAGACCAATAAAATTGGCACAAGCAGTACCAGGATCATCAAAATTGGTAGATTTCGACAGTGGAGTGACATTGGGAGATTCGGGTCTGTCCAACTCCATGATCTTAGTTACTTGGGAATGAACTGTTTGTTCAACTGCTGCTAGATAACCTTTCTTTTTTGTTCTTTCTTTTCCTGTAAGCCTGCAATACTTAAGCCCTCTATTTCTAATTTATTCTAGTTGCCACTTTTGACTTGAGCTTGAATTTCAGGGCTATGGCAATGTGAAACCGGGGTGTGATGTGGGTGATTCTGTTTTGTGCTCTTTTGTTGAACAAAAATATGTAAATACTTTGTGGAGGTAGTTGTTTTTATAATTTTACTTGATATTACTGTCGTCTTTTCAGTCGGTTAATATATATACAATTTGAAAGATTATTTTGAGACTTGTCAAATGGATGCAAAAAATGCAATTCCAGTGGTTATTTAGTCTAAGGCTTTGGTTTTCAGGATATTCCAATATCGGATGTCATCAACAATTAAATTCCCAGAAAATTGGAGCAAGAACTGATGACTTAAGTAAGCCTTTTTTTTCTTGAAACTTTATAAAGACTAAATTTCTCATGCAGTTTAAATCCTTATTAATTGTAGCCCTTACTGAACAAACCATAAATCTTACGATGGAGATTCATCAACTTTTGACAATATTTGATGCAAAAACCTGTTTCTCTAGATCTAGTCTATAACAAAGATGGATTTTAGAGTTGTGCCATCAAGATTCACACTGATACAGGTCAGACTAAGAAGGCTTTGCAACTGAGAAGGCTTTGCAACTGAGCTACAGCCCATGAAACACCACAGTTTCTCTAGATTCATCAATTTCCAAACTAAGACACTAACTCAAAAAAAAAGTGTAAATACAAGTAACTAGCACAGAGCCACAGATACTCTTTCCACAGCGCATGAAGGCATGCAACCCATTCTGTTTGTACAGCTCATGATCGTATCCCAAGGCGCTTGGTCCCGCATTCGGAGCAAAACTTGGAAGTTTGTCTCAAAAAGGGTGAACCACATTCGTCGCAGAATTTTGCTGGGCTAGTAGGCTGGAAGGATGGCACATTCAGATTGGTTAGTTTGGAATGACAACCTCACTAGAAAACGACAGTTGAAATAAGCTGGACACATGGCAAAATAATCGGAAGTTATAAAGTGAGAAACATGAACTTCATTGGCCTTTTAGAGTTATCACAATGAGAACTAACAATTTATAATGATCCAAATAATTCCATGTGGTCCAGAATTTGTACATCAGAAATCACCAAAATAGCATTAAGATCTTGAAAGTTCCAAACAGTGCCCAAATGGCAATCCTACTAAAAATCACTTTTTAGCTTAGCATGATTTTAAAATACAATTAGAACCGTACAAAAATTGTCGGACTCAGTTGCACCCTATGCACTATAATTTATGCTGTTCACTAACAATGTTGCTTAAAAGATATATGTCAGAATACAAAACCCAGATTCAAGTGTATTCAGAGATCTAGAACTTGTTATATAGTTATAAGTCTTACCATCAGATGCAAACGCTCTACTGAATGACTTCCTGCAAGAGATTGCAACGACGCCATTGTCTGGGGAATGGTTGGGGATGAATGTGTGTGAGTGACGTCAGGAAGACATGAAGGCTGCATACATTGATCATGGGAGAAATGTGAAGCAGTTTGATTACTAGGGAGAGGTGGTTGATTATTTTCGTGAATAGAATGAGGTTGAGGCTGATGCATTATGGTTGACAGGTCTTGTTTTGGCGTTGTCAGGTGCTGATTCTGAGTCTGCAAGCACATCATCCAAATTGGTCACATTAAACAAAATAAAGAAATGCCAGAAATTATTTTATACTTTGAAATCCACAGACTAGCAATAATAGCGAGAGAAATAGAAAGTCTAAGTTCTACTTAAAAAAGGGATGGAAAGCCTAAACAGTAAAGGCCGAATCAACAAAGTAATAGAGTGATCACGATATATATTCCTGTTTCTTAATATGAGAACGCAATACAGTACATGTCGAACTCTTTAGAATGGATTTCAATATAACCTCAGGTATCGGGCAGAACGTATGTGGACTGGCCATAGGAGAAGAGCTATCTGCAGCAGAATATGCCTGATACAAAGTGGATTTTAGCATTGTGTTACGCGGAAGGCAAAATTTAGTAAATACACATCTCTAGGAGATCAGTATCAAACTTACAGGCAAACCAGGAATGTTAGGTAAGTGGTTTGACACTACACGGCGGTATTTACGTCTTGGTGAGTAGAACTTGTAGTCTTGGGCGGAAATAGAAACTTCAGTCCTACCTGTTAACCTCTTGAACCTATAATAAGAATCAAATTGTTCAAGAAGATGACATATCTGGCTTTCAGTCCATGCAAGACTGCAAGATGCATAGTGCAGAAATTGTGTACCTAATCCAGTTCAACCAATATAGTTACTAATTTATGCCACGTCCCCTTTTCATGAGTACCGTGTTGTTGAATGAAGAAAAAGTTTCTATCTATAACTGAGGCAGCTCATAAGTCATAACATAAAGGAGTTTCAGTTCACACTCCTGAAATTTAAACTTTTGGGACTACAAAATCCTTTAAATACCAGTTTTTTAGTTTTCTGAAAATATGCAGCAGAAGGGATGAGAAAACATTTCAACTTACCATTCTGCATCATCAACTGATATTGTATCTGGCTTCTCAACGATATCCAGACCATTAACAACCACAAAACGTACTCTCTTCTCTTCTTGGACCACCAATTCAGGAAACCTTGCCCTTGTTTCAAGAGAAGTAGCCAATTCCCTTCTTTTGAATGTAAAATGACCTGCGCAACATCATTAAGTGTACACCACAAAAATTAAAACCAATCAATCGTAAAATTTCTGGATCAAATCCATGTTGCAATTGGACATTTTGGGGGTAAAAACAAAGAAACCTAACCTTTCTTCGGAAACTTTTTGGCAAGTCTCCTATACAAGCCTCCAGAAGCCTCAAGAGCCACTCCAAGCGTCTTCTCCCGACAACCATCCAAAGAAACCAGTCTAACATTCGCTTCATTCACAAGGGTCTCGTACATATTCGCCACATACATCAAGGGCAAAGCAAACCGGGGATCACCTTCGTATCTAACCAACCCCTCTCCTGATTTCCTCTTATGCAACTTATCCTGCTCATGCTGCAAACCGTAGCCAACCGCCTCGGAATCCAGTACTTCAATAGCATGCTGGGTTATGAAATGGTCCACTACCATCCGCAAAAACCTCGCCCGGGCAGTTTCAATTGGCGAAACATCTGACACAAAATACCAATCAGTCTGACAAAGGGATGACTAGAGCAACAGACTGTATATATACACTCCCAAGCTTATTTCAATGCAACTGAGCAATAACATTGCCCTCCTGAGAAACTAAAAACTACCATTAATTGTCAAAGCATCAACTGAGCCTCTTAAAGGCCGCCCATCCTCCTCCACCCCAACACCCTGAGCCTGAACGGAATTCCTATACGATTCATGCACGCATTCCTGTGTTAAAACACGGAATTCATGAGAAATTCCACATGGCTGAACAAGAAGGTAGCAAGCAGAAATTGACCTAAAATGCGAGTACTATTGCCAGGAAAACTGAAATCTGAAACTCATCCAAACGTATTTAAATGTACACATGGATGAAATTATCCCAATTAATATGAAATCCCAAACCTACAAGTGGAGTTGATCAATGAAAAGATTCGAACTTACAACATTATTGGAATTGGGCTACTTATTGGAGTTGATCAAGAAGGTAGCAAGCAGAAATTGACCTAAAATGCGAGTGCTATTGCAAGAACGTACACATGGATGATATTATCCAAGCTCAAGCTCCCAAATGATACGAAATCCATCCAAAAACCTACAAGTGGAGTTGATCAACGAAAAGATTCGGACTTACAACATTATTGGAATCGGTATCGTGTTCCAAACTTCCTTCGGAGACGGCCTCTCGATCGACGTCGCTGACACCGTCAATCTCCGAAGCTGGTCGAGAATCGTCGGCGTTGAGATCGTGAAGAGGGCCTTCGAGGTACGAATTGGCCGATCCTAGGTCGTAATTCTGAACAGGAACCCTAGTTCCCATTGGGGGGAAAATACACGAGCTTCAAATTAATCGATATTGCCTGATTTTCCCTGTATTAGCGATGAATTAGCTCAGCAATTTAAAGCTGAGACTCTGAATTTGTGAAGAGAGGGAAAACAGTGAGGATGTGAAATTTGAGAAGCAAACTCCATGGGACAAAAATGGTGGTTTTCTTGAAGTAGAAATATTATTCAAGTTTCACCCAAAAAAAGAAAAAAGAAATATTATTCAAGTAATGGTAATTAAAATAAAATTGTCTTTTTTTTGGTTGAGTTAAGAGTAATTTATCAAATGATTATTTCGGTAAGTTAACATACATCTTATATATTAAAATTTTAAATTAGTTAGTTTCTAATAATTTTTTGATTAAGTTATATACAAAAAAAGGATCTTATCTTATTTTTATTATTTTTTAAAAACAATTAAATCAAATTTAGAATAATTATTAAGTTATGCCCTATAATCACACGATTCACCCATCTTTACCGGGCTTTTTCACCTTCATTAGTTTTAATGTAATTTTGTCTTTCCAATTTTACATCATTTGAAAAGGAACAATTGGGATTGACAAAGATATCATGGTGTAATTTTAGAAACAAACTAGAACTATGTAATCCAATTGTCGTAAGATCCCAAATTTTATAAGTTATTGGAAGATTTTGGACCTTAATTTAGGAAAAACATTAATCTAATTTGAATAATTTAATTTATATGAACAACTATAAATTCTTACATATGCAAAATTTAAAATCGTGAGTTTCTAAGAATTGTTTGTCATTTGCTAAAAAAACAATTGTTTTTCAAATTAAAAAACGTGTCAGATATTCAATAAATCCTAGATTTTGTTCAATATATTATTTTGTTTTTCTTACATATATTTTTTATTTTATTCTTTACATGAGAAAATTGATCACAAATTATTTATAAAACGAATAATTCGTTAGTTAAATCCTCTATGATTTTGCCACATAACATTGATATCAATCTCATGTGTAAATGTATTTTCATATCACATATGGCAATGACTTTTGCCTAATCCATCCCATGCTAGAATCTATCTTTTAATTATGATAGAATTTTCCACCATAAATATACTAATCTAAAGTAACTACCTCAATATATAATTACAAGATATAAACTTGATAAATATGACACACCCACAACAACCTTGTTTAAGTCTCTTTGTTCGTTTCTAATATTCAAGTAGATGACTCCTCTTAACTCTTAAGCTTTTAGCATGCCTTGAGTACGAACTTAACGAATACATTACGTGAAGAATTATAAAATATACTAGTTTAACCCCTGTACCATGTACGGGTAATGTGATTATAAATCCAATTTAATATAGATATGTAATATCAATGATCATGTTAAAATTATAGGATCATATATTTATCTTCGTATTATGATTACTGCTTTTTATCAATAGTAAATCAACTCATAATATAAATAAGTTGGATTTGTTTAAAAATTACTTTATGATAAATATCACGTATTATTAAATAGTAATATTTATAACTAATTCTTGGTAAGTGATAATTTATAATTTTCGGGATAATTCATAATTTTTGGTAAATTTTAATCAATTTTTACGGGATAAAATTATATAAGATTCTAACTACCTAATTTGTATAAAGGAGGGCCCGACTGAATATTTTATTATTGAAATGACACGTGGCGCAAATTTTTGTGAAGACATTGTCTCCGCTTTATACTATAGGTAGTATAGATCTGTTTTCATGAATTTGGCGAAGCCCTATAGCGGAACAATAGAGGTGGCTATTTTATACGGTCAACATAGAACATAGAAGAATATCAATCCTTGAACGGTGTATGTGAATGCATATTGGGTATCTTTTGTAAAAGAAAATTAAATATAACATTATTTAAGGAATATAAAATTAAAGATAGATAGTATAGCTTTAAAGATAGAGTTAAGGATTAGATAGTTAAGGAAAATAAAAGATATAGAGTTGTTATTATCTATTTAAGTTGAAAAAAAAATTAAAATCAAGCGGGACCAGAATCAACATGGTGGCTCGAAAACGGTCGGCTTTTATAATATACTAGCAGATGACCCGTACCTTGTACGGGGGTGTTATTTATTTATTTATTGCTTTGTGTATGAATTTACTATAACAATTACAAATATTATCATATGTATACTTTGTTTTAAAATGACGCTTATTTTTTGGATTATAAAATGACATAATTCTTGTATATCATCACATATATAAATAAATTTTATTTATGTATTTACTTTTTATTCATACATAAACATATATTTAAATAATTGAGGAAGAATGAAATAAGATAAGATACATTATCACATTTTATTAACAGTTGATACAAATCTTTTGGCATTTAAAATAAATTACGTAAACTAACTTATATAATAAAATCAATGAGTTTAAATAAAATTCGGATTAATATATTATAATATTAAATATATAGATAATACTTAATAAGTTAAATAGAAAACCAAATTATCTCGTATATATGTTATTGTTTTCCGAAAAAATAATAAATATATAAAAATGTATTGAAAAGTGAACGAATTATTATCGTAATTAAGAAATGTATCTATTTTTTTCTAAAGTGTAATCAATATGCAATATTAGTGATATATATGCTAAATACAACATATAATTTTTTATTGATATTTTAATATGACATGACAGTAAAAATTTATTTAATATATTATTTTAATAGAATGAATATTTGTCTTAAATATAGTGGTAGAATTTGCTACCATTGATGATTTAAAAGAATACCATAATAAAATTACGAAAAATAATTTAAACTTAATATGATATTTATTTAAATGGGTAAAATATTATGATTGTGATTTATAGATTGTGACAAAAAGAATACTTTTTTAAATAAATGGTTTATGATAGATCTATGTATTAATTAAATGTGTATAATGATAAGATAGAGATTTTTATATTTAGATAGAATTATTAATTAAACAACACAAATTCTAATATAGAACTAATATTTTAATGAAGTATCTATAAGATTATGATAAAATTCAAGATTTAATAAGATATAATTTTTAAAAAGGGGTGATGTGGCATAATACGGTAACAAAATTTGTTTCCGCTTTAGTATATAGTAATAGATAGATATTGATGATTATGTGTATATGCGGTGCAAGTATTATGTGAAGAATCCACGATAGTTTAGTTTGTCAATTGTATTAAAATAGAAAACACGTTTTTTCTTATTTTTCTTGTCTTGTCTTTAGCTTCAAGTAAGGGAATACTAACTTGGACTCAAGTTTTATTTTATATGTAGAGCCTTTAATAAGCTGAGAATTGCTCCCACAAAACAACTCCAATAACTAAAATATATAATGCGTACGTAAGTAATTAACCATATCGATCCCACAATTCTTTACCGTGTGTTCCAATTTATGTCCAAAATCCACTATTATTGAGTTTGTCAAGAGTATTAAGATAGAAATTATACTTTTCCTTAGTTTTCTTGTCTTGAGCTCCATTCAATATTTGTAATATATGATGCAAATGTACACGATTAATCACATCCTACGTGAAGTTCAACCTAAGATGATTTATTTATTTATTTATTTGATATATATGTTTTTGTGGTGCTTCTAGTTAAACTTGAATAATGTGTTTGCGTCGATCTTTTCCATGATCGATCAAGATTATTTAAAGTTATGTTTCATGACTTCAAATTTTATTTGTATATATCTTTTTGGTCTTATTTAGTGTTTTTTATGCAATTATTTAGTTTTATTTGCTTTAGTATATTAGCGTTTTTAATTAGCGTATATGTTTAATTTGAGGAATATTGTTTCGACAATCCTATCTACGGATGACTGTTGATATCTGTATCTGTCACCGCGTTGGTGCACGAGATAAATAATATTGACACAAAAGATTAAAGCGTTAGGCACTTTTAACGCGTTAAGCACGCGAATGACTAAAATGAATAAATATACGCGTATGGCAACGTGTGTGTACGTAACGTCCCACATCGAACATACGAAGGCAAAGTTATAACGGAGGCAGGGTTGGAACGGAGGGAAACTTATATGCACTCACCGCGTTGGGGCTACCGACTGGCACGCGATGTTGTGCCAAATCCCACAGGCAGCTTTGTGCACCTAGTTTGCCACGTCATGCATGTGCACAATTTTGCTTAACACTATTTGTCCCACATCGACGGCTTACTATGTAAGCAGCCAGCTCACTCTTTTATATATAGTGGGTCGTGATAACTATTTAGAGGATCGGAAAAAGGCCGAGTCCCGAGACGTGTTCTCGAAGGATGGGTCCCGACGTGTTTGAGTCTCCGAGGAGCTCGCACTATTTTACGGGAAAGATTTTAAAAAGTCTTATAAGCCTTCGAAAAGAGAATAAAATAATACGCGGGGGGTGGGAGAGCTCAAAGCAAGACGAGCCGGTTTCTAGCACGCCGAAAGGCCCGAGAGTTTAATAATTTTGTCCCGTAATTAGTTCGAGATTTTCGGACTTCAACATTGGCGCCCACCGTGGGGCCCTTCTCGTCCTAGGACTGTCATGCTCTCGGGTTGTCGGTTAAGAATCGCGCGGGTTAGTATATTTTCTTGCTTATTTAGTTAGTATGCATTTTTAATTAGCATTGATCGCGATGGATGCGCGGCCCCATCGCGCTGCCGTGGCCTTGGCCCGCGGCCCCATCACGGCTCATGGGCTGGGCTCGCGGCCTTGGCCCGTGGCCCCGTCACGGCCTTGGCCCGCGACCCCATAATAATATCTCCGAAAAGAGAATAAACTAACAACCCTCCGAAAAAAGAATAAACTAATAACCCTTCGCCGTGTCTTCACCGGCCCGCCACCGCGCTTTTCCGGCCTCCTGCTGTCACGCTTATCTCTCTGGCGTGGTCCGTTGCCATGGCCTGTGGCTCCCTTCGGGACATCGCGTTGCCGGAGACGCGGGGGTTCGTGACTGGAGTGCGTGGCAAGCTTCACTGATTCTGTTGCACGTTGCCAACGCGCCAAGTGCAAAAATTGACGTGTATGTAACTCCGATCGAGTTCGGGTTGCTCGTGTTGTTCTTGTTGTCAGGATTTGTTGTTTTAGGGTTTTGTGAATTTGTCAAATCTCTTGTAACGCGCTTGCTTGGCAGGTCATAAGCAGTAAATAAAAGATCTCTCTTTTTGGTTTGGGGGAAGAGGATCGGGGTTTTATTTTGCCCGGCTCTTCCCCTGGTGTGCGGTGTTGATTATGGTGTGGTGTCTTCTTACGCGCTACTCTCACTTTTTGCATTCCAGCGCCTAGCGAACGCCATTAATGAACCTCGAGATATTAGCAATTGACTAATACAGGTTTGTTATACACAAGTTTAACACCAAACTAAATAACGCCTCCGAAACGAGAATAAACTAAATAAGCCTCATATGGCCCACGACCCCATTTAGACAACGGCTGTTTTTGAGCTTTGCTCACAGTTACCGTCAACGCGCTAATCACATTCTGTAAAGCAAAACGCGCGCGATGCGCATAGGCGCACTTGAGACGGTTACGCCGCTCGCAGCTGCTTAAAGCCTTAAAACATCAAACTCCACAGTCGTTAGGGAAAACCCGAGTTGCCGTCCTCGCTCGGGGTTGTCCGCTAACGCGCGCGATGCGCATAGGCGCACTCGAGTCGGTTACGCCGCTCGCAGCTGCTTAAAGCCTTAAAACATCAAGCTCCACAGTCGTTAGGGAAAACCTGAGTTGCCATCCTCGCTCGGGGTTGTCCGCTAATGCGCGCAATGCGCATAGGCGCACTCGAGTCGGTTACGCCGCTCGCAGCTGCTTAAAGCCTTAAAACATCAAACTCCACAGTCGTTAGGGAAAATTCGAGTTGCCGTCCTCGCTCGGGGTTGTCCGCTAACGCGCGCGATGCGCATAGGCGCACTCGAGTCGGTTACGCCGCTCGCAGCTGCTTAAAGCCTGAAAACATCAAACTCCACAGTCGTTAGGGAAAACTCGAGTTGCCGTCCTCGCTCGGGGTTGTCCGCTAACGCGCGCGATGCGCATAGGCGCACTCGAGTCGGTTACGCCGCTCGCAGCTGCTTAAAGCCTTAAAACATCAAACTCCACAGTCGTTAGGGAAAACCCGAGTTGCCGTCCTCGCTCGGGGTTGTCTGCTAACGCGCGCGATGCGCATAGGCGCACTCGAGTCGGTTACGCCGCTCGCAGCTGCTTAAAGCCTTAAAACATCAAACTCCACAGTCGTTAGGGAAAACCCGAGTTGCCGTCCTCGCTCGGGGTTGTCCGCTAACGCGCGCGATGCGCATAGGTGCACTCGAGTCGGTTACGCCGCTCGCAGCTGCTTAAAGCCTTAAAACATCAAACTCCACAGTCGTTAGGGAAAACCCGAGTTGCCGTCCTCGCTCGGGGTTGTCCGCTAACGCGCGCGATGCGCATAGGCGCACTCGAGTCGGTTACGCCGCTCGCAGCTGCTTAAAGCCTTAAAACATCAAACTCCACAGTCGTTAGGGAAAACCCGAGTTGCCGTCCTCGCTCGGGGTTGTCCGCTAACGCGCGCGATGCGCATAGGCGCACTCGAGTCGGTTACGCCGCTCGAAGCTGCTTAAAAGCATTAAAACATCAAAACTCCACAATTATCGTTAAGGCAAACCGCCGAGCTGAGCTCGGGGTTTGGCCCGCGTTGAACGCGAGGGCGCGCTCGAGTTGACTTCATCGCTCGTAGTCGCGATAAATTCGAACATCCAAATTCTATAAGGCAAACCGCCGAGCTGAGCTCGGGGTTTGGCCCGCGTTAAACGTGAGGGCACGCTCAAGTTGACTTCATCGCTCGTAGTCGCGATAAAATCGAATATCCAAATTCTATAAGGCAAACCGCCGAGTTGAGCTCGGGGTTTGGCCCGCATTGAACGCGAGGGCGCGTTCGAGTTGACTTCATCACTCGTAGTTGCGATAAATCCAAACATCCACTTATTATATGAGACAAACCGCCGAGCTAGGTTCGGGGTTTGACCCGCGCGATGCGCGTCGGTGTGCTCGGGTCGGTTACAACAACGCGTTGACCGTAATTATGTGCATCAAGTGAGTGCCTCGTTTGTCCTCGAAAAGACTTAGGACATCCGAGTCACGGGGTTGTGTTGATACCTGTATCTGTCACCGCGTTGGTGCACGAGATAAATAATATTCAAACAAAAGATTAAAGCGTTAGGCACTTTCAACGCGTTAAGCACGCGAATGACTAAAATGAATAAATATACGCGTATGGCAACGTGTGTGTACGTAACGTTCCACATCGAACATACGAAGGCAAAGTTATAACGGAGGCAGGGTTGGAACGGAGGGAAACTTATATGCACTCACAGCGTTGGGGCTACCCACTGGCACGCGATGTTGTGCCAAATCCCACAGGCAGCTTTGTGCACCTAGTTTGCCACGTCATGCATGTGCACAATTTTGCTTAACACTATTTGTCCCACATCGACGGCTTACTATGTAAGCAGCCAGCTCACTCTTCTATATATAGTGGGTCGTGGTAGCTATTTAGAGGATCGGAAAAAGGCCGAGTCCCGAGACGTGTTCTCGAAGGACGGGTCCCGACGTGTTTGAGTCTCCGAGGAGCTCGCACTATTTTACGGGAAAGACCTTAAAAAGTCTTATAAGCCTTCGAAAAGAGAATAAAATAATACGCGGGGGGTGGGAGAGCTCAAAGCAAGACGAGCCGGTTTCTAGCGCGCCGAAAGGCCCGAGAGTTTAATAATTTTGTCCTGTAATTAGTTCGAGATTTTCGGACTTCAACAATGACAATGGCCAACGTCGTTAGTCTTATGTTATTTCTATGCACTAAATCTCTTAGGGATACATGTTGAGCGAGATTAAACCCTAGGACAAGCAGTGTATAGCAATCGCATAAGACTAATGATCTGGTGGCCTTAGTTATCCTTTGGATACGACTTTTCCTTGTTAGGTTGCATGACTTTTGTGGCCCTAAATCTAAAATATCTCTTGTTATATTATGTAATAAGACTATGATCGATCAAGTTAGGCCCTTCTATTTAGCCTCAGAGCATTTATAAACCCGATGGTACTATGGAATTCAAACCGTTGAGTTTTTTGGACATAGTGTTACTTTCCATGCAAATTGCGAAGAGTGAACAGTAAGCGGTACATGGCTACGTCTAGTTTTCTTTTAATTACTAATGTAATTATAAAATTGTCTTTAAAGTATAATAACTTGATATAAATTACGTAGTCTAAAATACTTGTCCAAACATCCATATATCCAATTAGGCAAAATTTGAAATGTGGATTAACACAATGTTTTTAGATTATCAATGTACAAACACAAGAAGGATTAACATAATTTGATGGTATTGGTTGATTATATCATTAACCTTACATTATAAAAAAATGTCCAACAAAGACAAAGAAAGTAATAAATATACCATTCATTTTCTTCAATACATAGTACTTTCACATTCGAGGTAACAAGAGGCTACTAAACTACAGTAAAAAAACAGCCTTATACCTCAAAGTCCAAGCCTACGTACATAGAAACCAATACAACACTCGGCTCTATGAGTTTAAACTGAAAACAAACAACCAAGCCAGCTACAATGAGGATCAAACAGAGAACCCTGATCATGCACAGCCATGTGTTCTCGTCTGCACGCATTGATCACTCCCGTATCGAATTCTCTTGGAGCCGACGAAGCTAGAAATTCAACGACCAATCGTAGTCTTGGTACGCGATGTTCACACTCGCCCAATCGCCCAACAGATGAGTCACGAGCCCTGCATTGCTCGGGTCCAAGTAGTTTATGACCCACTTCAGGATCTCCTTGTCATTTCCAAAATCTGCACTGAACCTGCAAACCAGAAAAAACACATTCAATGAATTCATGCTCAGTAGAATGAAACCAAGATTAAGCTGCACTGCTTGTTTTCTACATTACCATTTGATGATGGTGGTAAGGTGGACTGTTCTCTTGGCTAGATCCACCTCAATTCCGTCATTGGCGAAGAATTCTCTTGTGGAGGCCTTCAGTTCTGCCTCAACGTTTTCGGGTGTGAAGAATCTCACAGTTGGACCGGATCTTGTTGCGTCGCATAGTCCAAAATGAACCATTGGATTCACTCCAGGGAAAGCAACCTGTAATCGCTTGTCGCCAGATGCAAAAGGTTTCGTCAGGGAATAGGGCGGTCTTTGGTTGGATCTAAGAATTCCGTTCTTGATTGCGCTAAGAGAGTAAGGTTGGCCTCCAACAAGGTACTGAAAGTCATTGATCATTGATTTCTTGTCCAAAATACTCTGCGGATGGCCTAATCTTATCACGGCATGGATCACCATTGCATTGTATAAGTTGAGGAAGAAGGCTAACTTCTCATTTGGAGAGAGTGATGCAATGTCCACCCTTTGAAGACCTTGAACCAAGTTTAGGTACCTGAATTGTTTCATTGTACATGCATTTGTAACTCATCTTTCAATAGAAGTTCAAGAGTTGAACTGTGTAATGTCTAATGAGAGAAGAAGTGTGAAGTCAATACCTTCTGAACTCTTCGCTGCTACTGATGGCCGTATAATCGACAAACTGCCTGTCTTCGGAAGCGTAGGACTCGAGAATGGCGGACATGAGCTTGCTTAGTGTTTGGGCTATGTCAGAGGCGGGTTTTGGCTCCATCTCGTCAGTGGATCCTCTGAAGTTGTAGCATTTTGAAATGTAGGGCTCATGGTCAAGTAAACGGTACACATTGTTGCTGTACTCAAACTTGTGGTCTCCTCTGTACATGATAAAAGAACATATTGATCCACACGATTAATAACTTTGTTATGGCAAAAGGGTCGAATGTATATAGTGAAAAAAACAAGACTTACCCAAAGACAGGGTGAATGAAGTGCTTCCTGACAAGATCTTTCCCAAGCTCAACAGCCTGTGATAGAAAGATAATTGCAAATAGTCATGATTCTGGTCTGGGTTTGCAATTATATGTAATAAAGAGTCCTAGAATGCAATTTCAGCTTGATCAAGGGGCATAATCATAATCCATAAGTGTCATCCAAGTGGTAAAAATAATTAGCTTAGCTCTCCCCACTATACTCGAAGTTGGAGCTCTATAAGTTATGATTAATCTCCCCTTATCACACGGGTTCATAATGAAGAGGCGTGGCATACATTAAAGAAAGGAATCCTTTTGTTTTGTGATCTGCAGATTCTGCACTAACAAAATTTCTAGTACAATATGATAACTCTAATTGGGTCATCGTTAATTTGTTCAATGAGCAGTGAACTAAAAAGTTTGAGCTGAAAACCCCAAATGAGCATAGAAAAAGCTTAACAACAGCATGTCATTTCCATTAATAGGTCCAAAAAAACAGTTTCTCAATTACTCCATTATTTATACTCCATAAAGTTTGTTCACCAAACTTAAGGTCAAAACCTTCGAATTGAAGCAAACAACACAACTACCCTCCAGAGTTTCAGTGTTTTGGATAATGATAGGAGGAATTGACAATGACAACAATTTTAAAAACATTATTGTTCGTTGAGTTCAAGAGGGCATTTCTTGAAAGTCCAAGCACATTTTAATGCAGAGCAGAGCAATCAACCAATTCAAAAAGATCAAACAAAGGAATAGGTCAAGTCAACGAAAGCAATAGTAGCAGTACCAGCAAACGTCGGCAGCCCAAATGCTTCTCAAGCAACTCAACGAGATCGGACGCCGTGAACGAGTTGCTCACCAGCCTCATCCGGATCAAACGGTCCTGAATCGGCAACCTCTGCTTCAAGATCCTCACGATCCCGATCATCTTGTCCGTCCGTTCCTCCACCTCATCATCGACGCCGTATACAGGCGCCGCCGGAACTCCAGAGTCCCCGTCGGGACACTTTCCAGCGAGCAGCTCCGTCAGCTTCGATTCCAAGCCGTCGCCGCTCCTCCGCAGCGAATTCAGCTCGGCCAAGCCGCCGATCAGAGTCGCGTTGAAGAAGATCTTCGGAACCGTCGCCGTTCCCGTTCGCTCCACCACCTCGATCTCTCTCTTCGGATACACGTCCAGATTGATCTCCACGTAGCTCAGGCCGTTATCCCTAAAATACAGTAAAAATCACCAAATCCAAAAATTGGCAAATTTCATTTCACGGTTGCCAATGCTAACAAACTCTGGATAAATCGGAAAGCGTGCCTGCAAAATGACCGAACTGCCCCGCAGTCTCTGCAACTCGACCTGGAGAAGAACGTCACGCGGCCTCTCACGCCGTTAATGGCGGACGCCGTCTTCGTCTTCTGCTTCTTCTCTTGCACGATGACCTTCATCCCGGCCAGATTCAGCTCCGTGACGCCGTCGTTTCCTTTTCCGTCCGGAGAAAGCCGTCTGGCGATCGCCGAGCTCCGTTGCCTGATGAACCGTCCGATTGCGGAGATGCCGTCTCTTCCGCCGTCGATTGTCGGAGGCGTCTGATTCTCCGAAACGTCGTCGTTTCGGAGGAAAAGCCCCGGCGGAGGCTCTGGTCTCGGGAGCTTCTCGTTCGGATGGAGAATTTCTCCGATTCGAGCTTCTTTCGCTTCCATTTCGACTGCTCCTGCTTCCTCCTCTGTGAGTGGTGCTTTTTTATGATTGATCTCAACGTCGGCGAGATTTCCGGAATCGGCGATTTCCATTCCCATCTCTGCTACGATCTCGCAAATAGTGGTTTCAAATAGTGGAGAGCAGAATCGAATTGGATGGGATAAAAAAGGCAAGAGTGGAATTGGTTTTGGAAGGATATTGGATTGCAGGAGAAATGGGAAGGTTATTTATGGGGGGAGGAATGGAAAGAGTCAAAGAAGAGTACGAGAGAAGGCAAGCTATCAAGTATCAACCATGGCGGAAATATTTGCGAGTAAGGTAAAGAGTGGGGGAAATGAATCAGGCAAAATCGGCATTCCAACGTCCAAGTGGCACGTTAAGTGGCCCAATTCGTTATGGGTAGGCACTTACCCAAAATAAAAACGTTAAAAAATAAAATAAAACATAATATAATATACAAATTATTTGGAGAAATTAGTGGGGAGCCAATCTTAAAATGGTTATTTAGTAGACATGCAAATGACTAAATGTAGGTTCGTTTTTTGACGTGTTGATTCGATTTGGTCATGGTGATGTGTTCGTCGTCTAAAATTATGGAGGCATGAATGATGGAATGTATGTAATTTCTTACAAAAATATACGTGCTATTGGGGATGACTCATGATTGTTTCTTACAAAATGGTTATAGGGCCTTGGAATCAAAAGAATATAAATAAAATTACTAAGTATTTTTTTGTTAGCAAAATTACAAAGTATTTAATTGCTAGTTCGATTTAGACTAAAAAAATTGATCAAAAAAAAAATTTGATAATTTTTTTTGACGAGGAAGGAAACTCGAATTACCAAACACGAATGATAGATCGAGAGGCCAAGCTAACTGACGACTGGACAGACCAACAAGCGAGAACAAACCCAATTAAGGCTCAAATAGTCACAATTTTTTGAAAAGATGAATATTTGAAACAAGAGATATAGTACAATGTGTTAGTATTAATTTAATGAAAATGGACAATAGTACGTTAGGTATTTTTGATCAAATCGTGACTTGATCCTCTCAAAGTTAGAGGGCTGAGCACAAGTCTACAACACATAGATTGACCATTACTATGCAGTGGTTAGAAATTTAGAGTTTGATAACTTTTGCTTAATCGTCAGTTAATATTGCAACACTTG
This sequence comes from Polygonum maritimum, assembly GCA_963924305.1. Lineage (NCBI taxonomy): Eukaryota > Viridiplantae > Streptophyta > Magnoliopsida > Caryophyllales > Polygonaceae > Polygonum > Polygonum maritimum. The sequence continues at coordinate 42,656,431 of OZ002731.1, read as the reverse complement.
CTTATGTCCAATGGGTTTAACCCAACTTTTCCTATAAAAAAGGTTTAGAAATCGAGAGATTGTCAACCTTCATTTTGCCTCACGTTGAAAAAGATGTCTTTCAAGAGTTGCTTATGCTTCTTAAGAGGTCATTAGCCTTACAAATTGGGTTAGCACTAAATAAACGATAAGCATTACCAACAATGCTTAACAAATAATCGATTAGTGAGGTTTGATCTTGCATCATTTGTAAATCAAATGGGTAGATTATAAAGTCGCATATAAGGCGTAACAATGATCAAGCTAAGCAAGTTATGGTGAAAGGGACTAATTATGTATATATATAGTATTGAAAATTAGCACTATTGCTAACATCATTATTATTTCTGACTTAGTTTTTAGGAGGCAAAATATTAATGCTCCATACGAAAGAGTCAATCAATAACCGTGTGGAAATCTAGGCCCAAACAATAGATAATCTTTCTCCGGATAAAACGGCTCAATTGTAGGAAAATTGATATGAAACTGCCTTTAGGAAATCATCTAAAATCATAAAATCAAATTTTTGTTTTAATGTGTTTTAATGTGAAAAATCATTTTTTCAACAATAAAATAGTCAACCCTTTAACCAGTCCGACAAAAATCAAGACGCTACACACCTGAAAGCAAAATATAATAGTGTCTTACAAAGGCTCTTTTTTCTCCTATATAGAAAGATAGAGATCTCTACATTTGGACCAAACCAACAAACACAATCTTGTATGTACACATGCAGCCATTCATGTTCAGAAAATAAAACTCATGAGAGATGTCGCCTGCCAACCCGAATACAAATATGGCAAACATTCTAGTAACTTGAATACGAATTGTTCAAAGACCTCAACAAGCTCTCAATTCAAAGTCCATGAAATGATTCTTAGGTAGAGCTGTCAGCAATTCGGTATAGAGTGATCTCTTGCTGCTTGAAATACCGCCTGTCCTCCTCGTCAACAAGGACAAGGTTCAGGAAGTATTTCACACTGAATTTGTTGTTGATGTTGTGATGTGTAGGCGTCAAGTCGTATGGACTCAAGAAAAGCCTAATTGGGATTGATTCACCTGTACAAGTGTCAAGCATTTCCATGGTTATAGTATATCAGCACAGAAACAATCTGAAAATATTTTCAGGGTGCATTTGGATTACATGGGAAAATGCATTATGAATTTATGATGCAAGATAATGTACTATCCCTGTGAATCTGTGATCCAAAGCCACTCTTCTAAATCTCCACTATACAGCTTTCAGAGGAGAGTCACTTTAGGGTAGGATTAGATGAAAAGGCATTATCTTGCACTGAAATGCAAGATTCAATGCAATATACTGCATTGTAATGCATTTTCCAAGTAAACCAAACACACACAGAGTAATTGTGCACATGTGAGCTATACAGCTTTCACAGGACAGATAATATAAGGGTACAATTATATATAGCCATACTGAACAGGTATGGATTGCGCTAATTGTAAAAGGTGGTTTGATATACCTCTAACCGGGGCACCATCCAGCAACTCAAACTTTGCAAGTGTCTCTGTCTCAACATGAGTGTTTGCTCCAGAGCCTGTTGACTCACGACGTCTAATCTCAAGGTCCATATTTTTTATCTTGATTCTAACCAGAAGAAAATAAATTTTTCCTATGATAACATCCTTCAAATGATACCTGTCAGGGAAAACGATATCACTTGAGCTATACATTTTTTAAATTATTATTATTATTATCAGAATACTGCACTACAGGTTATATCCTTCAAAAGGTAACAATTCAATGCCTTTTTCTTCGTATCTATGCTGTTGTTCATAGGAACCATAGGACTGATGCATCCTCAAACAAGGGGCATGACTTACTTGCTTTTGTTGTACTCGAACTCAATATGTAGGCAATCTTCAATCCCAACTTCCATCTGCAACAAAATTCTTGATCAGGGTTTTTGAAGTTTGTGTGTGAGTCTAATCATATTTGCTGGTTATTTTCACGATAGATTCAAACTATAATACTTTGATCAAAATTTGAAGTTTGTATAGACAGATAGAAAAGAATAAACTGGTCTTTTTTCTTGGTGGATATTCCTTCACCAATTTGTTAACGACTCTGTATATGTAATTTGCTCACTTTTGTACCCACTGAGAGAGAATGATTCAAACCTTAATAAAATATGTCGAACTCTCTTTCCTGCCTATCCAAACTTAAGAGGAAATAATACTTTGAATATGACCATTCTCTCTCTTGCTCTCAAACCATGTAAAGTACAATACATGGATGGATTACTGTTTCTTCCATCATTCACATTTTAGCTTTTGGTAGTATTCAGTATTTGTATGGCATCCTCTCTTTCTCTTCTTGTCCCTTTGGTGATGTACCCATACTTAGCATAACATTTCTTCCAATTCACCTACTTCCCTCACCCCCCCCCACACACACACACACATGAAATCATTCATTACTAAAAATGTAACAATTCACCGTCTTGAATGGGCAGGATTATTTTACAACCAATAAGCAAACAGTACACAGATGATGCACACCTAAACCATGATATGACATGGGTCACCTTTGATCATGAAGTAAACCTTTTCAGATGGGCAGCCAAAAACAATTTTGGCAAACCATCATCACAGGAAACTTATTTCAATCTTATTGGGTTCCATGATATTAAAACAAGTTCCATGACCTAAACTGATCTACCTTTTCTTTTCAGCCAAATATACAGTAGACAAACCAAAGTAGAATGTATTTTTATAACTAACCTTGATGCTGTTGTTTATCGAGGGTTGTGGTGCATAATTACGAACCTGAAAGAGGGAAAACAATAGGTACCATGAATTCATTGTTAGCTTCTGTGGATAACTAATATGCCAATAAGAAATGCACAAGCACATAAACGTGTATATGCAAAAAAAAATGGTGCATCATTCACTGTTACAATGTTGGAGTTACAATCATGCAAGACAAGCATGAAAAATAAATACATGATGAAACAGAGATGCATGAATGGGATTAAAAAAAAGCAGACGGAGAGGTTACCACAAAGTCATGGAACTCCACTATGTTTCCCCCATAGCCACGGCTCATAGTTACTTTGAGGACATACCTGTAAAAGCAAATAAAATCTGAGGCTTAAAAAAAGCAATTTTTTACTAGCTTATCAAGAAACATATTAAGGAGTATATATTTAAAAACGTAAGAGTACCTGAGCCTCACATTCACCCCGTTATATGTTTCATATGGCATCTCAACGGTTGAAAATTCAAACGCATATGTTTTCTTTTCATATAGATCTCCAGGAACATCCAATTCACGAACTGTATAGAAAGTTAAAGATCACTGAGGAATCAATACACAACTGGAAGCTAAAAAAAATCTTTAGAACATGAAAGACACTTCAAAATTTAAGCTGATTTCAAACAAAAACTCACCCAGAGATGTGAAGTCGTAAAAGTTGCCTCTGTCAAAATACATTTCTGCAAGATAACAAATTGATTACTTCCCCATAGAAAGTCCTACATGTGTAGCTACCATCTTATCCAATTCAAATCAAGAGAAATAGCAAATGTGATCAGTAGAAATTATGATTATGGATGAACATGAAAATTTCAAGAGAATGACTTGACAGTGACACTGTTAAGACTGATGTTCACCTCTGCACAATGAATAGTATTTTCACTCCTGCAACACACAGATAAGGTATATCAGAAAGCAAGACGAACCTATTTGGCCAAGGAGCTCAACTTTGATACCATTGTGCTCAATTTTCTTCCCTTGAATTGGCTCCACAGATATCTGAAAAACAATCACAACAGGATGGATCTTTCAACTCATCCCCACAACCTTCAAATCCAACAAAACCCATTTTGAGCAAAACAGTCCAAGCATAAAAGTAGATTCACCTTCCCAACAATATTTTCTTGACTCTGAAATAACGGTGCCATAAGTGTTTGGCCATTTTCTTTCTTTATAGGAATCTGTACATACAAATAACGGATGTGAACCACCATAATTACACCAAAACCTCCCAAGAAGTAACATCAGTTGTGCACAAGCCCTAAATCAGGGGTGATTTTGCACTGTTCAGTGCTCAAATCCAAAGCACAGAAACTGAACTGATAGGTGTTTCTTTCCTCTATATGATAACACAGCTGTAATAATCTAGGACTTGATGGCCATCAAATCCGGTCTAAACCACTACTCCATAATTGCCATGAAAGAAAACAAGTTACCTTCTTTCGATTCTTTTCATCAGCAAACGTAATTGAAATGTGGCATGCTGGCTTGAAAGCTCCTAGAAGGTAATTCTGGAAACAAATTACAGATCAAATACGCGACCGATCAAATTAGCAAATCTAAAACCAATCAAGACTGAGATCGCGATACGAATGTTACCATTTTGTCAGGAAGTCAACTCAAAATTGAGCAACCTAGCTTTCAAGACCTTTGAAGATGGAGATCGCTAGCTTTTCGGCGGATCTAGTGCTCCGGCGACGAAGATGGCGACTGAGGAGTCGAGACTCGAGAGGGCAGATCGCCAATGTCGGGTTTACAGCTAACCAAACTCAACGAAGGAAAGAAAAATATATATTTCTATTAACAAAACCGGACCGGATCGGACCAAGCGAACCGGATCCGGTCCGAGAGAAAAAACGCATCTATAAAGGAAAAAAACGTGGACCAAGGATTGACTGACTGAATTCAAGATGGCAGCAAATGAAACTCAAGAACCTTCTTCTGATTGCGATCACCTTCGTCTCCGTCTTCAACAATCTCTCCTCGCATGCTCAACGGTATTCTTCCTCTCTTCGCATCGTTTTTTCGTCTGCAACTTTCGCTGTTAATTGCGTTCGAGTATCTTCAAGAATTTTTTGGTGTTTTGTAGGCAGTTGAGAATGGGGAAATTCGCCAATCGGAAGCTTCGGGAAAGGAGTTGAGTGAGCTCCTCTTGTCCGTCTCTGATGCTGCTATATCTGAGCCGGACAATGAGAACTTCAAAGACAATGCGATTTCTGTGCTTTTGCAGATCCATAGCTATTTGTCTGACCCCAAGTTGGATCAGGTTTGTGTTTCCCCTTTTTTCTAGTTCTCAGATTGTGCATAGGACAAATGCTAGAAAAGGATTAGTTAGGGTTGAGAGTTAGGTTAGAGTTTAGTTTGGAAGTATGGCTTGCATAGATAGCTATGAATTAGTTGCGATATTGTAGAGAAGAGTTGTCATTTGAACAGTTTGGAGTGAAAATGGTTGAGATTCTTACTGTGCTCTTTAATTTAGGGCTGATTGATAAAAATTCACTTTTTCCAGTTTCTGTATGACAGGCAATGCATGTGGTGCCTTTTTGCTGTTATATGTATTCAAGTTGGTCGAAATCTGATGTTTGGCTTATTCTGTCAACCTGTAAATCTTATGGTGTATAGGACGTCATTGATGCACTTTCGTTTGAGCTGCCTAAAGCTGCTGCTAAGTTTTCAGGAGTATCCGACAGATGCCATAAGATAGTTGACAACATCATTGACGTATTCACAAGAAAGTGTAGCGCTCGAGACTTAATTTCGGTTTTCTGTGAGGTATGGTATTCCTCGTTCCAACATGTTATGTGTTTATTGCGGTTACTTTTGGAATTCGTTCTTTAAAATGAACGTTAGGTTGTGTTTAGCATGATGCACTTATTTTGTTAAATACTTGGTAGTGATTAACCGATCACACAGTAAGTAGTGATATGCAATAAAACAGCCACATTAGCATTTCTTGCAATGAGCCAGTGGCTGCAATTTCTGAGTGTGATTTATGACCTTCTTAAGGAAACAAAAATTCTCATGCATGGCTGATCTTCCTGCCTCTTATTGTTCGAGGGTTTTCCATATCTGGTTCTCTCTGAATTTATGCAAGGACATGTTGCTTCGTTTTTTTCAAGTGGAGATAGAAATAGGCTGATTCACTTTTGATTTTTCTCAAAGCCTCAGTTATCCACTAAAAGTAATTGTTACAGGCTATAGATTCCTTTGGCAAAACAACTGATGCTCCTGGATACCTTTCTCCTCTCTTTCGTGGATTGTCTACAGGTACAAGTCTTTGATCAAAAGCGATAACGCAACATGGTCATATTGTCTTTTGCACGCTGATTTAGATTTTTAAATGATTTTGTTTAAGCCTATGACAGTTTATGCCTTGAAATGTGTGTAAAAAGTCCTTTTTACGCATTTCAAGGTATTAAATGTCATTGTAAATGAAAATATCTCTATAATGACGGTAAAGAATGAAACCTTAATTTTATACTCGAAGCCTCATGTGATATTGTGTGCTGTTGGGGCAAATATGCTATGAAAAGTGAGTACATTCTTTTTTTTCCAGTCTTTCCAATTGTTTTTGTTTTACATAATCTGTGCAGTGATACTCTCAATCAGGAGACGTCATTTTGAGCAGCTAAAAGAAGTTGTTCCACTTGTCCTGAAGTCTTTGAAGACTGCATCTATTGAATTTGATGATAGAGTTGCAGACGCTGAACATCTGTTTCAAAGAGCTCTTGGTGTTGCTCTTTCTATAAGAGAAACTTGTGACAAGCTGGTGTGTGAGTCTTAGAAACTGTACTGTTTGTTCACATTATTTTGTCTTTTTATACTTACCGTACATCAACCCCCCCCTCCCCAACCACTGTTCTTTTGCTAACAGGATGGCAGAGCAAGCGAACAACTCCGCGCCTTACTTGGGCTTTTCATCTTGCAAATCGTGGTATGCTGTTGTTTGAAAGTGATTGATTCTTGGCATCAGTGCTCAAAACATTACAACTAATTTGTTTTCTTGTTAACTTTATCTTGTAACTTATTTACTTGTAAGTACAGGCGCTAGTTTCAATCGGGCTAACAGAAGAAGCAAGCTGTGTTACTTTGGTTTCACAACTGGAAAATTTATTCCCATATTGTGGATTATCTTACATTGATCTAGTGACTGGTCGTGATGTTAACAAATTAATGGATTTTACTGTTGGCGGTAAGTGCTCCCTGTTTTTTTTATGCATGTCATTATATTATTATCATGCCTGTTGTCATACTGCTTAATTCTGTTTTCTGAACTGAATAGATGATTCAGATGATTTCTCCGGTTGCTTTTCATATGTCAAGCAAGGAGCAGTACTTTCAGGTTTGTATATGTGCTTCGTTGCTTATATATTCTGGGTTTTTATGCTGGTCTTTTCGTCCTTACAAATGATGACCATTTTCTTTGGCTGTATTATATTTCAGTAATTTGGGCTCACATCTCTGAGAAGGTAGCTCAGTCTGCTGAGCAAAACTTGAGTGGCATGATTGATGAACTCAAAAGTGTTCGGACTAGCAGATGGCAAGCTATTGGCATGATGACACAAATATTCTTGATGGACAGTCTTCCTTGGAAGTTGAAGGGAGATGCCGTTGACTTCTTACTCATGATCACTGAGAAAGTATATGAACAGCAAATTGAGGAGGATGTAGAGTGTTCATTCCTAACCCCTGGTCTTATTGCTGCATTGCAGGTATTCCCTTTTATTATTATTTTCACACCTCAACTTACGCACTCTATTATTTTCAAGTTACTTACTATCAATTGCAAATTTCAGGCCCTTATGAGAGTTATCATGTCTTCCCCTGATCCCGCTCTGAGGAAGAATGCCTTGACTGGATTGAAGAGGGTTAGTTCTTGGTCTATTGTCATGGTTTTCTTTCAGTTATAAATTCAGAAGTGCCTTAAATTTGACACGCACGCTGTTGTACTTATGGAGTTGAATTTTATGTTTTTAGATTCCATTATGCTTTAGCCTTTAACAGGGAATTAAAATAATCTGACCAGGTAGTTGCTGACAATCCATCTGCCATGAGGCTTGACATCCTGCAAGTGTTGGTGACAAATAGTAACTCATCTTCCATGGTAAAGTTCTACTAGCATAATGACATGGCAACACATAATAATAAGCCTTTTCCTTAGTCCTGATTTGACTAAAGTGTCCTTGTCGCTTTTTGCAGATAGCTATCCTTCTTGATTGTGCTAGGGAGATCTTGCAACAATCTTACCGCAAACTAACCGAACAAGACCTGCCACAGGAGAATGCAATTTCAAGTACACCGTGGTGCTCTGATGTACTGAACTTGGTGGAACTTGTTCTGAGGCCGCCTTCTGGAGGACCTCCATCTCTTCCTGAACAAACTGATGCTGTACTTTTTTTTTCCCAGGCTTCTGATAATCAGTCACGTCTTCTTTCTTGCTCGTTCGTCCTTTTGCAATCTCGGAGAGTAAATTGTTTGATTGTGTACATTATGCAGGTTCTGTCTGCTCTCAACCTGTACAGATACGTCTTGATTGCAGAATCCACAGGTAAAGAAATTAGAAGCGTGTGAACTTTGAGCCATTGAATATTGTTGACATCTAATCAAATGGAAACAAGAAAATCACTGATTCTTATTGATGGATGCAACAGGAGGCACAAATTACAGCAGGGTGTTATCCAAGAGCAGTCTGCAGAAGGCTTACAACGAGTGGCTTCTGCCTTTAAGAACGTTGGTGACAGGAATCATTGCAGAAAACAGAAATGATTGTGAAGGAATTGCAATGGAGATCATATGTGGCCTGAACCCGATTGAGTTCGTTTTGTACCGGTGTATTGAGCTAGTTGAGGAGAAGCTCAAGCAAGTCTAGCACGCTGTAAGCAACCAGGTTATAGGCATTAATTCCAAAAGTTGGTCATTTGTATAGTAGGGTTTTATGGGAAACTAAACCTTGGCGTCTAATGGTTTTGGACCAGTCAAAGCTGAAGTTTCAGACCTGAACCCAGCTTACTTGAAAGTTTTTGGGTCAAGTCGACCGATCCGTTTGTCTTGGGAAAGTAGTAGAATTGAAGAGCCATCTGTTTTGAGTAGCTAACCAATTGAAGAAATGCAACTGCGTATTATGAACGATTTAGGGTGACTTCAGGGCGTTTTGAGGTTGTGTTCGCAAACTTTTGCAATGAAGAAACGAGCTCGAGTTACTGACTGAGTGTTTGTATGTTGGTTGTTGAGAACCAAGAACCAAGTCTTCTTTCAATCTATAGATCAAATCTTTTGGTACATATGAATTAAATGACTTGCTAGAAATTAAAGGGAGAGAATTTAGAATATTTTAATATATTTTATTTGGAAAGAGATGGATTTTGGTGAGAAAATATGATAACGTTTCCTTCTTTTCAATTTTTTGTAAGTCTCTCTCTAATTTTCCACTAATTTACTCTTGATGAGAAAATACTGCATTCATATTAGATTAATTTTCCACAAATTTCCTATTTAAAATGCTCATAGAAATGTTTCATCCAACAGGAACTCATGGACTAAATTTAATCCATTCATATTTATCGTTTTTTAATTAATTTTGAATAAATAAATTGTCTTTATTTTCATAAATAAATTATTTTACCGGAATATCTTTTATATTAGAATAATTCACAGCTAATAAAAAACTTACAGCTAAAGCAAAATCTGGAATTCATTATTCTCTGTTTCCAGTTTCCCCACTTCAACTTCCGAACAGAAATTGACAGCTAATACCAAAATTTTACAGCCCTACTAGTTTCCTTATTTATTTAACCCAGTCCAATTAGCGTGCTGTTTACATCCGTCGTCTTCCAAGTTCCACCTCAGTCTCTCAAAGAAAACGCGAGTGCTCGTGGGCGCTAAAGAGAAGAGCTACGATCCTAAGCCCCGTCGTCGCTGCCGGAAACCTACTTCGATAGTCGTCGCCGGCTAATCGGCGGTCGTCTCGTCGTCGTCGATTTCGTTGCCGTAGTCTGTTCGCCTACCAGGTATTGTCGCCAACCGACTCTTGAATTCTTCATCTAATGCCAGGCCAATCGTTTGAGCTTTCCGCATAAATTTCTAGGGTTTATACTCGATACTTCACTTTGTTTCGAAAATTAGGGTTTTTGTTTCTGGATTGGCTGTCTTTGGCTAATGTGCGGGTTTTCGTTTGTATGATTTTCCGAATTGCTGAACTAATCTGTTCTTGTATGCAGATATTTTTTTGTTGATTGGCGATTCAAAGATGGCTAATATGGGTTTGGCCGGTATACTAGAGAAGGTTAGCAACATGCTATGCTATCACCGTTTTTTACGATCTTGCTAGCTAGAAAGATAACCTATGTTGGGACATTAGTATGGATCGTTATTCAATGATGATATGGAGCTTCTTCATGGACTTCTTAACTTCTTAAATGTTTAATGCAGATGATTGGAAAAGATAAAGATTACCGCTATATGGCAACTTCTGATTTGCTGAATGAGTTGAATAAGGAGGAATTTAAAGTTGACGGCGATCTCGAGATAAGATTGTCAAATATTATTCTGCAACAACTTGATGATGCAGCGGGTGATGTCTCTGGATTAGCGTTGAAATGGTGCGGAAGTACTTCTAACTTACACTGTTTTTTAATCTTTGATTTGATTATATGGATAAAATAGGTAGTTTTGGGGTCACTTGAAAGGTCTTGTTTAAGATGGCAAAAACAAGGGATGTAATAAAAGCCAATTGTCTTGTACTGAATAGTTCGTGTAGAATTTTCCTAAAAACCACTATAATGCTGCCGCTCTCTATGCTTATTTCGGGATGTTATGATAAATTTGAGGTAATGTAACTTTTTTATGCTAATGCAGTCTTGCTCCATTGGTGAAGAAGGTGAGTGAGGCACGAGTGCTAGAGATGACTACAAAGCTTTGCAATAAATTGCTGAATGTAAAAGAGCAAAACCGAGATGTTGCAGGCATAGCCCTGAAGACAATTGTGTCTGAAGTTACTAACCAAACAGCTGTACAAGGTGTTCTGGTTACCCTTACACCTCAGTTGATAAAGGGAACAACTGAAAGTGTGAGTTTCAGAATAAGTTTTTCATAGTATTTTCAAACCTCCAGAACAACTTTCATTACTATATGTGCTGTGGATGATACATAGTTTATTCAAACTTATGAACTTGTGATCAGTTTTCGAGACTATCTCTTGTGGTGATAATGTGCTGTGCTGATATTTGATTTAGCGTGTGTTATTATTTCGTCTTTTACAGGGGATGACTACAGAGATAAAATGTGAGTGCCTTGACCTTCTCTGTGATGTTCTTCACAAGTATGGCAACCATCTGGCTGGAAACCACAATGCACTGCTTGCTGCACTGTTGTCCCAATTAAATTCCGGTCAGGCTAGTGTTAGAAAGAGAGTGGTTTCATGCACGGGTAAGGCTCTTTTGTTTTCTGTTTAATCCTTGTGGATAATCTTCAATTAGTATGTTGAAGTCATGTAGGGTGCTCCAGGAAAAGTGGGAGCATTTTGCTCCTTGTTGTATTGGTAATATAAGTAGAGTGGTATTTGAATTGAATCAGTGTGAATTCCACTTGTTCTTGTGCAGCTTCACTTGCCTCTAGCTTGTCTGATGATTTACTGGCAAAAGCCACAGTTGAAGTTGTCACACTCCTAAAAAAGAAGCCTACAAAGTCTGAAATAACTCGAACAAATATTCAGATGATTGGTTCTTTAAGGTTAGTGATGGGATTGGTGCCTACAGATTAGGATAAGCATCTCTTTACTTTGCTGCATGGTCTTTTTAACTGCTAGTTCTATCTGCATGGTTTTAGGTTTTCAATTCCTTTTATCTTTAGGTAGACGATTCTCTGATTATTTTGTTGTGCATGTTGTGGAGGAGATTTGCCATTGTTGTCATTATTTAGTCTTCTTGGATTGTCCTTAACAAAATATCTTTCATCTAGATATTCTACTTCTGATTTTTCCTTCTAATATTGGTATATGTGTTTCAGTCGTGCTGTTGGGTACCGCTTTGGACCCTACCTTTGTGATACTGTCCCATTGTTAATGAGTTACTGCATGAGTACTGCAGAGATTGATGAAGAGCTTCGTGAGTATAGTTTACAGGTATGCTTTCTTGGAATAGAGTCAAGATCTAAGAAAATAGGGTGAAAATGCATATTTCATTCTTTCTGCATTGTTGTACAGGCATTGGAGAGTTTTCTACTCAGATGCCCCAGGGATATATCTTCTTACTGTGACCAAATCCTTCATCTAACATTGGAGTTGCTTAGTTATGATCCTAACTTCACAGATGACATGGAGGAAGATAACAATGATGAGAGTGCTGAGGAGGATGAAGATGAGTATGTTGCATATATCTCTGTTAACATGCACAGTTTGTATCTAATTTGGCTACATGCATAGATCTGAATTATTCATTGAAAAAATTGGTTTGGTTATGCAAGTAGCTGGATTTTAGCGTTTTTTTGCATACATGTGTCATGCCCGGAGGCCAAAACACATTTATTGGATCTTTTGTGCATCATGTCCTTACAATAGATCTTGATGGCTACTAGAGCTCTATCATCTGTTTATTTTTCTTTTGTAGTGAGAGTGCTGATGAATATACAGATGATGAGGATGCTAGTTGGAAAGTGAGAAGAGCAGCTGCCAAGTGTTTGACTGGACTGATTGTTTCTCGGCCTCAAATGCTGGGGAAGCTATATGAAGAAGTATGTTATTCTAGATCTTTCAGTTTTAATGATTAGTATATGGGTAATAGATTAATTTATGTTGATGCTTTGTCCTCAATAAGTGACCAGATCGCAGATGTTTGCAGTGAACCCACCTAAAGTAGAAATAAATAAATGAAATGTTACTGTCATTTGAAGCAGAGAAATATGATTAGTATGTCTTTGGACTCTTAATTTCAGACACGAAGAATAATATTAGAAGGTGATCCTTCTTAACGTAAATGAACATTCATAGGATCACAAGAGTCATCTAGTATCTAAAATCTTTTCCCCAAAGGAACTGTGCTCTGAACTCTTCTATTGCTTGTAACTTTCTGTGTATAGGCTTGCCCTAAGCTGATCGATCGGTTTAAGGAAAGGGAAGAAAATGTCAAAGTAAGGCTCATACTGAAATTTGTATCCTTAAATCCCATAATTTGATGTAGTTTATTATGCTCACTATTGCAGTGTTTTTTCTGTAGATGGATGTTTTCAGCACATTCATTGAGCTGCTTCGTCAAACTGGTAATGTCACGAGAGGACACATGGACACAGATGAACTAAGGTACTGTATCAACGCTATCATCATTAATGGCCATAAATTATATGAATACATGATTTTGTAGCTTGTGGATATTTTTACTATAAGTGGTTAACTTTTGGTTCTTCAATTTTAATATGCATAGTGAAATTCATGATGATACTTATCCTTAAGTTCCAGTTTGTTAGTATCTTGAGAACTAATACAAAACTGATATGTTCTCTAGTCCAAGATGGTTACTAAAGCAAGAAGTGCCAAAAATCGTAAAAGCCATTAACAGGCAACTGCGTGAAAAGTCTGTTAAAACCAAGGTATGCAGTTCTGTGCTCTACACATTTGGGCAAAATCTGGACAAGCACAGGGGCATATATATTTAGGTAGAACTAAAATGTCGGCTACACTGATTTCAATATTTGCAGGTCGGTGCATTTGCTGTGTTGAAAGAACTTGTGGTTGTATTACCTGACTGCCTCACTGATCAAATAGGATCTTTGGTACCAGGAATTGGGAAGGCATTACTTGTAAGCTATCTCTTCTTACGTTACATTGGACTTAAAATATTGTGCAGTGTATCTTATTTTTATATTTATTTTGCCAGGATAAATCATCAACCTCAAATTTGAAAATCGAGGCTCTTGTTTTTACAAGATTAGTTTTGGCTAGCCATTCACCTTCAGTTTTCCATCCTCACATCGAGGTAATATTAAGACGAGTATCTTATTTTATTTATCTTTTTTTAATATTTTCGTCAGGCTGCAAAATCAAGGATTTCTCACGTAATTTGGCAGTGATTTTCACTCATTGTCAAGTTGTAGCTGACATTGCCATATTCAGCACATACTTTTGGTTGTGCATGATGATGCTTAGTGTCTACAGTTTTTGGAGAAGAACAATGGATTGTAATTATTTATTGGGAGTGTGGATTATATCCTTAATATGCAGAAATGGAAATTCTTTTGTTTATGCCATCATACCCTAAAGATTTGGAATTCACTTTCCAGAGTGACTTAAGAAAGCATAACAGTATGTATGACTTTGACAAAACTACAGCTCATTATGGTGACATTAGCAGTTCGTGGTATGTCATACCCAACCAGTTGGATTACATATTACTGTAGAACCAGTAAGATTTATGTAATCTAATACATAAACACCCTTTTTTAGCATTTGGCTATAATTTCCTGTATAATTTTGCACTTCTTGTTAGCTATGTGGTTGTCCTTCGATTCTTTTTCCTTTGCTGCTCACCTTATATCCACTGTTAAAATAAAATGAAAAGATCTTAATGATGCTGAATGCTCTGGATGTAGTAGTTTTTTTTAAGATTAGTAGTAAATTGCATTTCCCTGTGTCATAAATTATTTAATTGTTTTCTATGCAATAAATTTTTTATCATTATTTCATTAGATTACATTATGTCATTATTTATTTGTCTTATTAACTGTTTGACACATAAATACATTTCAAATTTGACTTCCTCTGTTCAGGCTATCTCTGGTCCTATTTTATCTGCTGTCGGAGAAAGATACTATAAAGTCACAGCAGAAGCACTAAGAGTCTGTGGTGAACTTGTTCGCATCTTGCGCCCGAGTACTGAGGTTTGATTATTTTTATTTATTTTTACAACTTCTCCTGTCAGCCTTGCATATAAGATTATTTCTTTGTGTGCAGATTACTGATTTCAATTTCAAAAAATACGTTCATCCAATATATAGCGCTATAATGGCTCGACTGACAAATCAAGATCAAGATCAGGTTACACCTACATAAACTAAAGAGTTCAACTCATTATGTATCATCTTTGACATGTTGTTTGAGTGTACAATGCAATTTCAATATTTGTTTCTGATCTCTGAACAGGAGGTAAAAGAATGTGCAATATCCTGCATGGGACTTGTGATTTCAACATTTGGTGACAATCTCTCTGCAGAATTACCTGCATGCCTTCCTGTACTTGTTGATCGCATGGGTAATGAGATTACAAGATTAACGACTGTGAAGGTTGGTCTTTTTTGTCAAAACTGGTGGATAGTACTGTGAATAAAACATGAGATGATTCATGCTGTCTATGGCTAGAGAAGAATATATGCTATTTGGGGAATGTAAATCGATATTAATAGACAGTACTAAATTAGCAGCTGGAACTACACCAGTGAGGATATAAATGAGCCTTATAGATAAAGTATGACATAAATTATAGATGATTATTTACTTGACACACTCTTCATCTGTTAGTGAGGTATATTGTCAGAAAATATTGTTCAACCCCTGACCCCCTTCTGCCTTCCGCTTCTGAATTGAGTTTGATTGCAATATGTGATAGTCTTATGCACTTTATCATGATTGCACACACTTAACCATAAAACTTGTACTTTATTTTAGTCGATTATAACATTAATGTAACATTTTCTAATTACGTTCATGTGGATGTGTATACAGGCATTCGCAGTCATTGCTGCTTCTCCATTACATGTAGATCTGTCCTGCGTCTTGGAAAATGTCATTGCTGAATTAACTGCATTTTTGCGAAAGGTATAGAGATTTTCCTGTTATGTATATGGATTATTGCTGTAAATCCCCTTTTGATTCAAATTATGTGCTGGTTTCTTCTGTAAATGAAAATACAGGCCAACCGGGCCTTGAGGCAGGCAGCTCTGGGAACTCTGAACTCTATTATTGTTGCTTATGGTGACAAAATAAGTTCACCAGCTTATGAAGTAATTACTGTAGAGTTGTCAACACTCATCAGGTCTGTTTTGGGGTTCAAACTATCTTGACGTAGTACTTCATAATCAAAACTACACGTTTCATGATTCTCTGATGTTTTTTCAGTGACTCGGACTTGCATATGACTGCTCTTGCATTAGAACTTTGCTGCACCTTGATGGCAGACAGGAGGTCTAGTCCAAATGTTTGCCTGACTGTCAGGGATAAAGTCCTTCCACAAGCATTAACATTGATCAGGAGTGCCTTGCTTCAGGGCCAAGCCCTAATGGTATCATATCAAGTATATAATGGGAGTTTACTTCATTAATGGCAATGCCTCATTCTTAACCAATTTTTTCAATACAATGCAGGCTCTGCAAAACTTTTTCGCTGGCTTAGTATACTCTGCTAATACAAGTTTTGAGTCCTTACTGGATTCTCTACTTTCTTGTGCTAAACCTACCCCCCAGAGTGGTGGCATTACAAGACAGGCTTTGTTTTCAATTGCTCGCTGCATCGCTGTCCTATGCCTTGCTGCAGGAGACCAGAAATGTTCATCCACTGTCAAAATGCTGACTGAGATCGTCAAGGGAGATAGCACTAATAACTCTGTGAGTAGCTCTGCTTCTTTCCTGTTATGCATTTCTTCAGATTCCTTGATACAGTTGTTATCTGTTGGTTGCTTTCTTCCTTGAACCATGTGCCTTTCAACACTTACATTGTATTTTTAAAAAAAGAACTATTTGCTTTCAGTGCTGACTTGGAATTTGGCCTGTTTAGGGATAATTGTGGCTTATGGGTGAACCTGTGTTTTCTCAACAGATAGTTGCCTAAATGTATTTTTCATTCATCTTCTCCCATTCTGTACGTATGAACCTAGAATCATAGCATTGGAGCTGATTGTATGGACAAGGTCTATCTATATAGTTACAATGACACAAATCAAGTGCTGATTGTTCTGACAAGTACATGAATATCTACTGGTTTATCGAAAGGGTGGATTTACTTTTTTTGTTTGTCTTAATTTAATGAAATGATTGATGATTGACTATATTAGAGTAATAGACATAAAGCTCAAGAAAGTTTCCAACAATCCAACCCAAATAAGACTATATTGCATAACGTTTTAGTGTGTTTGCCTGAAGAAACTTACATTGCTGTGTGTTCTTTGTCTCTTTGTGTGTTCCATCTAATGCTTTATCCATTATGTAATGCTGCGTTGTGTTTTACTTTTATATAATTTGAGCTTCTTATATGATGGGTTTTAGCTCTACAAATATCTGTCTTCCCTTCTAGTAATATCCTGATTAGTGCTTGCACTTGATTCTTCAGGCTAAGCAGCATCTTGCCTTGCTTTGTTTGGGTGAGATTGGTAGGAGAAAAGATTTAAGTGCTCATGCACATATTGAGAATATTGTGATTGAGTCGTTCCAGTCTCCTTTTGAAGAGATAAAATCTGCAGCATCTTATGCTCTTGGAAATATTGCGGTGGGTAATTTGTCGAAGTATTTACCTTTTGTTCTGGATCAAATTGACAACCAACAGAAGAAGCAATACTTGTTACTTCATTCGCTAAAGGAGGTACATACACTTTAAACTTTGGTACATTCTCCCTGCTTATATTCATGCTATTAAGTTTTGCTGATCTGGCACAGGTTATTGTAAGACAATCTGTGGACAAATCTGAGTTCCAGAACTCGAGTGTTGATAAGATTCTTAGCTTGTTATTTAATCACTGTGAAAGTGAAGAGGAAGGTGTACGCAATGTGGTGGCCGAGTGTCTTGGAAAGATTGCACTTATTGAACCAGCGAAGCTTGTTCCAGCACTTAAGGTACCGATCTTGCAAACTATGATCCAATTATGTTTTTTGCTTGATTTGTTCAAGATGATTTACATAGAACAAATTATAAGTTTCTCACTTGTTTTTCATTGCTTAGGCGCGTACAACAAGTCCTGCTGCCTTCACCAGAGCAACGGTTGTCATTGCTATTAAATTTTCACTGGTTGAGCGGCCTGAAAAGATTGATGAGATATTGTACCCAGAAATTTCATCATTCCTTATGCTTATCAAGGATCATGATCGGGTATATCTAACTTCACTTCTGGAAATGTTCTGTTTATACATAAATGCCAGACCATCAAAGATAGATGTAAAGTATGTGGCCATATTGGGAATGAATAAATAAAACGCCTATAATATTAGAATGTATCCCAAAACTTCACAATGCTAGGCATATCATGTCTGTCTGATCTCAGTTTCTACTTATTAGCTGATAAAGCCTTCATTAACCTAAGAGTCTAAAGAGATCGAGATTAGGATCTTGAATATTTGTTTAGTCTAGTTATTGTTTTGGCAACAAGTAAGCAATGTGTAGCTTCTATGCTGAACTTTTCTGGAAATCTGTTTTGGGTTTAGAGCCTGAACACATGCTTTAGAAGGGCTCCATTTCTGTTGCCTTCTTCTCACCTCAGGTTTCTATATGATGCACATTTGCAGCATGTCAGGCGGGCAGCTGTTTTGGCATTGAGTACTGCTGCGCACAATAAACCAAATCTCATCAAGGGCCTGCTTCCAGAAATCTTGCCACTTCTGTATGATCAAACTGTTGTTAAGGTAAGTTGGCTCTTGACATATTGCTTGTTTTAGTATGCTATATAAGCTATTTCTAGAATGTGTAAAGAATTTTGTGTAATTTTCTGTGCATGTTAAATTTTTCTGGTTGGTCGTTTTGTTCTTTTCTTGATGCAATATGATAAACTTATGCATCACTATAAAAGGAATCTAAGCTATTTTCACTGGCATGATTTTCTTGGTGGTGTTTATTTTTGGAATATGCAAATGGATTTTCACATTTTATTATGTTTGGCCTGAAGCATAATGCAAATGATCTATTCATGTGTACTTCCATCTCTACCTGATGCCCTTTTTTCAACTATTACATTTGTGGAAGATCTGAAGCCTATCTAGGGTATTTTGTGTCATCTCTGACCAAGTTTTAATATTCTGTCTGCACAGAAAGAGCTGATACGGACAGTTGATCTGGGCCCCTTTAAACATGTTGTGGATGATGGCCTTGAGTTACGGAAAGCAGCCTTCGAATGTGTGGATACCTTGCTTGACACTTGTCTCGACCAAGTCCATCCATCCTCTTTCATTGTTCCCCATCTAAAGTCAGGCCTAGATGGTAAGTGTCACTCTTTCCGTTTGGACTCTCATTTGATGGAATCTTGAATTTCAGTAAGGTTTCTAAAGTCAGGCTGTGGGTTTCTTGTATACCTCTTGCTTTTGTAGAACTAATTGGTAATAGTTATACCTTTGAGAAATACATGCCTGACTGTTTTTAATGTGCTACTTTCCCCTTACAGATCATTATGATGTCAAGATGCCTTGCCACTTGATCCTTTCAAAGCTTGCTGAGAAGTCTCCATCTGCCGTACTCGCAGGTTGAATAGTGTTTTTTGTTTATTACTCCCTCTGTTCGTTCGACTGTCGTTATAAAATTTTGCAAGATCATTAAGGACCTCTAAAACTCTACAAAATTTCTATCCACGAGAATATGAACCAAGAGCGTCAATCTGTGTGCATTTTTCCAATAGCAACATATCTCATCAATAATTCATTGCCTAAAACTTGAAACGACAGTCATTTCGCAACCAGATTTAAGGGTTAAAATGGCAATCTGTCCTACACAGAGTAGTATTTCTCTTATACACTTCGTACTCATTCCCTAACATCTCATGTGGCAGTTGTGGACTCTTTGGTGGATCCTCTACAAAAAGCTATCTTTTTCAAACCCAAGAACGATGCTGTCAAACAAGAAGTAGATCGTAATGAAGACATGATTCGAAGTGCTCTTCGAGCAGTTGCCTCCCTCAATCGCATAAGGTTTGGTTCTTAACTCACCAATTGAAGCCCACCACCTCTAATCTGTCTCATGTTTCCTTTTCATCTTGAAATGAAGCAATGCACCATGCTTCGACATATTGGTTCAGCAATAAAATTTGGTAATTTCTAAGCACTAAAATCACAGACTGTAATAATCTTCCCCTCACCTTGTTATGTTGCAGTAGTGGAGATTGTGGCCACAAGTTCAAGAACCTCATGAATGAAATATCCAAATTCCCTACCATCTGGGACAAGTACATTTCAATCCGCAACGAATGATCGACGTAAGCCACAGTGAGATTACTCCATAGCTCTGCAGGAGAGCTTTCCCTTTTAGGGGGAGATAGAAGAAGGGTCTTTTAGTTATTATGGGATACCTTGCATTAAAGAAGGTGGCTGTAATTGGAGGTGGTTAAATGGGCGTTTTTTGCACAGAATTTTCGCTTGTTTTATCCTGGATTTTTTTGGAAGACACAGATCATGCTAACTGAGATGCTAGGCAATCACTTGTGTGTGCATAATTTTCTTTTCCTGTAAAATGGAGAGGTCATTTGGATGGTTTTAGGTGGATTTTTCTGGGTCCTTTTGATCGTTGGAAATTTCTTTTCTGTATGCATTGAGTAGCCGTTGAAAGAATTACCCTCCAAAAACAAGTCATGGCACAAGTTGGATTGAATTGGATTGGAAAAATGCATTCCTGCACAATTTCAGGAGACCATATTGGTCGGGCACTCGGGATTATCTGTAATGAAATTCATTTTGTGTGATCCATTTTTTGTCATTTGGGTGAGTTGTATAATTCAAAAATACGTAGGCTAGATTTCACAAGATCACCTTAGCTATGTAAGAATTTTAGAAACTTATATAGACTATTTACCACAATAGAAAATTTGTTTTTTATATTTTTATTTTAAAATTAACGAGATTCACCATTAAAGAACATGGAAAGTTTATATCCTCTCATGAACTTGTGTACAGGATTTATAAGTCATATCTTATTAAAAATGTCAAGAAATGTCTTAACATAATTCCCATTACTTTTCACCAAAAAACAAAAAATAATTCCCATTTACTGTACATGAAAAATAAACTCATGTTGAATAACATCGTGATTCTGAATTTTGAATATATATGATTATATTTATATAGACAAGTGGTGATTAAGTATCCGAATAAATAAATGTCGGGCGATTTATGCAAAATATCCTAAATAAATGTCGGTTTTGTGAATAAAAAATACTAATAAAATATCAAAATTAGGGGTTCTAGTGTTTCCTTAAATAATTAAGACGCGGCAGAAAAAATTACGTTGCTCAACCCGTCGAAATACAGATTGCCCTCTCAATCTTGTTCAACCCTTGAACCCAAATCCCTCCCTCACAGGTCTCAGTTCCCCATCCGAATCCATCTCACAGCAATAACAACGACAAGGAGTAGCAACACCGAGAAGAAGACGATCGACAATGCAGGGCGACGAAGAGCTTAGCATAAACGAGCTCGCTTCAAATCTAACCACTTACAAAGAGCAACTCCAACAAGTATTCTTCTTTCTCCCCCAATTTTCCTTTCTGCTACTTTCCATCTGCTTTTAGGGTTTTCTCTGTCGTAAATTAGGCTTCCTTTGGTGGCTTTGCATTCGTTTCCGTTTCTTATTGTTTGGGAATCGCAATCGCATAGTTAGGGTTTGAATTTTATAGTTAGGGTTTGAATTCCATAGCTAGGGTTTGATTTCGAGAATCTTCTCATGAAAGCGTGGCCTGGCTGTGATTAGGTTTTTCGACAATTCGATCAATTTGTGTTCTAGGGTTTCAGTTTTCTTGGTGAATTGCGAATTGGACATGGTGTATTGTAGGATTCATAGAAAACTGGCAATGTTTGTCTTCTATATCTCTCACTTTTTTTGTTCTTCAGGTCAAGACGCTCTTGGTTGATGAACCTGGAAACTCAGAGTATGTGGATATGGCCAAGGAGCTTGAGGAGGTGATTCTTATCCATAATTTTCTTTTCCTATGTTAGTTGCTATATGTAGAAGTGCCACCCAGTTGTTCTATTGAAAGTGATCTTGGCTTTGCTGGTTTGGCCTGAGCTCCTCTTCTCAAATTAAATAACTGAACTTTATACTGTCTATGGAGGTAATCGCCGTTTTTTATACATCTTGCATGTGATGGACACTTAACTAGATCCCTTATCAGTCATCAGTCATCACCATACCAATCCAAAACAGTTTTTCTCTTTGATTTTCTGCATGAGAAGGTATATATAACTGTCTATGTTAAAGTTATAACAAGTTTTGTAGTTTGGGATGATGTATGCACAAATTAATGGAAATATGTCTTGGAAGTTTATCCAGTTGTCCATCACTAGATCTTGGTTTCTTTGCAGGTTTCCATGTGATGTGAGTGTTGTCACCGATTTCAACCTCTGGTTCCTCATGATTTCAGTCTTTCAGATGCTCAAACTGGGATATAAGTTTGAAGTTAAACTGCAAAATTGACTTGCTGTCTTGTATGGACGTCATTGATTGTAATAAGTATGAAATGTTTGTGGTGCAGGTGATTGCTCTGACAGAAGAGCTGTTGGCAACTGCAAGACAAAGTGAAAATTCCACATTTGCTAGTTCTTCTGCTTTGCAGAATTCAGAAGGGTCACCTGAGTATAGAGTAAGCCTCTGGATTATTTTTAACCTCTGTAACTAAATATTATCAATGATAAATTAGTGTCCTGGAACTGAAAATCTCAGCGCTTTTAAATTAGGCCTAGATCAGAATGATTAACTGGTAGAATGTCTGAGGAATAAACAGTAGTTTTTCTTTCTTGATGAACAAACTAATTGAAATTTGAAGTAAGCAAAATATGGAGTGAATGCTCTAAAAGAGGGAAAAGACATAGAAATGGGGAAGTAAAGGGGGAACAAAATTGCTAATGGTGGAAGAACTAATGATCAAATTTTGTATGCCTTTACACAGTAGTATGCATCTTTCCCTTTGTTTTGCATCTTAAAAGTGTTCCATGTTTTCCCAAAATCCAAATGATAGCTAAGGGAATAGTTTATTACTTCCTTTCACCAAGCTTCACAAACTTTGTTTTTAGGAGGTTAATTTTGGCCAAATAATTATCATATTCATCACACTTTATAAAAACATAGCATTTTATAAGTAAATTCGTTGCCTTCATTGAATGATTGCTGTAAAGAAGATTTCCAATTAGAAAGTTGTAAAGCTAGCCTGAAGTTGTAAAACTATAAATTCTGATTTGCTTTTTATTCCTGGATTTGCTGATCTATATCTGTGAAATTCCCTATTTGATTTTTTTAAGCTTATCAATCCTTGTTAGGATCAACTAGGCTCATTGGAGCAGCAACAGAAATTTCCTATTGGAACAAAAGTTCAGGCAGTCTGGAGTGAAGATGGGGAATGGTAAGTAAGATAAATGTGGAGATGCTTCTTATCTGAAATTTAGAGATGCATCTGATTATATATACATGTGCGTGCTGTCTTCTTTATCCTTTGCTCTATGATTTCTTCTTTGGTTGATTAGTTGAATCTGCAGGTATGATGCAATTGTTGAGGCTCATACTTCCATTGGCTACTATGTGACATATATTGAGTGGGGAAACAAGGAAGAGGTATGATTCTACTTTCAAAAGTATTCTACGGGAAATGAATGTTTGATAACTGGAGATTATTTTGTAAGATTAATCTGATAAATAGCTGATAATGTGCAAAATCTTAGCATTTATTGGCACTATGCAAATCTTCCAGGTTGATCCTGACAATGTGAGGCCAATTCAAGATGAAGCTGTTGATGCTTTGCTTGAAGCTGAGAAGCAAGCTGAGGCTACCAAGCTAGCTCTCAAGCGTAAGATTGCACAAGCTGCTGCTGTTTCTGAATTTCAAGAGCGAAGTTTGCCAGCTAAACTTCAAATAAATCCTGATGATCCTGAAGATGTGGTAAGTGGTTTTTTTTTATTATGCAAGGGAAGATGAAAAAAGTGTAGTTGCTTTATTTTCCTTTATTGCAAATCTGATTGAACAATCGTTTCGGCGTTGCCTTCCGTTTCCAAAGTTTGAATTCTTGTTTAGCTGGTTAGCATTAGGTTTTGATGAGATAAAAATCAGTGGCGATTGTATTCAGCTTCATCAAGTAAAAATATATAGAATGTAGTCATGTTGGGTGCAGAACACCTCACAACAATGGGGTGAAAACCAGTAACAACAGCAATGAGCATACAATTTCTATAAATTCAGCAGATTTCCTAAAACACTTCTAGGCATCCAACACCTGTTTCTGCCTTTTCCTAGTGGAGGTTTTTCTTCCTAATAAATGCTTGCTAGAGGGGAATCTGGTTATCTGTAATCTAACTTCTGGTTTCAAAATTGTGAGGAATCCAATAATACAATGCTATATTCTATTTGCAGAAAGCTACAAAGCGCAAGAAGATCCACGCCTTCAAGTCAAAGGTACGGTTTGAAAAACTAGAGGTGGTACAGAATAAGAGGCAAAACGCCTGGCAGCAGTTTCAGACTGGAAAAGGCCGTGCGAAGAAGGTATTCTTATATTTTCCCAATATTAATGATAAATAATTGTTGGAGTTTGCCATTTTACGGTTTGTACGAAAAATATGAAGTATTTGTTTTGATGGTTAGGTGGGTTTCTTCTCTGGGAGAAAACGAGAGAGCATATTCAAGTCTCCTGATGATCCCCATGGTAAGGTTGGAGTAACGGGAAGTGGAAAAGGCTTGACTGATTTTCAGAGGCGGGAAAAACATCTTCACCTCAAGGAAGGAACCATTGATGGCGGAGACGAGTAAGGTTGTGTTCTTCTTCTGCACTCTCTCCATGGTAAATCTCCATCTTCTTATATTGTTGTCTCTACACATTGAAGCTTTTTAATAGCCCCGGATGTCTAAGGTCCAAGTAAAACACACCAATAAGTGAGTCTTTGCCTGTCTACCTCTCAGGATAGTCTTGAAATGAACAGATGACTCTAATGGTCCTGTTGTGCTTTGGCTGTTTGTTCCGGATTACAGAGTTGACTCTTCGTTTGTACTCAATTCTATGTGATATGATAGTCTTTGAGGAATTTGTACTGGAATTGAATTTAGTTGTAGCCTAATCTGAGAACTACTTGAATATTACATTAAACAGGTTCTCTACTTAGTTAGTCTATTATAGATTGTTTGATGTTTTATATATTAAAAATTGCCGAAAATTTAAATTGTGAAAGTCTTATCATTTGGAACGTTGTTATAATGGTTTAACTAGTAGAAAGTGGATGTGCGTTGAAATTAACTATAAAAAAGTATGGGTGGAACATTGTTTTATATAATGTAATTATGTAATGTTCTATCTGGACAAAGTATGGTTTTTATTGTATGTTAGTAATGTGTTTGGGCATCTGCTTCAATTTGCTATGCCTTGGAACACTGGCCACTCTTCCAGGGTTTCGACCGAAATTGGCGACCACGATGACTCATTTCCCACCAAGAATGTATTTTCAAACTTGAGCTATATGAGAGTAATGAAAAATCCATACTTAGTATAGGGTTCAAACCTAAAAACTTGTTAAACAGCTGTTAGGTTTTTGGGTTTGATTTCAGCTAGCATACTTCATTCCTCAAACCCGGGTAATCATCAGTCACAAATCATCGAACCAAATGCTAAAGAGTCTTGTAGTTTTGGGGGTGGGGGATGAGTTGAGAATGTAGGAGTGTAGGACACATGTCAGTCTTTGTACAAACTTTAGTGATGTCCATGGATTGCAATTCCTTCTTTTTTCTTAAAAAAAAAGGGAACTTTTGTGATTGACATAGACTACATTGTGATGGGTTTGTGACCATTGTTGTTGGGTAAAAACAACAAACAGTGAGAAAGAAGTTGGAGGGGTTAAAAAGGGATGACACTCACTCCACCAACATAACATGTTTGAGACATGTTTCTTTGTGGACAGTGAGTGGACCCTTTCATTATCCCTTTGTACATTGGTGACTTGACTTTTTTGACATTGACAACTTCTAACATCATTTTGTGTATCCATAATACATGTTCTAGGGTTTCTGTGTTTGTAGCACCATACAAAGAATCTCTTCAATCAAAAGTTAGTCAAAAGGTAACCCTTCACGGAGTTAAAGGGGAATATAAAATGTTGGAGATATGTGGCCTTCTCGCGTCCAACATGTTAAACAAAATACCATTAGTATAGAAGAGGTGAAAAACTCTACCTATTGGTTTAAACTTTTGGGTTTGAAAATTTATCCTGGTCTAATGTGTGAGGTGTTAAATTTCAACGACTTTAGAACAAAGAAGCTAACTACAAAGTAGACGATTATGTACGAAATTAGGATGTGCATGTAACTATTGACAATTAAAATCTGAGGCTCCTTTGCCTTGGCTTCCACCAACCATTTTAAAATACAAAATACTATCCTCTTTTGACTTTTGTTTGAGATGTCTTACAGATATTACTGTGTTGCTAGAACTCGAAGAATGAAAGTGAATGAAACAAACAACAACAAAGGCTTAAAATTGATAGTACATGTCTTGTTTGCCAACCAAAGTGGTGGGCTCGGCTCCAAAAAGGAAGAAAACAGAGACAGCACTATTTAATTCACTGAATCTGATTGCCTACTTGTCAATTGGAGTCTTTCTCAATAATGGGATTGTTGTGGGTTTCCAAAACTATTAAAATAAATAAATAAATAATGAGTTTTCTTTATTTTTATTAACGCCCTATTTTTCATCTTCATGGGTTGTATTTTTTGTTTTTATGTGGGCATCACATGTGCGGTCAAACCAACAACATTATATGTCTTCGTGTGGACGAGCTCAATACAGTCAACTCTTCACGTAGTTTCATATATATGTAGTACATGCATATAAATTTAATACACTGCATCATTAATTAACCCCATTAATGATTACATCGTACATTCTTAATTAATACACACGTACCCACGTACCATATACTACATTTCATGCTCACCTAGCTCATGAAACGTACAATCCTACTAGTACTACTTTACAACTACATATTACACCTACATATATATATAATTAGAGGAAGTACAACTATTATTAGCTAGATTTCCATATTACCCACTATAACTCTTGGCATGATCACCATCTTTCTCACCACTCAACACCAAAGCAGGGTTATAAGAAAACCACTTAGCCCAAAACACATAGTTGAAGAAGTTAACCAAACTCAACCCACCAAGCATCCAATAGAACAAGTCCAACCTATCTTGGTCCAAATCATTCTCACTCAACCACCCTTTCCCATGATCGCCGGTCATCCGGTTGATCAACGAGACCAGTACCGAGCTCAGGTAGAACCCGAACGAGTACGAGCAGTAAGTCATGGCGGTTAGAAATGCCTGCATCCCGCTCATCGACGACTGCTTATAGAAAAACTCGATAAGCCCTACTGCTGTCAGCATTTCCGAGACTCCAAAGACCACGTATTGTGGGGCGATCCAGAAGACCGAGATAGGGTTCTCGGACTCACGTCGTTTCTTCTCCATGAAGGCAGCGACCGCCATGGAGAGAGACGACACGAGGAGACCGGACCCAATGCGTTGTAAGGGCGAGATTCCAGAAGGGTGGGATGTCAGGCGGCGCAGGATCGGGACCAAGAATTTGTCATAAATCGGGACGAGGAAGAGGAGGAGGAGATAAGGGATGGATTGAAGAGAGGCTGGAGGGAGGGAGAATGAAGATGTAAGGCGTGTGTTCATGAGGGAGGCTTGTTGGACGGAGAAGGTTTGGAGTTGGGCTAAGATGGTGTTGAACACTATTGTGCTAGCGAATATGGGGAGGAGGGAGATTAGGGTTTTGACTTGCTCGACTTCGTGGACCGTGCAGAGCCGCCATGCGCTCGAGTCGTAGTCGGCGTCGGTTGTTGGCTCGATGCATGCTTTGTCTAGCCACCTGCATGAGCCATGCATGGATACGTACGTACATTAGGGATTGAAATGCATGGATCAATGCTATCAAATTTCAATGGAAAATGTATTAGCAATTATATATGTACTAGACTATACTCCCTTACGTTCATAGATATTTTTCGTTTTAACCTGATTTTCTTGTTCAATAATATATATGTTATTTGATATATTTTGTCATAATTTTTTCAATTATATCATCATTGATTAAAATATAATTATACAAATATATATTGAAAAGGAAAAGATCTCTACAAGATTGAGGATATTTTATAAAAATTCTTTTAATTTCTTAATTTTAGTGAGAAATCCTAAAACCATAAATATTTTTAAACGGCAGTAGTATTAATTACACATACATAGAGAAAAGGTGCATGTCTTTCTTGAATTATTTGGATTTGAAAATTAAATTTACAAAAATGATAAAATTCCACTCAATCCAACCTTATATATTCGTTTTATTTACAACTTTTGACAACCTTTCAACTTGTTTCAGTTGACCTCTATCGCACAAAAAGTCCACATAAATAGTGTTAGGTGGGAGACATACCCACGCACAGTTTCTCCCATTTGTGCATAAGAATTGATATATGACCCCCATTATTTCGTTTTTTTAATATTAACCTAACACATGCACTTAATTTTTAAGGCTGAAATCCATCTCCACTAGCTAGATCAAACCCTAGCTGGTTTGTAGGTTAATTAGTTTTTGAATTATGAATGATTTCGACATGAGTTCGAGTAATTAAGACAAGTTGAATACTTAAATAATTGTCATGCAAATGGGAAAAAATAAGCTTGAAAGTACGTACAACGGTACAAGTTGCATGCATGACAACTATTATGAATTGGACTAGACTAGCTTAGGAAAATTAATTAGTATAGCTAGGGTAGTAGTAAAAAGTCTAATTAATAAATGTTTAATTACACAAATACTAAATTTAATTACCTGAATCGATCTGTATGAACGAGGGTGTTAGAATTATTGGTAGAAGATGTCACAATTTGACTTCCATGAAGCATCTTTGCATCAGAAGGGCACACTTGTTTCCTTTTTGATATTGCAGCCACTATAACCTGCCAATAAAAAAACAATCAAATGATGATAAATTCATTTTTAGAAAACTATTTTTTAGGGAAATTTTATTTAATTAAGTAGGTGATCAATCACTCAATCACTTGGCACATATAGTAATTATATTGCATTATTACAACCATATCAAAAAGGCAATTTTGTTTGTTTTATTTTACTGGATCTTAATATGAGGACAACACTCACATATAACGCGTACGACTTTAAAGAATTGCATTAAATTAAGTATGAATAATGCGGATTTAATCATGTCCTTTTATTAAACTCCTTTTTATGGTGTTAAATTCCGGGCTGGATCGCATGGGGATGATCAAGCCACGTATGTTAATTAACTTGTAGTTTAAGTTTTGTTTAAAAAATGGGTCAAAAACTTGGCTTTTAGTTAATTGACTCATGTTAAATAGGACTAATCATTGTAAAATAGCACTCAAAACTTTATTGTTATATATCTAGAAGATAATTACGCTTACCCTAGTCTTGTGGCGAGAAACTTGCAATATATCATAAGAACCATAAAATAATCATATAATTCATATTGTTTATTGTTATTTGTATGGCCTATTATGACATGCTATCATGATTAGTTGGATTGTAATCGTATAAGAGAATAAACTAAAACCCTTGAACCTTCCTTCTCACTTTTAAGGAACATATCTTTCTATTTTAATCATAAATTAAAAAACCACATTAGCACCACTCACCATCTCGATCGATCTTTGTAGATAGTGATCAATCTTTGTATACATCCCAATTAATGGTGATAAATTACGTTTCTTTTTAGAGGAAAAAAGGTACAATAAATTTAACCATGTTCTTTTCTAGAATCTCGAAGAAGAAATTTCATCCACATAACGTATTTTTTGTGGTACCACAAATATAGTACTAATTTGTTTGTTCCTATCGAATAACGATAAAAACAAAATTATGTTTTATGTCTATACGTAATATATATCTCAAAGAAATGTCATCTAGTATAATACATTAAAAAAATCGAATATAAAATATTTGAAATTACACGTACGTGTTCGACTGAATTTTGTGTCAGGCCATTATCTTAATTGTCAATTCTATTTCCTTTGAATCTACTTTAATTACAAACCCGGCTTTTGTTGATCATAATCAAGAATATTTGAGTAAGGATGACACTTCCTTAATTCTCTGACCAAAGCCAAAAGTCTTAATCAGCGAAACTTTTAGAAACAAGATTAGAAGAACATAGGTTAAGAAAAACCCTACTAATTAAATTCACTAAATTCAAATTGCTACAGAAATTACTACCATAAAATCAATTAATTTTAGTATTAAACTTCATGAATTTATATACCAGATTTGTATAAATAAGTGTAGGTGTATCGACACATCTGATTCTACCTATTTATTAGTTCCACAGAACTTTTTTGTTTCGAGTAAGAAAAATGGGACCAAATAGGAGTAAAAATAAGGGGTAAATTAATAATTACCTGAGCAATAGGAGTAAAGATACTGCCACGTGGACGCTTATTCCGGTAAACGACGGCGCCGGAGACCAAGCAGACGAGTCCGACGGCCATGACGGCGGCGGAGATTCCGAATCCGACGTCCATCCCGAAATGGGTCTGGGCCCACACGAGGAGCGTGAGGGCCACGAGCTCCCCTGCTGAGAAGGCAAAATAAGCGGCGTTGAAGTAACTCGAGAGCTGCCCGGACTGCCCGCCCCCCCTGCCCGCGAACTGATCGGCTCCGTGCGCTATCATGTTCGGCTTCACGCAGCCGCTGCCCACCGCAACCAGGTAGAGCGCGACGTAGAAGATCACTGCCTCTATCCCCTGGGCTTCCACGCACGCGCCCCCGCTCAGCGCGTCGCATTTCGGCGGCTTCAGCTGTGGTAGGTGCGCTTGCACGGACAATAAGATGAAGCCCTGCACATTTTATTTATCCAAAATTTGTTTTATTTATCAAAAAAATAAATCAATAAAAAAAAGACATAAAAAAAAACGTATACCTCATATTGAGATATTTTTGGCTGATAACCGTTGTTTTATTAAAAAAAAAAATTGGCCAATAGGAGATTAGACTGTTGTTTAGATAGTCGAGACGATGGCCCATTTGACACTAGACACGTTAATAGCGGGACAAAGGATTAGATACGAAATTTCACCGTTCATTGGTTACATTTTACATCCTTTTATCCTAATAGAACAAAGAATTAGAGGCGATTTAAGACCTTAGACTCTAGACCTGTCTTAGACGAGATTTTTAGAACAATATGGATAACTATATATAACATGGTGAGTCCGTGACTACGTACGGAGAGTTCGACGAAGCCGAAGATGAGCATGGTCCAGAACGAGCCGAGATACGAGTCGGAGAGGAAGCCGCCGAAGAGGGAGAGGAGGAAGATGGTGCCGACGAAGTTGGTGACGGTGTTAGCCGACTTGGCTAACGGAAAGTGCATCTCGTTGATGACGTAAGTTATGAGGTTGTTGCCAACGGCCGCTATGGCCATTATCTCAAACGCTTGAAGCCCTGCAAAATTTATTAAATTAAATTAAATAAAAAAACAGAACCGAACCGAACCTGACAAAACTCTTGACTCACCAAGAACGAAAGAGGCGGCCTTGGCGCCGCCATGGGAGGCGGGGTTTGAAGGCCGGCCCCGCCAGTCGACGGTGGATTCCTCCGGCGAGTCGGGGTGGAGTGACGTCACTTTTCCGAGCTCCACGTCCATGGAATTTTGTATTATTAGTTTGAATCTTTTTGTCAATTTGTAATTTTTTTTTGGTGTGTTTCAGTTTGAGATCATGAGGAAGTTGTGAAATGAAATGGAGGGATTCAGACCTGTATTATATAGTGGGAGATGGTGGGCGTTACTTTGCCGTAATCCACGAAACTTTATATTATATAGTTTTTTATGATTAATATTTTTATAATGTAGTAGAGTGCTTCTCGTGCATTTCCTTGCACCAATATGCTGTCGAAAAACATGACACCCAGCTCAATTAATTCCCGCAAAAAACTTTTAAGGAACTTAATTAATTTTGTTTTGGGGAGGGAGACTGAGACATCACCTCTTACGTCTGTAAAATTTAGAGTCCTTCATATGAGTAAGTAGTACACAATTAGTGTTATACTTCATTTACAATTATCCAAAATGGGAGCGGAAAATTGCAAAGCTTAAAGTAGTAAGCCTTTATGACCAAAAACAAAACCATAAAGTAGTAAGCCTTATTTATTTATTTAGGTTGTTCGTGAATAAACTAAACAAGCTAACATATTTACATATATTTATATACTTGAACATTTAGGGATTTTGGTTTCATGTTATTAATAAAACTAATATATATATATATATATGATATTAGTGTATACAGTAAAAAATAATTTACCAAACATATAAACAACATTATATATTTTAGTTTGCTAAAAAATATATAATCGAGTCTATTTATAAGCATACAATCGAATTTGCTCACGAACAAACAAGGCAAACTTTCTTGCATTTATGTTTAATTCGTTCATCGTTTGAGTTATTCAGGTTTAGCTCATTTGAAAATTAAACCGAGTATAAGCAAGTTCTAAGGCTCTGTTCGGCTAGTCAAAAAGCTTTTTTTAACGTTTTTTCCCCAAAAACTACATCCTTGGGGGTAGGAGTTTTTTGAAAATGCTAAAGAAAAGCTCCCACTAGCTTCTTTTAGCATTTACAGAAAGCTCCTACCCTCAAGGGTCTAGCTTTTTGTCAAAAAAACGCTACAAAAAAGCTCCAACTAACGTTTATTTTTACGAGCCGAACAGAGGCTTAATAGTAAACTAAATACCAAATCTCTCATATATTATCACTAAACAATCAATCAATATATATTATAAAAGTCGACCGTTTTCGAGCCACCACGTTAATTCTGGTCCCGCTTGATTTTAGTTTTTTTTTCCAACTCAAATAGATAATAACAAAAACATCAATATAAAAAGATGTACACAAATTGTATACACACGGGATCACAACAAGATAGTATTACGTATCGTTTATTATTTGAGATCTTGTATACGTACAGCCATATAGGATCTCAAATCCAACTGAAAATATTATCCACGTTAAAGCATTGAAAATATTAAGCTATGCTTTATTGGATTTTTCTTTAATCTATATGTGAAAAAAATCAAAAATTCAAATCAATAAATATATATTATAAATCGTTGTCGTTTTTCAACCACCACGTTGATTCTGGTCCCACCGCATATTCCATAAAAAAAACTTTTATTTGTATTATTTTAGTTAATCTAATTAAAATTTATATTATCTATTTATGTAAAAGAAGTAATTTATTTTGGTAAGATATTATATCTTTTTTAATATATCACGTATCTTTTTAAAATTGATTCTGGTCCCACATCATATTTAAAAAAAAATTATTTTGTTACTTTATTATTTGATTTACTTAAATAAATTTATCTTTTTATTCCTAAGTTATTTTCTATATTTACAAGATCAACTATAATTTTTACCTAATACGATATCATCAAATCTTATTATAAAGATATTAGGAAGATATTATCTGATTTTATTTGATTTACTAATATATTATCTTAATAGAACTATTAGATATTATTTGCGATTAAATCAAATAATTATATTATTGAGATATTTGAATAATTTTATTAAGATATTATTGGGTATAAAGATATTATCAAACATTGTAACATATAAAGATATCAGAAATATATTATTTGATTTACTTAAATAAAAACATTAAGATAATATCTTAATATCAAATAGCGGTAACATATAGGCTAATTTACAAAAAAAGTTATTTGATAAAAATAAATGCAAATGATAAAAATGAAATTTGTATATATGAGGTATATAAATTTAGATTCTTATTATAAGGTTTTAGAAAACAAAATGTAATCAAGTAGAAATATTATGTGTATTTATGTATATTTTGAGTTGCATGAACTTTCAAAACAACGACACCCTTTTTTTAAACATTTTCATACATTAAAAATTATATTATATTTTTTCGTATCAATATTCGATAATAAAATATCTAATTATAATTTAATACTTTAAAGTCAAATTGTCGTATGGCGCCGACCGTTTTCGAGCCACCACGTTGATTCCGGTTCCGCTTGATTTTATTTTATTTTTTAAACTCAAATAGATAATAACAAATTTATATATTTTATTTTCCTTAATTATCTAATCTTTAATTCTATCTTTTGTCTTACCCATCTAATATCTATCTTTGAGGCCATACAATTTGTATTTAAAATTTCCTAAATCGTCTAATCTTTAATTTTATCATTTTTCTTATCATCTACAATATCTATCTTTCAAACCATACTATTTATCTTTAGCCCATTCATACTCAAAAATATCTTTCAATAACAATTTTCTCAATCTACAATATTTCGGAGCACTAGCTTGTACGATCATGTAAACTGTACAATCATCCATAGAGTTTATGTTATTAATTGTTTTTAATAAATTTTCATTTGCACGTCAATTTGAATGTGATTATTTTACATCAATATTTGATCAATTTTAAAACGTATTTTAAGTTTTAACCAATTTTTTACATTGTATAAAATCACAAGTAATTTATATTATATTATTGCACCTTTTCATATTTAGAAAAATCAATTACTAATAGTAACTTATTATACATTATTATTTGATCTCTTAATCTTATTTTGGAAAGTCATAAGATAACACAAAATACATACAATTTTATTCACCAAAATAATTGAACCAATCGTATTTTAAAAATTATATAATTGGAAAACAAAAACCATATGAAATAATCAACGTAATATTATACATATTTCAAAGGTTTTGTAGCTAACATACAAATCCATATTCTTATAATCAGGTAAAACTATATGAGAATAAATGTTGTATCTTAATGTATTATGAATTTATGGTGGTTTTATTAATTTTGTGATAACATATTATGGTGGTTCTATTGATCTCAAAAGCAATTTCGTAACAAAAATATGTATATAAACTCTATGTATTTATATATCATGATGATGATATCAAATTATATTAGATTTTTAAATCATTATATTATTTATTCCATTTTAATAATATATTTATAATTAATTTATTTGAATCATGGTCGTGCATGGCACGACAGGTTTAGCTAGTAGTACGTAATACTTGACATTGAATAAACCTCATAAATCGTAATAAAATTTGCTTGTGAGTATCCAAAAAAGTGTTTTCATTTATAAGGGTAGAAGGGATGAATCTAACAACTTCAATTACAAAAAGGATCATTTTATATTTCATATCTTGTTGAAAACGAGCGAATGATGTAACGTTTATTATATGCATGTTAATAGAGAAAGAGGTAAGTAGTGGCCACCGGCCTTTGGTATAAGGTCAAAAAGGAGTCTCAACCATTTCCCAATTTTCGCAGTCCACTTTTACCGCTTGTAGTCAAATAAACACGTTATTTTATGGATATAAGTGGATTAAATTCCATTTTTAGTTTCAACTATACATATAGTTTATCTTTAATATGTACCTTTTGAATTTGTTTAAATTAATCAACTGTTTAAAGGAAATTTGTGATTTGACATTACAAATTTCCTTTAATTAAGGGGATGTAATCAAATGGACATATACTAATACACGTATGGGTATGACCGGACAAAATATAAGGTGTAAAGTAATCATTAAAAAAATTGTTATAAATTTAGTTGTAAAATCAACATCAAGCAATGAACTATATAAAACATATTTGCAGTGACTTAACATGTCGAAATCCGAAAGGTCGTTATCGGACCAATAGTGATAGAGAGGGGGGCCTTCTGAGTTCTGAGCATATACTGTAATGGAATTACAGTAGTATATAAGGTTTTACGATTTCATCTAAAATCAATTGACAATACAATCTTCACAAACATATATACATGTATACAAAGTTGTACAACTCATGACATCAAATTCTTAATCAGCCTACAAAAGTATCGACGGTGGATCGGAACGAGTTCAGGCTTGTGAAGGTGGCAGGACCAGGATCGGATTCTATAGTAAGTACAGCTGGATGAGGTCCAAAATCCAATTTGGCAAGATTTTGATTCCTATATATGGGACCGTTTTGATTCCGACGCAACCGAGTTTTAGAAAATGTGGTTCATGTTGATCCAATTCCACTTCAAAGCACTCAGAAAACTAAATCGGATGCTACATGGATCCTTTGATGGTCGAGGACAATCTCGAGATTCAGTTTTTTCATAGACGTTGTCAGGGGATCGGATTCGAACCCGAATCTATAGATAAATGTTTAGTCGAACTTAGCATCTCATCTTGCTAGATTAATTGGCGATTAGTCGTGTTTGTTAGTTTAGTTTGTATAATTAATGGGATAGAACGAGTAATGAATGGTAAAGCCACTACCCATTGACTTAACTTTTTGGGTAGAAAGATGGATCCCGACCTTATATACAAAATGATTAAATTTATCCCGACACGTTACCCAGTTCTCTCAGCCCACCGGAATCTCACCGAATGTTCATTCAATGGTCGATGTATTGTTTTCCTAATGGAACAAGTGTTTTAAAATCATAAAGCTAATATTGGATAATCTATAAGGCACATCTAGATTTGGTTTAATTTATCATATATATAAGCGTACACGTCCCATATCTAGAGTTATAATGGAATATGGATATTAGGATATATGTATAGGTAGTGGTGTAGTTAGAAAGTGAAATAGATCGACATGACTTTGACCATATCACTATATTCTACGTAGTTGCTTGAATTTTTAGGTTATGTAGGTCGATCATTGAGGATAAGCTAGCTAGGTTAGGTTTAATTAATGTTAAACGTCAAAAGATTGGTTCTTATGTCCTAAGTTTAAATGATGCATTCATCCCATGCATAGGGGCGGATCCAGAAATTTGTTTTTGGGTGGGCTAAATTACTATATTTTTGTCAAAAATATTTTGGATGGACTAAATTTACTATAAATTTAATATAACCACTAAATTTACCTTAATTTTTACTATTTTTATATTAAATTTATACTAAATTTTTATTTTTGTATTTTTTTAGGGTGGGCTGGAGCGAACCCTAGCATACCGCTAGGTCCGCCCCTGATCCCATGCTATACGTACGCGTATACATATACAAGTTATTTAGCTCATATACAAGTTCTTACTTACATCATTAACAAAAACATTAACAGTACTTGCACATTCTTGTTTTGGTACGTACACCTCTATATAAGTATGATTAACTACATGCATGATCCGTCCGGAAATTCACAAAAGAAATGTATAGTGGAAGAGCAGCAATTGGCATCATAATAATGGTAAATGAATAATTGAAAAACAAAGTGTATGTAAACAAAGAGGCATTCGAGTCAAAAGCATGTCGGGATTAAGAGTTAAAGCCTATGCTCAAAGACAAAGAGTTTTAGTAGGTTCACCTTTGTAGATTTTGCTTTAGGAGGCCTCTCATTCGTGTTTCTCCCACTTCCATCAATCAAATTAGCTTTTGAAATTGATCTTATTTAAACAAAATGCATACATTTAGTTTATTTTAATACTAAAAAGTCAACTATTATATTATATATGAAGATGAATCACATGAAATCGGGTGTGTGCTTATATAAACAAATGTGATAAGTGAGAACATATGATTAATAGTATATAAGAATAAATAAGTTTATTGGGAAACGTGATATATTTTCGTATTCATGTTTATATAATTTTATTTTATTAATTCGAATTTGTTGAAAATGTATTGCGTACATGCTTCCGTCTATTTTGGATTTTGCAAGAATATGTTTTATACTGTGTGCATATCATTTTATTACAAATATATCTTTATATATTTCACACAATATAGTACTGTATCTATTTATATTTATACTATTTTTATATCATTTTCTAATATTGTTATATATTTCATACTTCATTCTCACTTCTCACATTTATATAATACTCCTATATATGTCATCATATTTCATGATACTTTTGTTTTTCTCGGAACTAGCTCCTATATATGTCATCATATTTCATGATACTTTTGTTGCTTATAAATTTATAAGATTGTTGGTACCACGTGACACAGTTGTAGATAAGAGTATGAAATATTATTACCTGGCTGGGATTGGTGGGAAGAATTTTAGAAATGCACATTTATTATACATATATTTGTTTTTTTTTTCACCAATTAATGTACATTAATTGTGTGTGTATATATATATATATATCAATTTATCATGATATTATAAAAATAAGTGTGAAATGGATAATGATATTATAAAATAGATTCTCTTAATTTTTGCAAAAATTAAGGAAATACCAAAAATGAATTACAAGTGAAAACATTTACCAACTGTAATCTATTTGTTGAGATGCTTCCGGTCGATATTTAATTACTTCCGGACGATCTAACAAACTTAACTCATGAAATATGTGGCTTGGTTGCTCATTGAACAATATGTATATATAAGTGATCTAATGCTGACTAGGGATGCATATTTGCCCCGCAGGGATGGGGATCCGTGAGGATCCACCCTTAATGGAGCGGGGATTCCTCGACTAAGTGGGGAGTGGGGTGGGGATCGGGATCGGGTTTCAATTCCCCGACGGGGATGGGGAATCCATTATCCGCCCCGTTTAGTACCCGACCCCGATATTATTAATATATTATATTATATGACTATTTAATTTATATTAAAACTATAGTCTATATGTAAAATATTATAAAATTTAGTTTTTAGGAATGATTTCTAATATAATTATTGTATTTAATATTTGACTTTATCCATCTATATATGTTATAAAGTAGATACATAGTTTAATTTTGCTTAGAATTTGAGGTAACTTTTAGGAATCCTATAAGTAAATAAGACTTTTTAATAAAAAAAATTAATAAATGGGACCCCGTTAACATACCCAAACCCGATGGGTATTTCCCGCCCCGCTCCCCGCCGGGGATTAGATGGGGATGAGGCGGGAATAGGGGAACAAATAGGGGGTGGGGATGGGGATGGGCAATGCAAAATCCGCCCCACCCCGCCCCATGTGCATCACTAATGCTGACTGCTTATCCTCCTTTAGCCCAAAAAATATTGTCTCTCAAATTATTGCATTTCAATACTTCATTGATGATACATTATCCTACGCCAGTAGGAGCTTTTTTTATGTCTAGAATCCTGAAGTTGATTTTTATCCTGGTTAACCATTAAGAAGTAAAATTTGTCAAAAGTAGGCATTATAAATGTTAGTTTGATGCATGTTCTCTGGTTATAATGTCACCAATATTTACCACTAATATTTTATAATCCGTTTATATTTTGAAATGACATGTGTCAAGTAATGGTTGGTTTGTCGGTTGATTGGGAAAAGTTTCTCAGCCAAAACGAAACATGTCTTTACTGGCTGGACCTTTGAAGTTTGAAGGAGCTTTTGATAGCTTCAATATTCCATCAAATGAAGAAGCAAAAATAAAGTTTTTCTTTTTCATAAGGGGCCTTTGATCATAAAGTGGAAGGCAAAGTGGAAACAACCCTTTTAGGATTGGATCAGAAATCCCATCAATTAAATGAATCCCACTAATCAAACCCTAAATCAAGGTCTCTAGGTTCATAAGTACATTTATATTAACAAAATTTATGAAGGAGTATACAATTATGAATATTAAATAAAAAAAGTGTCTCAAATGTCTTATCTTGTATGATTTTCCAATAGTATTTGTGAATAGTCATGAACATCTAATGAGACATGAGAATTAGGAATAATTTGAATATTAAATAAGATATCATTTTGAAATTTTCAGAGTTTTTCCAGTTCACTAAACCGATGCCTTCTTGGTATTTTATATTTGTATAATCAAAATGTATGGTATGTCCAAGAAGTAACTAAACCATGAGATTAGTCAAGCGGTTAAACTTCACCAGGTTCGACTCTTATGAACAATGGACAATGCACTCGACTAAAAAAACTAGACTTTAAGTGGTGTTCCAATGACATCCCATCGAGAAGGATAAAGTAGTAATCACTAATCACCTTCCTTATTCATTCCTCTAAATCTTCACCTAATATTAAAATGTCTATTTGGTGAGAGCTGCCAATAGTTTTTGTTGATTCTTGTCAAGGATATGGCCAACATTTGTATTAATGATGACTAGAGTTTGGTGTAATTGCACTATCAATGTCCTTAACCCTGCTTTTTTTTTTGGTATTTTTGGTACTACATAGAGTTTTAACTTCCTTTATGTGCTAATAAATTGTTTGTGAAGTTTCCTATCATTTAGTAACCACTTTTTAAAAAAGTTCTTTGGTTCAAATGGATAATGGAGATGTTTTCCTATCAATTCATTAGGTTACATAGGATTTGTTTTTTTTTCTAGGCCAAAGAATTTCAAAATTCAACAATAATAATATTAGAAAAAAATAGTATCACTTTTTTACCTATTGGTCTAGAATTTAATTACTCTCTTTTTGGGTTTAACCGACGCTATATAGATCACCACTCACCAGTCACTACTAGATTTGAGTCAAAATGAATATTCACCTTATCAAAGTGGATGAGCAAAGTAGACACCCAAGTTATCATAGTGTTGCACACAATCATGGGAAAAAATCACCCAAAAAAAGGAGAAAAAGGAAATGTAGGAGCGTAAGATTAACAAAGAGGCCAATAAGAGGAAGAAAAAACATTAAGTTCATGAAAGTCATGATTTGCCTAATTTAACATGATTTGTCAAAATGATGAAGGTACACAATGTCAAAGTTGAGGAATGAGAACCCTCAAAGTCAACTATAGCCATTTTCAGTTTACTAAAAACCCATTTGGTTTGTTTTTTGACGTCCCAAAGCTATGAAGAAACACTTAACGTTGCAACTCCACTCATGGGTATTGATTGACTTTTATTTAGTGGCACATTGAACCACACGAGAAAAAAAAT
The DNA here is from genome assembly GCA_963924305.1 of Polygonum maritimum. Lineage (NCBI taxonomy): Eukaryota > Viridiplantae > Streptophyta > Magnoliopsida > Caryophyllales > Polygonaceae > Polygonum > Polygonum maritimum. The sequence goes on along the minus strand of OZ002731.1, from coordinate 42,615,829 downwards.
CGGCCAGATACATCTATGGTCCCCTACTCCCCTTAACTTTTACAGATTGATCACTCTAACGTCTCATATTTGGTTTTTACTACTTAGACTCGCCTAGAACATTCGCAAGGGATGAGAACCGATTACTCACCAACTCTAAAGATAAATGAACAAACCGCCGCTCTGCAGTCTCAAACCCGAGAACTCGTGATAGGACAATAGGTTGTATATGTATTTAGCCCAAAAGAATCAATCATCATTGACGAGAAATATATTACTCAAGCACAATGCAAAAGAAAAGATTCTAAATTCCATACATGTCTAATAGATCGAGAGACCACACAAACCCGCATGAGAAACAACAAACAAGAAAAATCCATATTCATGGAGAAACAAACAAACCTAATAGAGCTTTAGAGACCCACTATTGGGCCGAGTATGGCATAGACATGGATTAGCAAAAACAAAATCTTCTTTCATTCTTGAGGCTGGTTTGAACCAAGTCACATGAATCAGAAAAGAAAAGACACAAAAAGATCATCCAAGTACAGTTGCAAACAAAGCCTATTCCATTCACACAACTCAGAGGAAGGATTAATCTTACAGAACTTGAGTACAGGAACAACAAATCAGTTATGAGAGTGTTCGCCGGTTGAAAGACTCCACAGTTAGATTGGCAGTAAAAGCTGGAATTGAGTTCATCTTCCGAATGAATATCTCCACCTAAAATGTAAAGAAACAGTTTTTAACGAAACCATTCCTTGGCAAATTAATTTATGTATGCCATTTATACATGCCCCAAAGGAGAAAAGAGCCTTTTACCTGCTGACATATGTCTGACTGTTTCGTATAAGCATTAGGCTGCATCAATGAGGTAAGATATAAGATTTACATGTTAATCAATTTCAATACAAATGCATAACCAAGCATATCAACAGATTGAACCCATGTTGACATCTCAAAAGTTAATATGAGGAACCCCATAGATTAAGGTCACAAATATAGTTTATGTCCATGCATAGGCCTGCCAAAACATGACTTCAAAAGCCAACCTGAAGGGTTCTAACCCATAAGTTTCTACACAAAACCATGGGCTTGTCAACATTTTCAATGAATAGAAAAGAACTGAATTCCAACTTTGAAAATTGCAAGGAAAAATAACTTTATTAAGGATTCAAATGTATCATCATACCAAGATGTTTGTGTTTCCGGACTCATATTCAAATTCAAGTTTCTCATCATCATTCTGAGCATAAATAGATTGGAGAATGAAGCGAGTGACAGGGATTCCATTTGCGCGCTGTTGATCATCCATTACAATCTGCAAAGTTGTGCAAACACTGTGATCAGTATTCTTACATTTTTCATATTGCACAAGTAATAACTTATAAGTTCACAGCAAAGGAGAAATAGGTCACTAGAATTTTTACATTTCAACTGCTACAATTAATTAGATGGATGTGCACAACCTTCTTTTTTTTAATCATCACACTGCCTTGGGAAAGGAGATTGAAGAGAGATGAGTATACCTTGTAACCAAAAAGCTCACAGCAAGCCCTCCTAAATACTGAAATTCGATCTGCAAACACAGTCTTGTACCTGTTCCATGACTGAAGTTAGAAGGATTTATCGCAATACTGCAATAGGATAACTTAGAAAACACATATACTCACAAAAGATAATGAATAAGATCACCTCTCTTCACGCTTTTCAAGTGTTGCAATTTGCTCTTTCAACTGCACTATTTTACCAGAAATATACGAATCTACCAATTTTCCAGCATCAGCTGTGTCAGCTGTGTAATCATCATGCATTTAGCACCATGCATGTTAATATGTTATTTTGAACAAAACAAGACAGAATTAGCTGGAAATAAAGTTAATATCATAATACCAATATGGATAATGTATTAACCAACAGAACCACAGTCTAGCACAGAATTATATGCCAATGGTTTCTTATAACAACCAAACTTTTGCTGGCTTTATTTTTTCTTTCCATCTACAGAAAAGGTGAAATATCTACTCAAATGATCACATAAGAACCAAACCATATGGACATTCAGATGAATAATTTGAACATGTCCTACATAAAAAACGTAAACCAACTTAACGGATGGTAAGAAAATCCTGTGATTTCATCTTCAATAAGCATGTAACTAACTCTTACATTCAACACATTCATATCTAGTAGGTCACAGTTTGACAATGATCAGCTATGTTAGAACTGAAGGATATCCAAAAAAAACTAAGAGAGGCTATAACGTTCAAAGATAAGAAAGTTATGACCGTATAATTACCTGGTTGTTTCTTCAACTCTTCAACAATCTTTAGTTTTTCATTAGCCTTTTGAAGCTCACTTTGCAGAGCCTCGATAGTTTGTCTTGCCTCACTTTCAACCCCAAGGGTATTAACCATTCGTAAGACCTTCGTGTTTGCAGCAGAATAGTCCCCATGACCCAACTGCAAAAGGGAAATGGCACATTATCGCATGAAAATATGTCGCTGCAGAAAACACACGCATATCACTTATAAGCGTTACTGATTATTAAGTTTCCAAAAGAGCTGTGCTCCCTCCTTCCCAAATTTACCTGGGTGTTCCGAAATTTTCTACAGCTAAAGTACATGTTAAATCTCCTGAGTGACAATTAATCCCCTCAAAATAAGATTACCATCTTGGACCATTAACACATAGTAAAGAAGTGTAACAATTGCAAACAAATTATGGATGAGAAGTAATGAAGACAAGATTGAGGTCTGAGCTCAAAAAAACTCCACGGGTCTGCTCATGAGCATATTTGACGCTTACTCATGTGATTGAATTATCAAAAACGACTTTGCAAGAGTACTTCTAACTTCTACTAAGATAATGTTGTACGAGAAAGCATCATGAAGCTTGCTCTCAGTCAGAGCATTATAACTTCAAAGCAATGATGTAGATCCCCTGTCAATAGAATAAACCAAAGGTGCAAGCAAGGTTCCAATCCAGATAACTTCAAGAAAATGGATTTTAGCGATGACTTGAGTGAAAAACTCAATAAACTTTTCATGAAGTGAAACTATTTGATAATTTTGGGAGATTTTAAGAATGCTACCTATATAAAGGATAAATCAAAGGACATAGATTGAGTAGTGCTAACACATGATGTTACAGAACGTTAAGAGACACACCAATATATTTTCATTGTTTATATTTAAAACACAACAGGGTAACCAACAAGTGGAACCTTCAGCTAAGTAGGTAATGCTTGTTCAGCATATCATTTTGATTCCAGCACTCAAATGTACCTTTGTTTCAAGCAGAGCAATCTCTGATCGAAGACGGTCATTCTCTCTCTCTGACGACTTTATCCGTTTTGCTTCACTATTTAGCCTTTCGCTAAGCATCCTCAATTCATTGTATTGACGATCATACACCTCTTTTTGTTCCCGAAGATTGTTCTCCAGCTCTTTAATGTAACTGTCCTTCTTCAGCAGAGATGACTCTAGCTCCTGTTTGCAAAAGCAACATAAATCACCCGAAAACTTACAAAGATAGATTGAAAATAAATGATAAATAATTAACCTGAAGAAAAGTTTCAGTAGATGCTACATCCCCTTTCTCAACGTTCTCTTGCTTCAACCTGTTGATAGCATTCCTCAACTCATCTCTTTCTCCAGTAACAGAAGAGAGCTGCAATGTACATTGCAATTCATCATAATTAATTAAACTACTTCTAACTAATTATTACTATTACCCAAGATAGAAAATACATCAGATACAGGTAACGTCAGATTAAGAACGAAAATGAAGCCCAATCTCCATGATTCAGTTGTAACTAGGAAATATCGTCTATTTTTTACAGACTCGAGCGTGTAAATACAACACAACCAATGAATGCATATAAACCAGTAGTTCTAAAATATAACATTGTTAAAGACAAAGCATAGTATGCAACTAGCATCTGATTCAACCGAGGCCAGATAATTACTGAAAACCAGCTAAAAGCAAGTACTATCCAGAAGATTGTGAAAGTTCATGTTCATATTAGCGAAAGTATCTGGAAGTGCAAAACCTAAAAGGACCAGTACGTACATACCATTGCTTCAAGATGTTTAATCTCTGACTTCAGTGACTCTACACTCTCCACAGTAAATGCAGCCTCTGTTTCAAAATTTCGCTTCACATATTCTGCTTCTTCTAGAGCTACCTCCATCTGTTTTATACGTGCATTTGTTTCCCCAAGCTTTGCCATGCCATCTAGTACTTCTCTGCATTACACACAAGTGAGGATCCCAACAAAGTTGCAAATACGAGAGCCAAAAATTACTGTAAGGCCTTCACACTAGTGTAATAGACTACTGGCCAGATTCTTAAGGTAAAAAATAAGATGAAAATATTTTCAGGGTTTATAACATACTTCTGCAATGCAGAAAACTTGACAACGACATCTTCTGGATTACAAACCCCAGGAATGTCCTGAGAAATCTTCTTCCAAGAAAGTAACTCATCTTCGACTGTTTTCATGGCAAGCTGCATCTCTGGTAATTTAAGTAGCTCAATTTCTGCCTTTTCTTTATGCATCTTTTCCTCCATTAACTTCTCTTTCAATAATTCTATATTCTCATATGATGCTCTCAGCTTTCTTGCTCCATGCACTTCCAATTCCTTTGAAAACAGATGTCACAAATGAGTCAAAGAGAGCAAGTTGAAATGTAGAGAAAATTGTAGCACGCATCTATGTCACGCTCGAACTTTAGAACAATTAACCACTTAATGGTTTCTCCTGTTCATCAACATTAAGATTAAGATTTTGGTCAATATAGCACTTTATCAAAATTTTGGATAGAAAAAGCATCTTAGTGTGCAGGTCAAAGCAGATAGAAGTTATTCTGAGAGTTGTGAATCTCTCTGCATAAGTGGTTGCATACTAATCTACTTGCAGCTGGTTCAATGTGATACAGAGTAGTAACTTGACAGATATAAGAGCAGCAGCAAGGGAAGCATCATAGCTAGGACAACAGTAGTAGCACAGAACATAAAAATATAAGACATGGAAACGTATTAAAAGGACATTAAAAACACCTACGTGTGAGTTTCGTAACATGGGATCCTGATATACCATTCAGCAACAGCACTTCATAAACAGCTTAAACCAAATCTAGTACTCTTTGTCCCCGTATCTCAGTGACTGCATTTCCCTTTTATTTGTTATCCATTTATAGATTGCGTTTTGATGAGATAGAAAGTTGTGTAGCAACAACATTCATCAATTAACAACTAAGAAACATGTTTCCAAGTAAAAATTCTTAACAACTGAACTTACATAGTTCCTTAGTTCTTCTTGTAATTGTTTCACCAGCATATCACTGTCTTTTTCAGTTGCATTTTTCAATGGAGATCCAGCCATTGTTAATTTATTTTCAAGTTTCCCTTTCTGGCTCGAGCACTGCGAAAAAAAAACATTGTATAATAAAGCACGTCATTTTACGAGAAGAAGAAGGAGGAGGAGGAGGCAATATACGATTAGGCTCCAAGGCATCGATAGATATGCACAAAAAACAACAATATAAAGAGCAAATACCTCTCTAAACTGCTTCTTAAGCTCTTCCAGCTGCTCCTTGTACATTGCTGACTCTTTCTCAGCACTATGAGCTCTACATTCCATCTTCTCAAGCTAATATGAAAAAAATGGAAAGATCCTTATGACTTTCATCAGTTAATGTAGTAAAACTCATATGAAAAATAATACAAAACCCATGACTTGGTTGTCACTTACATCTGCCCTGATTCTTGAAACTGAGAGCTTGGATTCTCCTTGAAACTGCATAAGCTCGTCTTTGAGACGCTTCTTTTCCCTATCAATGCTATCAGAAAGATGGCTTAGCTTCTGTTCCAAAAGGTTTGCATTTTCTTCAGCCGAAGCAGCTGATAATTCTGCAGTCTTGCGCAGGTTGATTTCTTTTTGAAGCTTTCCCTGTCATTCATTTTGAGATATTTGTATAGTTGCTTACTTGACGCTTTGCATCTTATGTTTCTTCTACGTACATAGAAAATATCCACAGAACAAGATACATACAGGAATTCTAAGATATCAGAAGTCAAATTAAAGATTTACCTCAGCTTCATGGCACATCTGCATTTGTTTTTTAAGTCTCTCCTTAGAATCATTCATCTCCTTCAATAGCTGTTCTTGCAAAGCCTGTTCACGCCCTCTTGAAGCAGCAAGCTCTTGCTCTGAATAGAGAAGCTGATCACGATATTTCTTCCCTTCAGCTTCTGTGAAATAGTAAAGAACGATTCATTGACAAAGACATTTGTAAGTTAACTGGCTTATATATATATTTTTTAATTTCAACTCAGAAATACGGCAAAAGATAATTGCTCCTAGTAGCAGGACTTGTGAACTTGCAATGTTTAGACCACAGTACACAGCAGATCGTTAAAGCAGATTTTTGTAAACCAACAACCTGCTTTAAGAAGGCTGTCATTCGTAGTCTCTAATTTAGATTGATAATCACCCACTAGTTTCTCCGTGCTACTTAGAGTATCCAGCAACTCTGACTTGACCTGCAAGGACGAAGAAATCACAGCATAAATTCATAAAATGACTTCAAAAGCATGCCTCAACACACACAAACGCCCACCTGCCCTCAGACATTGAGTGTCAGATATATCAGCTAACGGCATCTTCGGACAGTTGTCAAGAAAAGCAAATCAATTAAACAACACTTCTACCTACAGCAATTTATAATAGCTCTAGAATCTAATATTCCCCCCAAAAAACAATAATCACATCAAGCAATACCATTCATCTCAAACACCTATGAAAAAGACACACATCAAGCAGGCATTTCCTCAAACACATGGTGAGCAAAGCAACCAAGACAAACAATCAGAGCAGAGCACAACAAAGCAAATCCAAATCAGCCCTCTCAACAATCCGCCACAAGTGCAAAACTCATGTCGGCTACCACAAAGCATGAATTGCAACTACACAAAAGGTCTTTTTCAGAAGAAATTACTACCATCTGTCGGCACTGGTAAGTGCAAAGCATTTGCTCAGAGGGATGATCATCACATGAATCCAGGGCAAGCGGAGCAGGATCTTCGTAGATGACGAGGCGGTGATCAGAGGAAGAGCCAGGTGGCGGAGATTCCGCCCTCCGTTTCCGCGGAACCGGTGTTCGCAAAATCATTCTCTCGTGCTAGTTCGAGCTGTTTCAACCGCCACAATGTTAGGGCTTTGGCTATGGCGGAGATGAAGAGGCGGTGGAAACAAACGGCCGATAAAGCGAGGGAGAAGAAATCACAGAAGCTTGAAACTGTTTGGGCAGCGCAATCAAAAACAATTTAACCATTTGTTAAACAAACCTACGTTAATCGTACTCAATCAAGCTCTAATATGTTTAAAAACACAGTATTTTTCAAATCGAGAACCTTACTCTCTTTTTTTTATCAATATACCAATATAAAAAGAAAAAATTTAATTTTTTTATTTCTCGAAATTATATATGTTAAATAATTATATATATTTTTTATCAATATACCAATATTGACCTAATGTTATTCAAATACTTATATACTATCATTTTTCAAAACAAATTCATTTGTTTTCAAATACAACAATAATTTTTTTCATATAAACAACAACCTATTTATATAGTATAGATATAATTATTTAATAAAGATTCAAATAAAATCAAAAAATATAATTATGAGAATATTTTTTATAATTTAAAATAAATTTTGGATTTTTTAAATAAATAATTAGATTATTTCTATATGTTCTAATTTCTTACCAACTTAAATTTAAATTTCATATCTTTTCAAAAAAACATTGAATATAAAATCATTATGTAATAATCTTTAAAGTTATATCTATATCTACATCTAAATGATTAATTTCTATTTAACAATATATATATATATTATTTTTTATCGAAGAAGTTAATGAAACATATCTATATTAAATCGGGTTTGTTATCACGTTTTTTTTTTTTTTTGAAACGGTGAAGATTAGGATCCCACCTTAGGGCGGGAATCCTAGGGCATCCTTTCGGATGAGAGCAAGGAGCTCGTGGTGGTTCCAAATAGTTTCCCATGAGAGATTGTGGCCCAAGAAAGCAATTTTATCGGCCACAGAATTGCACTGCCTACTCCCATGAAATATGCGGACCGACTCGAAACCCCTGAGGGAAACGAGGATGTCTGTAATAATTCTTTCAATTTCCCATGGGCAACGATTCTGTCCTATTAGAGCTTTGATAACTATCATGTTGTCTCCCTCCACCTCAAGTTTTCTAATTCCCAATTGCTTGGCCTTCCTTACACCATCCCATAGTGCCATTGCTTCCGCTAGTACCACCGACACTTTCCCGTATACTCTAGATGTTCCGTTAATTGGTTTTCCAAAAGCATCCCTTATAATCGATCCTCCCGATGCATTTCCATTGCTAAGCTTGGATCAATCAAAGTTCAGTTTTACATATCCCTGAGATGGTTTCTTCCATTTATCCCCTTTATTCTGAAACCGAACTCTTGATTTACTATTGTTGCTCACCTCTTTTTCTTCATCCTCATCCCATTGTTTTGCTTGTTTCCATTGTGCTAGTTGGTTCCGGATGTATAGGCTAAGGTCTTTTATGAGGTCATTTGTTGTTTGCTGGAAAAGTATCTTATTTCTTTGGTGCCATATGCCCCACCATATCACTGCTAGCTCAGTAAGCTCCTCCTTCCGTAATTTGCTATTTAGTTCGCATAGGATGTTTCGTGGGTTCATTTGTAGCGGAATGTGATCTTTGATGATATGTTCCGTCTTTGCATTTATGCTCTTTATTATTGCCAACGTATGCGGGCAGTGAATCAGTAAATGAGCGGTGTCTTCATGAGTAGCGTTGCACATAAGGCAACCTTGGGGCACCACAACCTGTTTTTCGCTGAGTCTTTGTTTAGTGGGCAGACCGTTCATGTCAATTTTCCACAGGAAGTTCCTCACTTTAGGGTATGTATCTAATTTCCAGATCCAAGCGTTGGGACTTGGTGTCATGTTTTCTTCCTTCGTTATAAGTTTTATTGCTGACTCTGTGGAATACCACCCGTTCCTACTGGGAGCCCATATCAGTTTATCGTCAATTCCATTTTCAGGGATCGGGACTCTCAATATTTCTTCCACCAATTCTCCAGGGAGAACTTGTTGTAGTTCATTTATTTTCCAATATTTATCACTAGATATGAATTGTTCGACTTTGGTTTCCATGTTAACTACTTCATTTGATACCGCCCATTCAGCAAGTGGTCCGTTTGTCACCCATCTATCCTTCCAGAATCTGATCATCCGACCATTCCCTACTTGCCATCTCAAGCCTCCCTCAAATTCTGGCTTTAGTTTCATTAGTTGTTTCCACTGCCATGAACTGTTTGACTTCGTTTTATATTCTGATAGTGAGTTTCCTCTTAAGTATTTTTCCTTAATAACCCGCACCCAAACATTGTCTTGTTCTGTGAGTATTTTCCATAACAATTTCATTTGAAGTGCTTTGTTCATGTCCTCTGCTTTCCTTATACCCAGGCCCCCATATGCCTTCGGTTTGCATATTCGATCCCAACCAACAAGAGGCTTATATTGCCTGTCTTTATTCCAGAAAAAAGTTCTATTTATGGCATCTAGTTCGTCATTTACATGCTTTGGAAGCATAAAACTTTGCATGATGTAGTTTGGTTTTGTGGAAAGGTTCGATCGGATTAACACTGTACGACCTTCTTGAGATAGCGCATTGGCTTTCCACTTGGTTAGCTGCTTTTGGGCCTTCCCAAATGTGTCCTGGAAGCATTCTTTGTTCATTCTGCCGTTAATAATTGGACATCCTAGGTATTTTTCTAAGTTCTCCATAGAGCTTATCCCCATTGTTTGCTTGATACTTTGTTTTTGTTGGTTCCCCACTTTCTTTGACGTGTGGAATGCTGATTTATGATAATTTACTTTCTGTCCTGTGGCTGCACAATAGTCTTCGATTATCTGCTTCATTTGATTACATGCACTTTGGTTGCCTTTTGCGAATATGATAATATCATCTGCGAATGCTAAAAAAGGTATCCTCATACCCCCTCTGGCAATCGGGAATCCTATAAGTGGCTTCGGCCCCTCGCTTACTTTCTGGAGTTTACGGGCCAGGATTTCTGCTACAATGACAAACAGATAAGGCGACAAAGGGTCTCCTTGTCTGATTCCTCGTTCCGGTGCAAATGGTATAGTAGGTCCACTGTTAACCAAGACTGAAAAAGACACTGTGCTTATACACTCCTTCACCCATCCTATGAATTTTTTGTCAAACCCGAATTTGTGTAGGATACAAAAGAGAGATTCCCAATCAACCTTATCATACGCTTTTTCCATATCTAGTTTTACTGCCATCCATCCTTCCTTTGCTTGACTTTCTCTAAAGGAGTGAAAGATTTCATGTGCTATGAGTACGTTGTCCTGAATTGTTCTTCCAGCTACAAAGGCTCCTTGGAGCGGGTGGATGATTTTGGGCATTACCTTTTTTAATCTTTCAGTTAGAATCTTAGCTATGATTTTGTATGTCGTTGTGCATAAGCTAATAGGCCTATAATGATTAGTTGTCGATGGGTTATCATTTTTCGGAAGTAGCGATATAAACGTATGGTTGCTTTGCTTTAAGATCCTCCCAGAGTGGAAGAATCCTTTAATTGCTTTTATTACTGATGGGCTAACAATATCCCAATACTTCTTATAGAATTCAGCTGTCATGCCATCCGGTCCAGGAGATTTATCTGAGCCAATTCGGAGAACACTGTTTTTGATTTCTTCATTCGTTACTGGTCTAGTTAGACTTATGTTGTCTTCGTCTGTTATTTCTTTGTCAATAAGTGTCATATACTCCTCTAGGGCTGATGTGTTTATCTGTTGCTTTTTATACCGCCTAAAGAAATCATTTCTGATTTCGCGACAAATATTTTCTTCGCCTACTATTTGGGTGTCGTCACCTAGAGTGATTGTCTTGATAGTTTTATGGTTTCGCCTCCCCGATGCTATTTTGTGGAAATGCCCCGAGTTCGAATCACCCAATTTTATATGTTTTGTCTTTGCTCTTTGCTTCCAGTACATTCTATGGAACTGAAGAATGCATTCCTTCTTTCGTAGGAACCGGATTTGCTTCTGGACAAGCGCTGGTTGTGGGGATTCAATAATCTTTTGTTGCAGATCCAAGAGGGTGTTCTCAATCTCTCGTAGTTGCTGAAATGTATTGCCAAATGTCTTCCTTTTCCATTGTTTTGTATGTGCTTTGAGCAGTTGCGTTTTCTTCATGAGTTGGAACATGAATGACCCTTGGAAGCAAGTTTTCCAAGTTTGTTTGACCACATTTCGGTAGTCTTTTCTCATTAGCCACATCTTTTCCATCTTAAATGGTGCCGCTTTCCTTATGCAGTCGTTCGTAATATCGACCGATATTTTGCATTGATCAGATGTTGTGAATGCGTGATCAGGGTTCGTTATCACGTTATCCGTACGGGAGTTAAACTAAGTTGAAAAATAAAAAGGAATATCAACGATAATTGAGATCCAACTCAACTAAACACGATCAAATCCATATTAAGCATTGACCGGGGCACAAATCAGAGATCCAAATTAGACATTAAGCACACAAATTAGACATTAGGCAAAGCAGCAGCAGGCAGCTGACGAACTCCAAAGCAATGGCTGCTGGAGTGCTCCCTCTGCTTGACATCTGCACTCTCACCGCCTTCTATTTAATCGTCTCTGCCTCTTCGCTTTCAACTGATTGTTCCATTTCGATTTCACCTGCACATCGCTTCGCCATGGCCACGGACACGGTATCTCTCTCTCAACAATACCGGTAGCTATTTAATTAAGTCCTTGTATGCATATTGTTGTTGACTTATGGTTGACTAAGTGATGAAGAGAACAAAACCTAATGTTTTGCTTAAATTTCCTAATTAGGGGTCTAAATGCAACTGTGATGGCAACAGCAAACGCGGAGGCGATTATTCGCTCAAAGATGCATTCAGGCTCTTTGATGCTGATTTTCTCAGTGAAGCCAAGGTAAATTTTGCAAGAAACTAAGGGTCTGTTTGGTATCCAATGACGGAAACGGAATGGAATGGAATGGAAATGCACCTAGTCTAATTATGGGTCACTATACATTAATTGAAAATAATATTATAATTTGAAATTTGTATGTCTAGAAAAGGGATGAAGGGAATGATTGAGGTGTTTTGTTACCCCACCCTTAGATTAGGGAATCAAATTGAGTGCGGCGAGGGGGCTTGCGGTAGTTTTTGAATGAAAATTGAAGTGACTCATCATGTATCATGATGCTAATGTGGACTAGGTTCGTTTCCATTCCATTCCGTTTCCGTTTCCGCCGTTGGATACCAAACGGGCCCTAAGGTTGAATGACACTCACAATGTAATGTATCATTTTTGGTGCATATCCATAACTGATGTAGTTGCTGTACTTATTAGATGTTGGAGATACCAAACGGGCCCTAAGGTTGAATGACACTCACAATGTAATGTATCATTTTTGGTGCATATCCATAACTGATGTAGTTGCTGTACTTATTAGATGTTGGAGATAGTGAAAGCCGTACCGGAGCTCAATCTTCCTACTATCAGAGCTGACCGGGATTTAGTCGCTGCCCGTGATGGAGGACTCAGCTATCCATCTGTTTTGACATTTCACCCTGAATGGTCTGCACCCAACTCAGCATGTGTGGAAAGGGTTGCAGTCAGTTATCCTTTGGCTCCTCATATTCAGAGGCCTGATAATGATGAAGATATTGCTTTTATGAGTGTAACAGCCCTCTTGTGCCTGCCACCTCATCTTATCTTCTTAGTGACTTATGAATGTTTCTAATCTCATACCTACCCTGGCTGACAGTTGATCTGTTATCAGGTTCATGAGCTGGGGCAACTTATTAAGGCGCGGAAGATCTCATCGTTAGAGCTTACTAAGATCTTTCTAGAAAGATTGAAACGGTGACTATCGACTTGCTTTGTTGTACCAGAGCTCTTTATTGCTCTACCATGGTTTGTTGCCATTGATACATTTTTGTGTACTTCACAGGTTTAATCATATTCTTGAAGCTGTAGTTACCGTTACTGAGGAGCTGGCCTATGAACAAGCAAAAGAGGCAGACAAACTCATCTCTGATGGAAAATACTTAGGTCAGTCTCTGTTTTTCTGAGTAAGGAATTACGTGATATCATCTTTCTGAATGATTTATAGATTTCTTTCCCTAACGGGAATATGGCTTTGAACATACTGCTATACGTGTGAGTATCAAATTTTGGGTTATTGTTAAGATCAGACGCTGCCTTTACTTCTCAGGGTTCTTACCTTTTTAAGTTCCAGTTTCAAATTTCCATTTTTTTAGGTCCTTTGCATGGCATACCTTATGGGTTGAAAGATATAATAGCAGTGCCGAATTACCCTACCACTTGGGGGTCACGGAGTTTTAAAGAACAAGTTCTCGATTTCGAAGCCTGGATTTATAAGAGGTAATTGATGGTTTGGGTGTGATCCTCTTTCAGTATTTTGAAGACCAAAATGGAAAAACTGAAAATCTTACTTCCATGTACATTCTCATCCATTTACTCAAGTGAAACGTTTGTTTGCAGGTTGAAATCTGCAGGGGCCGTTCTTGTGGCAAAGCTTGTTTCTGGATCTCTTGCATATGATGACATCTGGTTTGGAGGCAGGACGCGGAACCCATGGAACATCTTTGAATTCTCTACCGGTTCATCTGCTGGACCTGCTGCCTGCACCTCAGCAGGTTATACTTGTGATGTAATATTCACTGAAAGTAGGCTTTCTTTGCATACTTAAATATCAAAAAAACAAAAATCTTATGTAAGAAAGACAATAGCGACTCTGCATCACCGTCAAGTTAAAATGCCTAGCCTCAAAAGAGTAAATTCTTGATTAACATCGGCCTTCAAACCCTTTTGTTTTCCTGTGACTTTCACCTTAATATACTTTGTATATATTTTTTTATATGAATTAGTAAGAGAATGGAAATATGAAACAGATGATTTTATCTTTGACTTTCTCCATCTTTGTGTCGTGTCCTCATTTTTGCGCTTCTCTGTTGACATACTGAAGTCCTACAGGCTTGGTTCCATTTGCCATTGGCTCAGAGACTGCAGGTTCAATAACCTATCCTGCTTCTCGCTGTGGTGTGACAGCTCTGCGTCCGACATTTGGCTCTATTGGTCGAACTGGTGTCATGAGCATATCAGAAAGTCTGGTGAGACTATAACTAGTAGCTACTCATTAGATCAATTTTGCTTGCGTAGTTGCGTAACGTTTTCTTGTTGCAGGTCTTGTTTCCTCTTTGTGCATTGGAACAAGATAATAACCTTTTGGTGTTTGACAGGATAAGCTTGGGCCTTTTTGTAGGAGTGCAATCGATTGTGCTATCGTTCTGAATGCAGTTCGAGGGAAAGATCCAGATGATATATCCTCTAGGGAGTTGAATTTTGAAGATCCGTTCTCTGTCGATCTAACAAAGCTTACTGTTGGCTACTTGGATGATGCTGAGATGGAGGTATGGATCTAGACTTTTCCTTAAACAATTATGAGACAGATGGGTAGTTGGAGGAGGAGGAAATTGCATTCTGTTATAAGACTAATTGACAAACAAATCCCTATAATCCTTGTCTACACCATTAAACTTCAAAAAGAATTAAGTGCAGTTAATTTTCTTCTTAGCAATGGAAACCTGCTAATAACCCAAGTTGTCAGGTAGTGAACGTTCTTGCTTCAAAGGGAGTCAACGTTGTTCCTTTTACACTCAACTACACTGTCAGTTCTGTTCAAGGAATCCTGAATTTCACTATGGATGTTGATATGCTGGCTCATTTTGACGAATGGCAACGCTCTAACAAAGACGATTTATACGAAGCTCAGGATCAATGGCCACTTGAACTGCGCCGCGCGCGTGTCATCCCAGCAGTAGATTACGTACAGGTAAGTTCAGGACCAGCAGCATAAACCACAACACGAGTCGTGATTCTTGTAAACTTGCATATATATAATCGGTTTTTCTATTGTGTGTCCTAAGGGCACAAGATAAGCATACCAAAAATAGAAATTAAAACCCTAAAAAGGAAAAAGTGAACCCGTTACAAAAAAAATAAAAAAATAAAAAAATAACCAAATATTTCCATTATTAGCTGTTTATAAGGCACACAATAGAAAAATCGATATACAATATGTTCTTCCCAAATGTACGTACTTGTAGGCACAAAGAGCAAGAGGAAAACTGATTGAAGAAGTAAGAAAAGCCTTCAGTGTGGATGCATTCATTGGCAATGCAACCGATTGGGAGAAAGTTTGCGTGGGGAATCTTGTGGGGATGCCTGTAATGGTAGTTCCAGTGGGATTTCCAAAGCTTCGTCCCGAAGAAAAGTCTCGTTGGAGGAGAACGGTCACAACCGGGATTTATGCTCCTCCTGATCGCGATCACATTGTAAGTAATGTTGAATTGATGGTTATTTAGTTTCATTTTGTTGAGTAAGATCGAAACTGATATTGATCAAGGGGGGCTCATTATCTTGATGGATGCAGGCGATAGCATTAGGCATTGCTTATCAATCAGCAACTGATCATCATAAGCAGCGGCCGCCGATTGAAGATCTCAAGGCCGACGATGTCAAGTTGGATGTATCAATCCCAGCAAGACAATTCGGCGGTTGATAATTATCGTTAGTTACACAGTGCTTGCTCAAGTTCGTTTTGGATCGGTTTTGCATGGAATGTAAGTTAATATTGTGGGTAGGAATCTATCCATCTTTAAGCGCTAAAACAAACTTTGGGGTAACTCTTGTAAGCGCTAAAACAAATTAGCGAATGGTGGTATGATTACAATTTTGTCCTCCTTACTGTTACAATTTTAGGGAAAAGGCAAAAATCTCCCAATTCAAATTTGATTCAATCGAAAAGAAGAAAAATTTTAAATAACATCGTAGTTGACTATTTAGGAAGTTCATTCGTTTGGTGGTACGAAATTGTGGTGTTAAGTTCTTAAATGCAAGTTCTATTTCGAGAATATGCTACAAGATCTTGCTTTTACATCAAGGGCCCATTTGATATCCAACGATGGAAACATAAACGGAATTTGATTGATTTAGGGGATGCTATACATCACACCATTTTACTAAACATCACACCATGAAATTACTTGAATACCCTTTTTTTTTCTTAAAATTACAAAAACTAGAAAAGATAGCATATTAAGAAGTATCTTATAAGATTCTTACCATTAATAAATAGGTTTACTAAACTTCAACATATCAACCATATTTGGGAAAAAAAAACATTGAGTTGATTTATAAAAATAAATATCCCAAATAATTTAGCTAATTATTCTAACAATGTACTTTTAACTGTTAAACCATAAAATAAAAATAAAAAGGACACTTAAAATAATAATCTGGAAAAAAAGAAAAAAGAACAATCATGGTACAAGCGCCAGGCGAGTACCAAGAGATCGAACTGCCTTGGCTGCCAAGGTTTGGTGAAGACGACTTGCGCCGGGAAGGTGGGCGAGATAGACGAGACAAAGAGATTAGGGAAACTGTGCACATAATAAAAACACTAGATAAGACTATAAATAAATAAATATATATATATATGTATTTAAATTGAAGGTAAGTATATATATACCGCCATGTAACGATCATGTAGTAAAGTTATATATACCACTTTGTTTGGAGATTGAACATGCACCATGGTTGGTTGTAAGCGGGCGGTACGTGAATGATCCCCAATAATTTCCAACTTCGCACAATATAACCAAAGCTACTTGATAGGTAGTGGCAATTACCATCTCCTTGGACATTGACATAAGCCCGAATAAACTGAAGCATGCACCTTGGGACACCATCTTCATAAGGAAAGACGTGTGATAGTATCTTTGGATTAGTGGTACAGTAAATGATTTTTTCCAAAGTTAGATTAGGGGTTTTATAGTAAAGAAATTGGTAAAGTGTGAAAAAAAAAGAAAAAATATTGTGATGTTTAGCAGCTATGTTGATTTATTTCCACTCCATTTACGTTTCGATGATCCAACGATGGAAACATAAACGGAATTTGATTGATTTATTTCCATTCCGTTTACGTTTCGATGACTGAAAACCAAACGGCCCCTGAAACTGTTAATATGCTGTTAGAGAATATGCTATCAGATCTGGCATGTTCTAAGAAGTCACAAACTCAGTCCAAAACAGCTCAAAACCAAGTAACATATTGCAACTATAAATAGCTCGCTATATACATATCACTGCAGGGACTCCCTGTCAAATACATTACAAGGTGGCCATCTTCCAGAGATTTATGCCAGGTAATTTTAAATGCGAGAAAGAACAGCTTCAGCAAGACAGTGTCCCAACTCTAAGCATATCATGTTCTTGATTCCCACAACAAAGTGGGTCTACAAAAGCCAAATGCACAAAACCAAGTGAGCAAACACGAGTAGCAGCCCTATATTCCATGAGCTGCAAAATTGACAAGACTTAAAACACCTTGGTGTTTGTCTACTAATCTACACCTGATCCCTCATCACAGCTGCTGAAAGTGTCATCTTTATGTGCTCTTAATCAGTCAGCATTAGGACCAACAGTTGAAGACTGCTCCTCGGAGCCAAACGCTGCTTCGAAATCCAACTTGGGTTTCGCATCATCATTACTCGGAAGCTTGATCTTTGGTATCAGCCTCTTGACTTCTTCAGTTGTGTAAATAAAGATCTTTCTCACCATACTACAAAACTCACTGATCAAAATAGAAATTTGCCAAGATTATAAAAGGTTAAGAGAATAAACATTTATATAGTAATTTATATAAGTTTATCAACAAGTCCTTACTTCCATGGATCATCCCCAACCATCATCATGTCATCTTCATCATCTGTATAGACAACTTGCCATTTCCTTGTAGAGCCACAAAGCTCTCCTCTGATATCGAACATATCCTCCAGTTTTTTGAAGAGCTGCTCATAACAGTTGAATCGTGTCAAATCTACAGCACGTCCAACTGCTATGCCTTGCATGTGTACCTGAGAAGACGAAAGGAATTATCAATTTTATACCCAACTGATATGTACATGTCAAACGACCAAGAAATATATGGATACAGAAGGATAAGAGGAGTTAAATTGATACCTTGGTGCAAGTCCGAATTTGTTTGCTATATGATTCTTGTGGGGACATATGGGAGGATTTTTCGGGTTCAGAGGTTGTTAGAGGAATTTCAGATCGGACAGGATTTGATGGCTCAGAATGACGATCCATATCAGACTCCAAAACATGTGGTTCATTACACCCATTCGAGTTGTCATGTACAGTTGAAGGATTGACGAGCTTAATCCCAAACAGCCTGCACTCAGTTGCTGGATTCTGTTTCTTTTCATCCGGTACTTTGTTGACGCCTAAACCAAGAGAATCTGACATGTTTTCAACCCTTCCAGGCCAAAACATTGTTTGATTGGAAGCTGTAGCCAGAGAAGGGTTCCCTCCAAAGCTAAGAGAATTAGCCCTTGTTGCAGAGGAAAGTTTTGGAGCTGGAAACTGGTCTCCTACGTGGTGCAGGTCGGGATATATTGATGATGGGGACTCCGAAGTGGGTTTCCATGCGCCTGATTGAAACAAAACAAAAAATATAAGGGTTCGTTAGGATGTCTTGAATTATGTCAAGTATCAGTGATTATTTATCAGCTTTCTAGGCCATTGTTCTTAATACATGAACTTATATGTAGGGTGTTCTTCTAATAAAGCATTAAAACCTAATGCTTAATACCAGATGTAGCCAATATTGATTTCATCAGAAAATATCACAATATTGATTTAATTAGAGAGCATACAAAGCAACTATTTAGGGATAAAGCATGTTGGGTGTAATTTTTAGTTAGCCTAACACACCTTTGCTACAGCATGACATTATTAATTATTAATGTATAATGTTGTACTGCTATGGTACAAAATACATGCATTCAAACGAAATCAAAATCAAATAGAATCAGGAGAGAAGAAAAGAGCTCTTGTACCAGGTGCATTTAGATCAGGACCAGGAGGATTAACTGGTGGACGTGGGCGTTTATTCCTTTGAGCTGGTTGGGTTGCCATGGTGTTAGTTGGCACCAGTGGCTCCAATTCCCATGGTGAAACCTTTTCAGGCCGCATAATTGCTGATGGCTCATCCCAGTGAACCTGCAAATAGAAAGTCACTATAAGTTTGCCTGATGGAAATGTATCATAATGTAGCTACTAGAGAGAAAAATATGCCTCAAAGTAACAGAACAGTGCATGCTTCAAATTCAGTGCCTCAAAAGCAAGTGCTATTAAACAAGATCCAAAAATGTACAAAAATGAAACCTACCTTCAAAGATCTCCACTCAGAATCAGTCCAGGCTGATGAAGAATTATCAGATACACCAACAATTGTTCCACTATACCTGCATTGTTAAGACCGATGAGATTTTTGTTAAAATCTATAAAGAAGGTAAAACAGAAGGTAACAAGGTAATTTACCTCCTCTCAGGAACTTCATCGCCTTCAAATTTCATTCTGAACCTCATGCCCACAGAGAAGTTGTTGGATTTTGCCTCGAGGTACTTGTTGACACTCACAATAAAATCTGACCTACTTGTTCTGACATTAAACAAAAAACAAATTGTCAGTGAAAAACAAAGTCCCAGACTTCAAACCCTGTGCAGCACATAAAAGTGTAAAAACAACAATTTGTTGTCTCAACCTTGGCTTATAGAAAACAGAAAAGATGGTTCCAGTTTGAATTGCATGTGATGCGGTAGCAAGAACACCCAGATGCATACTGTGGCTCGATATAACAGAGGACGGCATATTGTTCAACTGCCTCATGAGCCTCCTCACTCCAACACGTAACTCTCCATTCTCACCTCTGCAGAATGTATACAAAAAGAATAATGGAGTGAGAAACAATTTAAATGTCAGAACAGATCAGTCTGGTTGAAGTAAGGCACAGCAAGATTAATGTTACATATTTAAAACTAATAGTAAGTAAAATACTTGCCTCAGAAAGATAAATGCATCACCAGCAACTAGTTTCTTGGAGCTGACGAAGACACTCCACCCAGTGGTAAGTAAATGACGCCTAGGTTGGCCTGCAATCAAATCATAGGAAGCTAAGGACGCCAAGCAGAAAAACTTGAAGAACAGAAATCTAGGAGAGCTAAGCAAGGTCTGAGTCTCTGATACAAGCACACTTGAGCATTCAAAATGCTAACCTCGAAAAATGTGACGGAAATGCCATTCATTGCCATGGAGATCTCGAGCAACAAGTTCTTGCCATGGTGGCTGCAGAGACATATCCTGAAAGACCACAGGATTCTAGTATTCAGCATGAGAAATTACAAAATAATTCAGGGGAATTTTTTTTTCCAGTGGTTATAGCATAAATTTTCATCCAGGCATTACTAACCAACGGAGGCAAACAATCATCTGCATGTCTACGGAGAACAGAGAATCCACCATGAGTACTTGTATCAGAGGCTGTAAGAGTTTTACAGAATGAATGTACAAGGCATTTCGGGGGCTCTGGAAGAGGAGGGTCTGGTTTTGTAACTTCACTTTGCTGATAGCAAAATAAAAAGGAAAAAAAAGAGTTAAACAACAATATAGCACCAACCAAAGGACAAAAGCTAAATTCAACAGTTCTATGCACCATGAACCTAAGAGACATGTTAGGACAAGCACACAAAAAATGACTGATGATATGTAAAGCAATAAATTGATAGGCACGCATGTATATCTTCCATCTATTATATACTGGACAAGAAGTCAGCATAAGAGCTCACATCTGATTCCGGAACCAAAGTGATCTGGGCATAAACTTCATCAGTGTCAGCTTCAGCCTGCAAGTAGATAAAAGATAGACAAAGGATAATAAATTCCAAGACTTAACTAGCATAAGCAAGAACAAATAAGAGAAGAAAGATACCTATGGAGAAAACAATACTAACCTTAAGATCAACATGGACCACTTTGCACAAAATTTTAGATGGCAAATTAAACATTGGCATCTTCTGATCTAATCCCTGATGTGTAGAAGCTTCAAGCTGTAAATACATCAAGACACAATACCCTTACATCAGCAGAATAATCAATACGAATATTTAGATCACTCATGGTTTGATTTACGACATATAAATACGAAAAAGAATAGATGAATGTAGCCTAACATTTCAAAGGACTCATTTACCTGTTCCATATGACCCTGGGGAAAGTAATACACTCGTTCCCCATCACGGGGAACACTAACGAGTGGGCCAGCACAAGCATGCCACAGCTCCCTGTAAAAAGCATCTGCAAAAGAATCCATATACAAAAAAAACAGAAACATTAGTGAGAACAGAAGTTTCTAGCACAGAAGAGTGATATATAATAGACTTAAAATCGAAGACCACAAATTCAGCACTACTGGTCCTTTTTGGAAGAATTCACTATTTGAACATGCAAGAAACAGTACATGTTCTAGAGTCATAAGCATATGGGTCAAAGCATTGGAACTTGCAACATGTAAGCACAAACAAGCGATGCAAAGGCTACGAAGTAACATAATACATTCAAATTTCTATCAAATGAAAAATCTCACTTAGCCTGGAACAACACTTATTTCGCAAATAACAATTCAAGTGGAGCATATATATGCATGCACAGCTCAGACCTTTTTGAATATCTTTTTCAGCATAACGATTGGTTGCAAGCGCCATGAGATGCTATTGTGATGGAAGAAATTGTCTCGATGGATGCAGTTCCTTACAGAAATCTCTGAAACGTGTAAAGGGCAGGATATCTGTCAACCTGAGACATAACAAATGTAAGAAGCCTACTATTAGAGCATGGTAACAGCATCGTTCTGCAGATTCAGGATATAAAAGTCACTGATTCATTTAAAACCTAAACCAAGAAAATTAATGAAACCTGCGTAGATAAAAACTACCATAACGACCAAATCTTAGGTGAACTAGAAACGGAAATTGGGTCAAAATTAGGACAATGAAAGTATCAAACAAAGATCCACAGAGATCTGCAAAGGTCCCAGGTTACAAAAGACAAGACAAGCGATCTATAAAACCGGAATTTATTAAATACAACTTAATGAAGCTCACAATGATCCAAAGGCTCATCAGATCCAATTACTTGATTCAACTAATCCTCATATAAAAAGAGTCGTCGATACAACAGAAATCAGCAAAAACAAAAAGAACGAATGAAGAATTAAACAGCAAAGCTTTAGATCTAGGAAACAGATACACTAAATACCATTAATTCATCGATCTGAATACCTCAAAGTAAAATTCTGAGTAGGTAAGAGAAAAGAAAGCCAACACCAACCAATTGTCCACTAACAGCCACCAAAGGCCAAAAAATTGACTAAAACAGAACCGGAAAACTTTCTCCATGCTCAGGTTTAAGCAAAACTGAAGAAAAATCCCAAACTCACGACGATACCAAGTAGATCCAAACAAGCACTAATTATTCCGATCACAGATCGGACACACGAAAACAAACTCTACAGATCGGAAGGATAAATCATAGTTTAATAGATCAGAGCAGCTTTGTATGTATATCTATGGAAGAATATCAACAGAAACCACCTACGAGTTGAATACCTTTGTGGAAGTGAGGCCGATTTGGGGGAAAGTGGGAACGCGAGTTTGTCGCACCGCCAGCAAGAGGAAACAATGTTTGATGTTCAGAGAACAGCAAGCAAGCTTTGAAAGGGTGAGAGAGAAGGGAATTCGACAATAATTACTAATTAGGGTTTCAGAAAAGGTAAAGGCAAAGGCTTTGTACACAGAACGTGGATTGGATCGAGTCTTTGCCTGGTTGAAGCCGACAGTACCTTCTACCCTCCTCCACGAAATTATTTCTATAATGTATTTTTGTGAGGGAAGAAAAAAGGAAATTGTGAAAACTGAAAACGACGTATTTGCATCGTAGGGGTCTGTAGTTTTCTATTTACAAAATAGGCAGGTAATACTCTATATTTATAAATTAAAGCCATACTTTCTATACTAGCTGGCTGCTAATGAAAATATTCAAACCAACGTATTAAGCACGTTAAAAGGCACAACTTCAAAGATAAAAAGGCACATATTATTAATACTTTATTAACAAGCAACCACTCCACTCCAAATTAATTTGTCTATATATAAACATGTTAGACTGATTAAACCAAATTAAGTGTTATTATAAAGTGAAAATCTTATGTTCATCCACTTCCATAAGAGGGCATATGAAAGATGAGTATTGGGCTTTTTTATTGTGGCGGCGGAGGTTGGTAGATTTTTCAGAAGCAAAAACTATAAAATAAGATATCTGGGTATTAGACTAAAAGTAAGTCGTTATATTAATCGTAAATCATTTAGAATTTTTGATATTAAGTGTCAAATCTTAGCTAGGTGGCTTGGCGACAAAAATTAGAAGGAGTTTGGGTTCGATATACGTGGGTCGACATCATCAACCATTCTCAAGATTGGAGATGGAAAATATGGTATTGGCAAATAAGATATGCTTTAGGCATTTGAGATTAACCTTGAAGGTTGTTGTTTTTTCTTTTCCTCAAATGGTCAGTTGAACTCCACATCCACGAGTTTTGGGGTTTAACTTTAGTGGATCACAAAAAAATCTCTTTGGGAGACTCATCTACCAAAGCCAGGTGCGCGACCTAGGACGAGCTGGATGTAGCCAAGATAAAACTCTGATGAAACAGTGGGCAACTGAAAAAATGTTCAGTTGAACTCAACGAGGTTAGTAAGATGGTTATCTTCTTAAAGAACTTAAACAAAGGGTGTTATTAGTAATATTTAAATCGAAGAGTGGTTAGGTGTGTACACAGTAATATTTAAAGGGGTGTTTTTAGTAATAACGTGAAAAGTAACATTATTGGTAACACGGCCTCGATATGCAAATAACACAAAGTGCTGTTCCCGTTTCGGAAAAAGAAAAGAATCGTATCCCAATGGAGTGCAATCACTATTCTGACATCTGTTCTTTTACTGCTGTAGGCTGTATCCCAGCAGCAAGTGGAGTACACGGAAAGAAAAAAAGAAACTAAAATAATTAATTACTGTATTAAGTACTGAAATGAAATAAATAATGGAATTGATATAACATGTGAGGTAGACTTGCTAGTGGTTGGCTAGATGCTAAGACCTACGACCTGGTCAAAACAAGGAAGGAAGGTGGTAGATGCGCGGATACCGCTTATTAAAGGACAAGATTGGTAGGCACCCAACAGCAATTTTCCGTTGAAATGATGCCCCCGCTTTTCTATTTATTTTATTCTGGTAGTAAAATTAGAAAACCACTTGCGTAAGTATTACGTGAAGTAGCCCAAACTTTCATGTATTGCGAAAAGTATCCTATACAGTAGTATTTGTCCCGGTATTAACACCCCTTTTGAAGCATGAATATTGTCGTGAGTGAATCATACAAAGGAGAGGATCGTTGCACCTATACGGCTCTACACTTATAATCCATTTGCACATGAGTTACATAACATAGGTGTCTTTCTTTATTATGAAAGGAATATTTTACAAAATTGAGGTTGATTCCGGTGAAAACTTTTCTTACCGTATAAACTAAAAATGTGAACAAAATCATATTTTTATTATGGATCGTATTAATATATGTAATAACAAAATTTCTCCAAATTATGTGTTTTAAATCAGGTTACTACACATAATAACACAAAAGCACAAACATTTTTAGAGTTCACGTATTTTCTGTTTTGTGTTCACGTATATCTACTTCATGTTCACGTATTTCTATTTCATGTTCATGGTTTTTAGTTTATAGGTTAAGAAAAGTTTTCATATAATTCAACTCCTATAAAATTTTACAATACGTGTGAAAGGATCTAAAATTAAAATAACTTGGTTAAAACTAAGAATCGATAACAAAGAAACCCGTGTGTCTAGTTTTGGATGGGGTCACTACGACCATTGCACATTATCACTCCCAAAACTAGGGCAACTACCACAGCTATCATGATAGTGATACATGGACCAACACACTTAGCCAGCCCGGTCCAACTTAAACTTGACAAGTGGTCAAGTGGTTGTGTACCTGGTGCCAAGTTGGGAGGCCAACCTCTTCACAAGGCACGGCCTATTGCAAGTTGGTTGCAAGTACAAAAAAACAAATTGACTTCTCTTTGAATATAAAAAATGTATAAGAGATTATGTCATTATAACATAGGAGTGCCCAAAACGAAAGCTAGATTGAACTGTCACACATTAACTTCTCTTTGAATATAAAAAATGTAATGCATCCCAAGTACTAACTTATACTATAGGCTTTATAATGCCACATATACAAATACATTTGCCAAAATACATGTCTCATTTATTTTAACAACTTGAGTTTGTCTAGACTATTCACAAGGAACAAGAACTGCTTACTAACCATCTCTGAAAAAATTAGGGCAAATTGTCCGAGACCTCATAATAAGTGAGATGATACGTTAAGCGTGAAATACATGTCCCATGCATACATGTACAAATCTATTAACCCTACATATACAAAAAGAAAAAAAAACATTTGAAAATGTAGCCTCAAAGTCACATCTCATAAATTCACAAAACTTGAATCCACAGTGAAAGAAGCTTGACCAAACAAGTCAAACAATAGAATGTCGATCGTTCACCGAACGAGCCTTAAATACCAAACAACAAAGTCGAAGCCCGTGGCTCGTGGCTCGTGACTCGTGAGCGAGAGAGTGGCCAATTCGTCTTCCTCAACACACAAACTTCCCGCTTCGATTCGTTCACTCTCTCGCCTCCGATTCCCCACCGACAACTTTCCCCCCCAAATCCGTCGAACTGGAGCCGGAAAAGGAAGGCCAGAGGCCGCCGAAGTCTTCGCTGCCGTCCACCACAACAACGGCGGCGACTCCAGCGACTTTGAACGGCCAGATCAGGTACCGAACGCCGTCGTCGGCGGAGCTTCTCGAGAGCCAATCGCAATTGCTGTCTCAGTCGAGCACCGGCTCCGCTAATTCCCTAAACTCGTCGTCAGATCCGATCGGCGACCACTCGATCGACAAGATGGCCAAGCGAGGGAGGTTTCAGCCGCCGGAATCGCTCGCCGATAAGGCGCAGAGGTATAGAGGTGCGATTATGGTGGTTTTGTTGCCGGTTGTTCTCATCGTGTTCGTTCTCTCCGTCATGCCTCGGCCTTCCGAGGACGAATTCGTGTCTTATTCTTCGCTCTCGGCTCTTAACAATCGGAGGATTGGATCTTCGGGGAATCGATTTGCTGTGATCTTTGATGCTGGGAGTTCGGGGAGTAGAGTTCACGTGTTCTGTTTCAATAAGAATCTGGATCTGGTGCACATTGGTAAAGATCTGGAGCTTTTTGTGCAGGTGCGTGTTTCTGATTTTCTGTGATGCTGCTCGTGATTTGTGATCTTAATGTTGTGAGTTGGATTCCTTATGGTTTGTATTGGATGTGAATTTCACCTGTCATTAGCTCTGTGAAGTTAGATTCTCCGATTAGGATTTGAGATTGGAAGTTCAGCATTGTGGAATTCCATTTTGATTTCTGTTGATTCGATCCTGTGGAGTATTTTAATTTCTGTCTCCATTCTAGAATTTACTCATTAGTACAGGAAATCTACCTGTGATTGATGCACAATGGTGAAATCTGCCTAAGCAATATGTTTTGTACCTGCATTCTTTGCCTAACAAGTGGAAATGCTTCTCTACTTTGTAGCTAAAACCTGGTCTGAGCTCATACGCCAGCAACCCCCAGGAAGCAGCAAACTCTCTGATGCCTCTTTTGGAAAAAGCAGAGAAGGTTATTCCTAAAGAATTGCGCGGCATTACACCAGTTAAAGTTGGGGTAGGTATTTATTTTCTCGTTTCTTTTATCAGATCTCCTTTAGATATTTATGCCAGGGGTTGATTGTGTGAGTCAGGGGGAATAAGAATGTAAATGTGTTTCTTGTATCCACAGGCAACTGCAGGTTTAAGGCAATTGGCAGGTGATGCGCCAGATAGAATTTTGCAGGCGGTAGGTTTATATTTTTGTAACCAGCTTGAATGCAAACATTACATGAAGGAAAATTTGTATGAACAAATTATGATGTTAGTGGTTGCTTTTGATAGGTTGGGAACCTTCTCAGAGATCAAAGTGACCTAAAATCTGATCCTGATTGGGTCACTGTTCTGGATGGAACTCAGGAAGGTGCTTACCAGTGGGTAAGTTGAGCCTCTCTCATGGGTTTTGCTTCCTGCATTTTCATCTTGTATGCCTGAATTTTGCATTCCGTACATTGTTGGACTGAGCTAATGTTATTTGCAAAACGAAAGTGCAGCCCTGGACAGTAATAAAATAAGTTACCATGTTTTATGAGTCAATAAACTTTTTGATGGAGTTACGATAGAGTTGGGTTGATGTGATTTTTTTTTAACAGATTAGGCTCTGTCCATCTCTATAGTGACATTGAGACAAGGTGGACATCTATCATGAATAGGACAATTTGACAATTTGTGTCCCCATGCATTATTGTGATGAAGTTTGTCTTCTTGCTGAATATTGATGACAAGGGGATAAGAAAGTAGGAATAGTAAGGGTTCCCTAACAGAATATATAAGATTTAGTTTTCCAGGGAATGTGGGCCTTATCTAGATATTATTATTGTCGGTAAAGAGAAGGAGAAAAAAAATAACATCAAAACTAAATATTCCTCACTTCACCATCATGACACAACAGTCTCTGTTCACCATCTTGATCTAAACTGGAAATTTTCACTCCATCCTCTGACTCTGAGGTGGATCTATAATGCTGCTTCAATGAATTTATGCATCTAGGATTGCTCGTGCATAGCCTTGAACATGGTTGCTACTGTGTAACAATGCTACACACAACAAATATCCAGTGTAACAACGCTGGACAATAGACCCTAATAAGTAGTCCAATAGAATAATGCAAACTTGTTTGTTAGAACTCAAATACCGTACTCAGAACTCTCTTTGACGTCTCAGTGTCCATTGGTCGGAGACTATCTAATTATTACAGTTTTCTTTAAATTGAAAGGTGACAATAAACTATCTATTGGGGAATTTGGGAAAGAAATACTCAAGTACAGTTGGCGTAGTTGATCTTGGAGGTGGTTCTGTTCAAATGGCATATGCCATCTCAGATAGTGATGCAGCGAAAGCACCAACGCTATCTGATGGAGAGGACTCATATGTTAAGGATATGTATCTCAAGGGAAGAAAATATCACCTATATGTCCACAGGTTAGTCCTATATGGTGACTTGCTTAAAATAAATCTATACACTTTTCGTGATCGGCAATCAATGTTCCGTCTGTACCTCAAGCAATCCTGTATTGATCTTATCCCTCAGTTTTCATTGAAGTGTTCTAATTATTTTCTGCAGTTACTTGCATTATGGACTATTAGCAGCACGTGCTGAGATTTATAAGGTGGTTGGAAATTCTGCCAATCCTTGCCTTTTGGCAGGTTATCATGGTACATTGAGCTTCTCCTTCATGTTGAGATTTTAGATTGGTGATGGTGAAATAGCATCGCATCTCTGTTTCATGCTGCAGATATGCGTTTTTTAAATAAGACATCTTTCGTGCCATTCCTGCTTGAAATTACTGTCTCTAGGAGACTTCTCATGTTAGTTACTACTATAGTCTTGATGTTTTTTGACTGAGGTTTCATTCGGGATTGATAGAAATATCTTTATAAACCCTTATTCTCTTCTCAATCCTAACTCAATCCTTTTTTTGAAAATAATGGTTCTCAGGGACTTATAAATATGGAGGGGAAAAATATGAAGCATCTGCCTCCTCATCTGGTGCTAGCATGAAGGAATGCAGGGACATAGCTTATAAGGCTCTAAGAGTGAACGGATCCACATGCACACACATGAAATGCACTTTTGGCGGGGTGTGGAATGGTGGAGCCGGCGATGGGCAGAAAAATCTTTTTGTTGCTTCATTTTTCTTCGACAGAGCAGCAGAGGTATTATTTCTGTGCTCCAGTCACGCAAACTTTAAAAAATTACTCGTGTTATTATCTTCACATTTTTTTCCCGTTTACCTAAAACTGTGAACTCTTCAACTCAGGCTGGTTTTGTGGATTCAAGCAAGCCTGTTGTGAAGGTAACTCCTGCAGATTTTGCCAAGGCAGCTGAGCAGGCTTGTGCGACCAATCTTGAAGATGGCAAGTCTAAATACCCAAAAGTTGAGGAAGATAATCTGCCATATCTATGTATGGATCTTGTCTATCAGTACACACTGCTAGTAGATGGCTTTGGTAAGTATGATATGCAAATGCACCCACAAATCTCAGTGATTATCAATGTCCTAGTTCTGATGATTCTTGAATTTGACAGGCTTAGGTGCATCCCAAGAGATCACACTGGTGAAGAAAGTTCAGTACGCTGATTCCCTGGTAGAGGCGGCATGGCCACTTGGTAGTGCGATTGAAGTGATGTCGTCCTTATGATTGAAGGGGAAAAAAAACATTTTGTGGCCTTGTGGCATACGGTACAGCCTGGGCAGTATAACTTCCATTCTTTGGAAAGAAGCCATTTTTCGAATACAGGTTCATGACGCAGCTGAACTTGGAAAGTCATATAGTTTGTGACATATGAGAGGTTTACTTTTCTTAGCATTGATAATACATAAGATTCAATTTAGGAATTTGAGTTCAATTACTTTTTTTTTTCTATTCCATGATTCATTACTCTGTAGAACACTGTACCCAATTAAAAAACCTTGCCAGTTGCTAATCAACATTTTGTCTCCAGTCATTCTCATTCATCTTGGAGCTTTTGGATTGCCATTTTAATGCATTTTACAATGTTCTGACAAAAGTAGAACTGAATTTCATTAAGGCTAACATTTTTATTATCTTGGGGGATTTTCTTTGCAAAAGATTTCTTCTAAAGGAGGACGATACTCACATTTCCTAACCAATCGACAAGCAATACAAATCTGATGACCAATGTATCACAATGCATAAATGCATCCCCAGATTAGTCTAAGAGAAGCAACCAACTTAGACTACTCCACCTTACGAGATTTCTTGGGCTGCTTCTTCTTAGGTTGAGGGAAAAGAATACGGAACACCATAGCAGCCATGATCGCCCCAATGAAAGGGCAGATCCAGTAAACGTAGAACTGCTCCCATGTGTTGTGCCTGTCGTTCACATACGCCCACCCGAATGCCTGCCACAACAAACAAACAAAGATGAGTTGAAGAGCGTTTGGAAACCATCAATTGAGAAGATAATAATAGCATTCAACAAGAACAGCTTCAATTTGTGTTGATGTTAGCTCAGCACCAATGATATCATGATTAAGTACTAGACTGAGTGATGAAAAATTAAATGTAAACGGCATTCAAGTCTCAACCATAAACAGCTTATTCATCCTTCTTCTTCTTCTTTAGGTGGATACGACAAAACAGACAGACATTTTATGGGCAAACGACGAACAATCAGAAAACAGATTTATCTTTTAAAGATTGTTTGCGTAGTTTGTATAATAAGGTTGTAGGAAGGAAAGCTTAACAGAAACCAGTCTACTAAGATCACAGTTAAACGTTCGTGCCCTTGTTACTGATTTGACGAGATGAATATGCAGTTCGCTAAAATCCTTCAACCCATGAATATCTAGAGCCCCACATTTCCATTTCATGTAGATACAATACAATGCTTATATGAAGGCACATTTTCACAGGGAAAATTTTAAATACCAAGTGAGCAAAAACTAAGGCAGTGACACAAATAACTTATCAAAAAGAAGTAAAGGACTCACATTCGCAGGGTTCATAGAAGGCCCGGTGTAAGAAGAACCGGTAACAACCAAAGCCACAGTCGTCATGGACAGCAACCACGTCTTCACCAGCATACCGCCTGGAACCTTGACGATAATCATAAGAACAGCAAAGCTTATAAGGAAGGTCAGCACCCCTTCAGCAATGGCACCAGTGTGAAGGTCCACTTTAAGAGACGGTCCCTTAAGCATGTGCTTGTAGTCGTTCGGCATCACTTCTTTGATAGCCAATGCTCCACCAACGGCACCAGCCGCCTAGTCAAAATCCACAAAGCTCAAACTCATCAATTTAACCGAAGAGAAAGAAAATCTCATGCCACAGAATTTGGCCAGGGGATACAACTATTGGCAAGCAGAGAAATTGAATACAGGCCAAGGTTGAATGTTTAGGGCTTAGAGCCAAATTTACCAATGTCACAGCAAGGCAAGCAATTATATGCAAACCAAAAATCGAGGAGACAGTTCAATGGCTGGCACCAGATTAGGCAACTACCATTGCAACAAGTGGACCTATAGAGCCAGGACCAAATCAGCAAGATCACAAATTCACCATTACACCATCAGAAGAAGCCACAAAAACCCTAGAACCGAAAAAGCCAAAGAGAAGGCCAACAACAAACTCAAAATCAGCAAAAAATTGGACTGAAATTACTGAAATTAGGGACAAGGAACACAAATTAGGCAACTACAAAATCAACAGATCACAAATTCACAATTACAAGATCAGAAGAAGCCACAGAAACCCTAGAACCGAGAACGGCAAAGAGAAGGCGTACAAGAAGCTCAAAATCAGCAAAAATTGGACTCAAACTAGGCACAAGGAACACAAATTAGGTTAAACCTGAGCGGGGAAGCGAAGAGCCATGGAGAAGAGCGAGTCCTTGGAGAATCCGGCGGCGTAGAAGGCGGCGGTTCCGGTAGGGTTAAAGCTGGCGCCGCCGAGGATATCGCCGACGAGACTGAAGATGAAGACTAGAGTGGCGACGAGCGAGGTTGTGATGAGGAGAGTGATGGGGCCTTTGACGCCGATGGCGCCGGCGATGAAGGAGGTCGAGGCCCCGAGCGTAGCGGCGCAGAACACCCACAGGAAGGTCAGAATACAGTCGCCGATTGCGAGCTTGATTGCACGGGCCGCCATGGTTGCAGAGCTTGAGCTTCTTCGACCTCTTCTTCTTGCTTTCTTTCCTCTGTTGTGAGGAAGAGTTGAGTGTGGTAATGTATATTGGACTGACTACCTAACGCTATTAAATCTGCAGGCGATTGGTTGGAGGTAAGTAAGATGCTGATTCGTCAGGTCGACCTTGTGATTTTTGTTCTTACGGATTTTCTCTTTCTTTATCTTTTTCTTGTTTTTATGGAGGATTTTTGTTGACTTTCTTTTTCTTATCTCCGTTAGTACCCGGACTTTATTGGAAACTAATCACATGATTCACACATGAGAATATCGGTATATAAAGGATTCTTCTTATAAAAGTCGTTTTAATATAGTCTTTTTTAATGGCGAAATGCGTCTACGTTCCCTCGGACTTGCACATTTTTTGTCACTCAGTCCCTTGTATTATGAAATGTTTAATTAGACACCTGAACTTAGCATTTTTTGTTCAAATAGGCCCTTTATGCTGACGTGGCTTGGCGCATGCACCACGCGCCAATATAGTGCGACTGAAACCCGTTCGTATTTATACTAAAATATTATATTTTAATTAATTTAATAATAAAATATAGTATAATTTTGAAAATAAATTTTATGCATTCTTTAATTATACTAAATCGGTGAACCCAACGAATTTCAGTTTTCAACCCATTCGGATTCGAGTCAAAACGGATTTGCTTCATTTTGGGTTTTGGGTTCAAATTTTCGGGTTTCAACCCTAAAATTTTCGGTTGGTTTGGGTCGGTTAGCAAATTCGATCAAATTTTGACAGCTCTACTAATCAATAATGTAATAGGAACTCTAGCTCGTTTGGTAAAACTAATTGGATCTGAAATGAATTTGTTATTGCGTGTTTGGTAGAACGACCTCGATAAAAAATTATATTGAGTATAATTACCATTAAAGTTTTTTTTAATTATCATAAAATATTTTTAAAAAAAAATTGTAGAATATTTTTTTAAAAAAATTGTACAATTTTTTTTACAATATTTTTTAAAAACAATTGTACAATATTTTTTAAAAAAACTTCATAATTTTGTTTAAAATCTTATTTTTTTAAAATTAAAATATTTTTTAAAGGATGCCACGTCAACGCTGACGTGGCATCTATGTGGCGCTGACGTGGAGTGCGAGTGTATTTCACACATAAGTGTTTCACGTGGCGAGGACTTGATTGAACAAAAAATGCTAAGTTTAAGAGCCTAATTGAACATTTCATAGTATAGGGGCCTGAGTGACAAAAATATGCAAGTTCGAGGGTCTGTAGATACATTTCGCCCTTTTTTAATTGCTAACTTTAATTGCTCATTTTTGTTTGCATGTCTCTTGTGTCTCATCTAGAAGGTCTCGCAACTGTTTTCATATGACATGTCGGTGCTAGACCTCTACGATACAACGTGCATCCAACGACCAATAATATATCTCATACTATACTTAACTAGTGTGCTTTCGTGTGATCCAAACTCTTATAGCCCAATAATGTATCTCATACTGTACTTAACTAGTGTGCTTTCGTATGATCCAAACTCTTACAGACCAATAATGTATCTCATACTGTACTAAGCTAGTGTGTTTTCGTGTGATCCAAACTCTTACAGACCAATAATATATCTCATACTGTACTTAACTAGTGTGCTTTCGTATGATCCGAACTCTTATAGACTATGGTACAACCATTCTATCCTTCATTGCGAAAAAAAAAACGCCTGGATCATAATGTACGGATTCAAATCCTCTATCCTGCAAGTATGTCCCTCCACACGTCCCCTTTACCTCTCATTGGTCGGAATTGGAAAATTGTACTCTTTTTTTGTTTTTTAAAGTCAAAAAATCAAAATTTCGACCAATCAATGATAAGGGAATGTGTGGAGGAACATACTCGCGGGACAGAAGATTTGGATCCATAATGTACATAGTGACACGTCACAAATATTAAGCCCAATCACCCCGGCCCACGAAGGTAACATATGGGCCTTGGGCCTCTTTCCGAAGCGATTTTTACACCCGTATAAAACGGAATCTTGATTTTAAAAAACGTATCGTGTGAACACACGCGCTAACAGTGCGTATAATAAACCCAAAAAGGCGAAAAAGTATATCCCCAACGTCCGAACATTCCAGAACGGCAAAAATTCTCTCAATTTCGCTAGAAAGCTCTCTCGCCTTCCTCAACAACACCTATAACCCTCTGTTTCTCTCGCTCTCTCTCAACACACAACCAGAAGACCAAAAAAAGCTCCGATCTTTCCTCTCTAATCCCCTCCCATGGCCGCCGACGAAGCCAAATCCAAAGGCAACGCCGCCTTCTCCGCCGGAAACTACACCGAAGCCATCAAGCACTTCTCCGACGCCATCGCTCTCTCCCCTTCCAACCACGTCCTCTTCTCCAACCGATCCGCCGCCTACGCCTCCCTCCACGACTACTCATCCGCGCTCTCCGACGCTCAGAAGACCGTCGAGCTCAATCCGGCCTGGGCCAAGGGCTACAGCCGCCTCGGCGCCGCCTATCTCGGCCTCCGCAACTTCTCCGACGCGATCGCCGCCTATAAGAAAGGCCTCGAGATCGAGCCGAGCAACGAAGCCCTAAAATCCGGCTTGGCCGATGCCGAGGCGAGTAAGCGGCGATCGGCTCCTAATCCTTTCGCCGATGCGTTTTCCGGACCGGAGATGTGGGCGAAGTTGACGGCGGATCCGTCCACGAGAGCGTACCTGCAACAGCCGGATTTTGTGAGGATGATGAAGGAGATCCAGAGTAATCCTAACAGTTTGAATCTGTATTTGAAGGATCAGAGAGTTATGCAGGCTTTTGGTGTGCTGTTGAATGTGAAACTCGGGAATGGAGGTTCGGATCAGGACATGGAGTTTCCGGAGGAGGATCGAGCTGCGCATTCGTCTTCGCCTCCGAAGAGGGAGGAGCCTGTGAAGAAGCCGGAACCGGAGCCTGAGCCGGAACCTATGGAGGTGATGACGGAGGAGGAGAGGGAGATTAAGGAGAGGAAGGCGATGGCTCAGAAGGAGAAAGAAGCTGGCAATGCTGCGTATAAGAAGAAGGAGTTTGAGAAGGCTATTGAGCACTATAGCAAGGCTGTGGAGTTGGATGATGAGGATATTTCTTTCTTGACCAATAGGGCTGCTGTTTATTTAGAGATGGGGAAGGTATGCTGGATTTCTCTATCTGTTGCTTTTGTTCTTGATTCTCATTGGCCTTTACTGATTGTTCATTTGCTGTTGGTTTTGCATTGGCTAGTCTCTTTATAACATGGTTGGTAATGACATGAAATATGTTTGTGTGGTGTACTAGCCGTAGGCTGTGCTCTGTTTAGAATGCCATGTCTTGTGTGGTATGATTTAGTGGAGGTTTAAAGATAACAACTTTGATTGAATGTGCATATGCAACCAGTGAGTGGATAAGTAGTACACTGGGACTTTTCACTCAGTATTGTGTTAGGCCGTTACTAGTTTAGTGCAATCATCTGTCATGTTAGTTGCTCTTTCCAGAACTGAAGTTTTCAATGTATGTCCAGTTTGGTTGATTTAGCAAAATCAGGTGATCGGCGCACTTGTTTAAGTTTCGAGGACTAGATTCACATGGCTTCTTCGTTGACGTTTTAACCAATGCAATGCATGAGAATCATAACAATAGATATCAGTGTACTTTGTTTCTTCCTGTGCTGATTTGGGGATAGTCAAAGGATGTACTGAATATAGTAGGGGCAGCTTGGGTATAGCTCTAGTTACTTCCTCTTACATATTTTGATTGGTGTGCAGTATGATGAGTGTATGAAAGATTGTGACAAGGCTGTGGAAAGAGGTCGGGAGATTAGGGCAGATTACAAAATGGTAGCAAGGGCTCTCACTAGGAAGGGGACTGCAATGGTCAAGATGGCCAAATGCTCAAAAGATTTTGACCCCGCCATTGAGGTTTTCCAGAAGGCTCTGACTGAACATCGCAACCCTGACACTCTGAAAAAATTGAATGATGCTGAAAAAGCAAAGAAGGAGCTAGAACAACAAGAGTACTTTGATCCTAAAATAGCTGACGAAGAGCGTGAAAAAGGTAATGACACTTGTTGCAACGACTCTTGTTATATGTCTCCTGAACTTTGATACCCATCTATTTGGCATGTCATAAAACTCCATTTATCTGTGTTAATACAATATTATTGTGTCCAAAAGTGTAGAGTGGTGATGTTTTATTTGTTTACTTGTATCACAATTCCAGGCAATGAATATTTCAAGCAACAGAAGTACCCGGAAGCTATAAAGCATTACACTGAAGCAATAAGGAGGAACCCAAAAGATCATAGGGTTTGCATCTCTCCTGTTTTAGTAAATTAATGATTACTGAACAAGTAGCATAAATATGGATTGGACTGATTTTCTGTTTGCCTCATCTATTAATTGCATTCAGGCGTACAGCAATAGGGCTGCATCTTACACAAAACTGGGAGCACTGCCTGAGGGACTAAAAGACGCCGAAAAGTGCATTGAACTTGATCCAACCTTTGCCAAGGGATACACTAGAAAGGGTGCTGTTCAGTTCTTCATGAAGGAGTATGACAAAGCACTAGAAACTTATCAAGAGGGGCTTAAACATGATCCTAACAATGCAGAACTAACTGACGGTATAAGAGGGTGTGTGTGCGCTTACAAAGTTTGTTCTCATGGTCATTCAAATTTATTGGAATTGAACCCATTCACGGAATGATGAAATGATCTATTATTATTTTAGGTGTGCTCAACAGATCAACAAAGCCAGTCGTGGGGACTTGACTCCTGAAGAGCTAAAAGAAAGACAGGTCTGATTCTACTCAATCACTTCATAGAATGAATTTATGAAAATGACTTTGACATTGACAATTGAGCATTGGTTTTCAGGCTAAGGCGATGCAAGACCCGGAAATTCAGAACATTCTCACCGACCCTGTTATGAGACAGGTAACATAATTGTCTCACTTTCGTGCCCGCCGGTATGAACTGAATTATGTTGGTACAATGTACGATGGTAAAATGCTTGGTTTCATGTAATGTGCACAGGTGCTTGTTGACTTGCAAGAGAATCCAAAGGCTTCACAAGAGCACATGAAGAACCCCATGGTGATGAACAAGATCCAGAAATTGGTGTCTGCTGGTATTGTCCAAGTCAGATAGATGACGTTAGAAAATTCTGCATTTTAATCGTGGGAAAGAGTGCAAAATCTTTATATGATTCTGGACAACTTGTCATGGAGATGCTGAATATATGTCAATTCTGAAGTGGAATTTTTGTTAAAAACAAACATCTTTTGTAGTCATTATTGTGGTTTGTGTTTTCCTGTTTCAGCAACTTGCATATCGTTTGATGGTCCACTGCTAATTTCTCATGTTGTCAATTCAACTATTGGTTTAATTTAAACTGTTCTGGTTAGTATAAATTTCGATCAATAATTTTTGTTATTATCTCAGCAATAATTTTCTCAATCCAGAATATTGTTAAGAATCTATTTGATGCGACCTTGTGGTTTTTATACGTAGCCGATTGCTCAAATTTTTGAGTAATTTCGATGAATGTACAATGAGCATCCACTCAAAATTGTTAAACGCATTAATCACTTGACAAGAAAGCTAATCTTAATTAAGAAGTCTTTTTTGTTTTTTGATCAATAATTAAGAAGTCTTAGTTCTTATCTGTTTTGAGGTGCCCAAGTCAGTACAGCAACAAGTACAAAAAGGCCAGATATCACCAACAATCATATATTTAAGTTCACAATTAAAGCTAGTCTCTTTCAAGCTGAGTGTTGATCAAGGTGAGCCTCTAGAAGTTCCTGAGCAGTATTGTTGGCCGCCGGCCAGACTTGTCTGATGCTGCCCAACACCTCAGTCAATTCATGGCTGACCCTGTAGAACTGCACATGAGTGCTGCCCTACATGTCATCAGATACTTGAAGGGTTGATTGAGACTTGGATTGTTTTCTCCTGTGCAATCACAACCACTCTTGCAGTCTATAGTGACGCTGATCGGGACACTTGTCTCTTTTCTACAAGGTCCTTAACAGGTTATCGCTTGTATTTCGGCAGCTCACTCATCTCTTGGAAAACAAAAAACCGACTCTAAATCATCCGTAGAGTCTGAATACAGAAGTATTTCGATGTCTGCTAGTGTAAGTGAAGTAGTTTGACTTCATGGATTGCTAAATGACCTTCATGTTGATGCTCCTCTTCCAATCCCACTATATTGTGATCACAAAGTTACTCGGCATATCGTCGCATACCCCGTTTTTCATGAACGTACCACCCACCTAAAAATTGATTGTCATTTCCTACATGATCAAGTACAAAGAAGGCTTCATTGAGACAACCTATATTCCAACAATCCAACAAATGGCCAATGTTATGACTAACCCTCTTGAAGAGCAACAACCCAAGTTATTTTCTTCCAAGTTAGGCCTTCAGCCTTCTTATCCTTTCCGGTCCAACTTGACTGAGATACTGATAATATCACTAGCTGCAGGTCAATACTGTCATTTAGGCCTTCTTATTTTCTTCTTTGCCCTTGTTTCCTTTCCTGACCTAGGTATAAATAGTTAGCTAGCTTCTTTTACTGAAAGACCCAACCTTTACGTAACTCTGTGCTAATCCAATCCCCTCCCATGGCCGCCGACGAAGCCAAATCCAAAGGCAACGCCGCCTTCTCGGCCGGAAACTACACCGAGGCCATCAAGCACTTCTCCGACGCCATCGCTCTCTCTCCCTCCAACCACGTCCTCTTCTCCAACCGATCCGCCGCCCACGCCTCCCTCCACGACTACTCATCCGCTCTCTCCGACGCTCAGAAGACCGTCGAGCTCAATCCGGCCTGGGCCAAAGGCTACAGCCGCCTCGGCGCCGCCTATCTCGGCCTCCGCAACTCCTCCGACGCGATCGCCGCCTATAAAAAGGGCCTCGATATCGATCCTAGCAACGAAGCCCTAAAATCTGGCCTGGCCGACGCCGAGGCGAGTAATCGGAGGTCTTCCTCGTCGGCTCCACCTTCGCCTTTCGGCGATGCGTTTTCCGGACCGGAGATGTGGGCGAAATTGACGGCGGATCCGTCCACGAGAGCGTACCTGCAACAGCCGGATTTTGTGAAGATGATGAAGGAGATCCAGAGTAATCCGAGCAATTTGAATCTGCATTTGAGTGATCAGAGAGTTATGCAGGCTCTAGGTGTGTTGTTGAATGTGAAGATCAGGTCTGGTGGTTCGGATCAGGACATGGAGATTCCGGAGGAGGATGGAGCTAGGTCGTCTTCTCCGCCTCCGAAGAGGGAGGAGCCTGTGAAGAAGCCGGAACCGGAGCCTGAGCCGGAACCTATGGAGACGGAAGAGAGGGAGATTAAGGACAGGAAGGCGATGGCTCAGAAGGAGAAGGAAGCTGGCAATGCTGCGTATAAGAAGAAGGAGTTTGAGAAGGCTATTGAGTGCTATAGCAAGGCTGTGGAGTTGGATGATGAGGATATTTCTTTCCTGACTAATAGGGCTGCTGTTTATCTGGAGATGGGGAAGGTATTGTGGATTTGTCTGTCTGTTGTGCTTTGTTCTTGATGCTCATTGGCCATTGGTTTTGCACTGTCTAGTTTCTCTTGGTTGGTGATTGCATGATGTTTGTTTGTAGCATTAGCCTGTGCTCTGTTCAGAATGTCATATCTAAAGTTAAAACTTTGATTGAAAGTTGTATAAAAGATCAAAGTAAGCTTCTTTTTTAAGTCTGACTTATTGGAGCCCTCATAGAGTCATAGTACACTGGGACTTTCCACTTAGTATTGTGTTCTTGCTGTTACTAGTTTAGTTCAATCATCT
This sequence comes from Polygonum maritimum, assembly GCA_963924305.1. Lineage (NCBI taxonomy): Eukaryota > Viridiplantae > Streptophyta > Magnoliopsida > Caryophyllales > Polygonaceae > Polygonum > Polygonum maritimum. Next base: position 42,576,011 of record OZ002731.1, on the reverse strand, counting down.
ATCCTGTTAATTGCTCTTTCCAGAACTGAAGTTTTCAGTGTATGTCCAGTTTGATTGCTTTAGCAAAATTGGTGATTGGCGCACTTGTTTAAGTTTTGAGGACTAGATTCACATGGCTTCTTATTTGAGGTTTTAACCATGACAATGCATGAGAATCATAACAATAGATATCAGTGTACTTTTTTCTTCCTGTGCTGATTTGAGGATAGTCAAAGGATGGACTGAATATATTACGGGCAGGTTGGGTATAGTTTTAGTTACTTCCTCTTACATATTTTAATTGGTGTGCAGTATGAAGAGTGTATGAAAGATTGTGACAAGGCTGTGGAAAGAGGTAGGGAGATTAGGGCAGATTACAAAATGGTAGCAAGGGCTCTTACTAGGAAGGGGACTGCAATGGTCAAGATGGCTAAATGCTCAAAAGATTTTGACCCTGCTATTGAGGTTTTCCAAAAGGCCTTGACCGAAAATCGCAACCCTGACACTCTGAAAAAACTGAATGATGCTGAAAGAGCAAAGAAAGAGCTAGAACAACAAGAGTACTTTGATCCTCAAATCGCTGATGAAGAGCGTGAAAAAGGTAACGACACTTGTTTCAACAACTTTTTTTATATATCTCTTGAAGTTTTGATACCCATCTATTTGGCATGTCTTAAAAGTCCATTTATCTGTGTTTAAATAATACTACTGTGTACAAAAGAGTGAAGTGGTGATGGATTGTTGTATTTGTTTACTTGCATTACATTCCAGGCAATGAATACTTCAAGCAACAGAAGTATCCGGAAGCTATAAAACATTACACTGAAGCAATAAGGAGGAACCCAAAAGATCATAGGGTTTGCATCTCTCCTGTTTTAGTAAACTAATGATTACTGAACAAGGAGCATAAATATGGATTGGACTGATGTTCTGTTTGCCTTATCTATTACTTGCATTCAGGCATATAGCAATAGGGCTGCATCTTACACCAAACTGGGAGCACTGCCTGAGGGACTAAAAGATGCCGAAAAGTGCATTGAACTTGATCCAACCTTTGCCAAGGGGTACACTAGAAAGGGTGCTGTTCAGTTCTTCATGAAGGAGTATGACAAAGCACTAGAAACTTATCAAGAGGGGCTTAAACATGATCCTAACAATGCAGAACTAACTGACGGTATAAGAAGGTGTGCCCGCTTACAGAGTCCGGTCTCATGATCATTCAAATCATTGGAAATGAACCCGTGTGTTTAATAATCAAATGATCTATTATTATTTCAGGTGTGCTCAACAGATCAACAAAGCCAGTCGCGGGGACTTGACTGACTTGACTCCTGAAGAGCTTAAAGAAAGACAGGTTTGATTTGACTCACTCACTTCACAGAAATGAATTAATGAAAAAATGACCTTTACATTGACAATTGAGCATTGTTTTTCAGGCTAAGGGGATGCAGGACCCGGAAATTCAGAACATTCTCACCGACCCTGTTATGAGACAGGTGACAGAATTTTCAAACTGTCCGTATGAATTGAGTTATTTTGTTACAATGTACATTGATAAATTGCTTGGTTTCATGTTATGTGCACAGGTGCTTGTTGACTTGCAAGAGAATCCAAAGGCTGCACAAGAGCACATGAAGAATCCCATGGTGATGAGCAAGATCCAGAAATTGATAACTGCTGGTATTGTCCAAGTCCGGTGAATGACTACAGAAAATTCTGCATCTTAATCAAGGGAAATATAGCAAAATTTTTTATATGTTCCTGGACAACTTGTAATGGAGATGCTGAGTACATGTCAATTCTGAAGTGGAATTTTGGCTAGAAACAAACATCTTTTGTGGTTATTATTGTGGTTTGTGCATTTCTATTTCAGCAACTTTCATATGATTTGATGGTCCACTGCTAATTTCTCATGTTGCCAAATCAACAATTGGTTTAATTTAAACTGTTCTGATTAGCCTAAACTTTGTTCAATTAAAAAAATGTTTATTTCAGCAATAATTGTCTCAACCAAAAATTAGTATAAACCTTGTGGGTTTATATACGCAGCTGATTGCTCAATTTTGTGAGTAATTTCGATGAATTTACAATGAGTATTAGCTCAAAATTGTTAGATGCATTTGTCACTTGACAAGGAAGCTAATCTTAATTAGAAGTCTTAATTCTGATCTGTGTTTTAGAGGTGCACAACTCAGTACATAAACAAGTACAAAAAGGCCAGACATAACCAAGAATCAGAATGTCAACGCTAAAGAAAATATGCAACATATTTAATTTCCTTGTTTTCCTTCACAAGCAAATCACAATTTCATCACAATTATCTAAATCAATAGATGTGTTGCACACTTGTACTCTTTGCTTAAGTCATATATCACATTAAAATAAACAGAATTATTAATCAGAGTAAGAGCTACAGAAAGAGAGAGAGCTTGGCTAGCTATTTCTTGTTTGTCAACGTCCACATCAATGGCGAATTTTGAAGCATTTTGGAAGATATAAAAACAAAGAACGACACTCACAAAAAGTATAAAACTTACAAAGAGGGGCTTCATAGTTTTTTGGTGAATTCTGACAGAGAGCAAAAATGGCGGGCTCAAAGAAATTCGAGTATAAAACGGTTGTGGGGAGTTTAGTATTGGGACAATTTCTGTCTCTTCTCATCATTTCTACTTCGTTCACCTCCTCTGAGCTAGCTCGTAAAGGTACATCCTTTTTCCTAACTTTGTTCATGCATGTTCATAATTCTGTTTTATATCTTCTTAATCACCCTAATTTTCATTTGATTCGTTCTGGTTCTTGTGCACTTAGATTTACCAAAAACTACCCATTATTAGTTTAATTAGCATACATATATTTTTCAATTCAATACCCATGTCCGTTTCATGTTGGTTAAACGTTAAGAATAAGTTGTGCAAATAATCCAAAGAGGCAACTTCTACAACTAATCATACTTTAAAACTAAAACATGACGTGAACATGGATGTGCTTATATACTTTAGATACTATGTTACCCAGTAACTCTAATGAGGCGAAGTTTCTCGTTTCGGATGGAAACACGGAAACTCGTTTTCACACTAAAAATATGGAAATCTTGTGTTTCCCTATTTCCGTTTCGTTTCCTTTCCCGTTTCCTTTTTCGTGTACATAGCTTGTATATCCAACGAGGCAACTGATCTAAGTTTAGTTTGTGGGTGTTAATTAATTGCAGGCATAAATGCACCAACATCTCAATCATTTATGAATTATTATGTGCTCTTGGCATTGGTGTTTGGAATTGTTCTTCTCCACAGAAGGAAGCCTCTCAAGGTACAATCATTAGTAGAAGGATTTTGCTTCAGGAGATTTAAGCACTTGATGAAAGTGATGTTGAATGCAATTAGTTATTATTTTGGCTGACTTTATGATTATTTTTTTAAGTAATAATGTAAATCTAAATCAATCATTAAAGATGATATTATGATGGTCCTATACTCCTATGCATCAATTACGTACTTGCATACGGAGCTCCAAAGGGATTTGACTTGTCAAACATACTGTTATTCTTGCAATGATAGTGCTTAGCATTCCTTTGATATATATGTATAAAAATCTTAGCTTCTTTCATTCTTATGTACTTTAAGCTTAATTAATAAACTTTGTACAATTGTGGCGTGTTAATCTTCAATGAGATATGAACTTACGTATTCATCAAGTCAATGGTTTAACATTAGCGTAGCAAAACGGCTGCAAATTAACACACTCTTAAATTTTTTTTTTGGTCGAAATTAACACACTCTTGATTAAGTCATTAAGATTGTATTAACTTGTATAAAATGCAGGCGAAATGGTATTACTACATACTTCTTAGCTTAGTAGACGTGGAGGCAAATTATCTAGGTTTGTTGTACTCCCAACTTTTTATACATCTCTCCCCTTAATCAACTTTGTTATACTCCTAATGAAGTAATTAATGTACATCTTGTAGGGATTAATTAATTAATTAAATTGCAGTGGTGAAGGCATTCCAGTATACATCGCTAACAAGTGTAATGCTGCTGGATTGTTGGACGATCCCTTGTGTCCTTCTCCTGACTCGCGTCTTCTTGAAGACCAAGTACGGGTTCAAGAAGATCGTTGCTGTTGTGATCTGTGTTGCCGCGGCCATCATGTTGGTCTTCTCGGACGCCTTCAACTCTGGTCGCGCAGGTAACTAACTAATTAACTGACTTGGTACTAACGTAACTAACTAACTAACTAACCAACTAATCAACCGGCTCGATCTAATGAAGTTGGCTATGAACATGTATTGTGTTGGTAGCTGGAAGTGCACCGGTGAAAGGAGACTTGTTTGCTATCGCAGGAGCAACGCTCTATGCTGTCAGTAACGTTAGCGAGGTGATTAATATATCGACCTAATAATCCTCTATTTAATTGCTGCCTAGATTGGTATATATTTGATGAGTTATACCGCTGCTAGGGATGTTAAGATTATGTTTGGAAACTAATCTTGTTAATTAACTTCTAACACATGATGTGGATGCATGGATCAGGAGTATCTTGTGAAAAATGCAAGCAGGGTTGAGCTCATGGGAATGTTAGGCATTTTTGGAGCCATAATCAGTGCTATCCAAATGTATCCTTTTATTAGTTAGTTAGCACTAGAAACACATCATTAATTGACCATACATTGTGAGTTCTAGTATGTACGTCCTTGACGACTTGGTAGAAGTATACTCGAACGAGCCGAGCTCCGAGCCATCCATTGGACAGCTTCTGGTGTAAGTTGTACTTGTGACATTTTGTTACTTGTCATTTCATAATGTGAAACCATATGTATCATTTGTGCTCAAAAGGTGATCGATCATATCAATTAAGTGGTTGATAAATGTTGTTGATTTCAGGCGCTTCCTTTTGTTGGATTCTCTGTTGCCATGTTCCTATTTTACTCGCTCGTCCCTGTTCTCTTGAAGGTACATACATGTATATTAAGATCTTTGATTAGCATATGTACTTGGAAATGAAACAAATGAATGATTAAAATGTATTAATTCAAAAGATTTGCACATGAATATTTAATCTTTGTTGTTTCTCTTATAGGTAAGTGGGTCTGCAATGCTTAATCTCTCCTTGCTCACCTCCGACATGTGGGGAGTCTTGATTCGCATCTTTTTGTACCGCGAAAAGGTAATTACTCTAATTAATTAATTATTTATTTATTTAATCACGTTATTTTTACTTTCTTCCTTGGCCTAAAACAATCACGTGCTGAATCAGGTGGATTGGCTATACTTTGTGTCTTCTGCTGTCGTAACGATCGGGCTTATCATATATGCATGGTATGTATAACATTGTACTACTACATGCAACTTTTCAGTTCGTTTCAAAGACAACATTGTTGTTTTTTGTTAATTGTATACATAATATGAATGTGTTACTTAATGGAATCAAACTCAATACTCATACCTGTTTGCATATCGTTATGTGGATTAATTTAAACTATGAAACTTAGCAAAGTGTGTGTTAAAGATGAGAGATGAATGAGCTGGTGAAATATCAATGGAACAGTGAGAATCAGCAAAAGAATAAAGAAGAAGGAGGGAGTCCCAAGAAGGGAAGGATAAAGACGGCGCTCTTTCACATGATTCTTCCAAAGATGATTCTCATTCATTAGGTTTTCAATTTAGGGGATTACAATGCTTATATAGCAGTCCTATGTAAGGTCACGTGATAGGGAGCAATTACATGTGGATAGGACAAAACAGAATATAAAACCAGCTCACTAAAGGAGCAATTTGCTGTCATAAAAATTGGTCTTGTTTTCTGCTTTCTTCTGGCATTGTGTCCAACACCCCCCCTCAAGCTGGCGGGTAGTACATGCCAAGCTTGGAGAGCAGCTGATTTTGGTGAGGAGATGGAAGAATCTTGGTGAGCACATCTGCTAACTGAGTGGAGGAAGGAGTGAAGCAAAGTTCAATGAGACCCTCTATGACCTTCTCTCGAGTGAAGTGGCAATCGATTTCAACATGTTTCGTTCTTTCGTGAAAGACTGGATTTTGTGCAATTTGGATGGCAGAGCGGTTGTCACAGTGAAGATTCACTGGTTTGAGAGGGGAAACATTCAGTTCTTGCAGCAACCTAATAAGCCAAACGAGCTCTGCAGTAGCTTGGGCCATTGCCCTGTATTCTGCTTCTGAGGAGCTTCTGCTTACGGTGGATTGTTTCTTAGATTTCCAGGAGATAGGAGACGAGCCTAAGAGGATGAGGAATCCCGTTACAGATCTCCTGGAGGATGGACATGAGGCCCAATTTGAGTCGGTGTATCCTGCTAGAATGGGTTGATCGAAGCCACGTAAAAGTATTCCCTGACCAATACTGCCTGAGAGATATCGAAGAGTGTGTTGCAAAGCAAGGAGATGTGAAGATCTTGGATTTTGCATGAACTGACTCAGGGTTTGAACAGCGAAGCTAAGATCTGGTCTGGTGTTAGTCAAGAAGTTTAGTTTGCCAAGTATTTGTCTGTAAATTGTGGGATTTGGAAGTAGATCACCTTCATCAGGAAGGAGTTTTTGGTGTAGAGGGAGAGGTGTGGAAGTTGGATTGGGATTTGGAAAAGGGAGATCCTGGAGTAATTCGGAAGTGAATTTCTTTTGGGTTAAAGCAATGCCTGTTGGAAGGTAAGTGACTTCGAGACCTAAAAAATAGTGGAGCAGACCAAGGTCTTTGATGCTAAAGGTCTGGTCAAGGTAAGATTTGAGGAGGTCAATTGAAGTTGTACTAGTTCCTGTGACTAGAATATCATCGACATACACAGCAACTATTGTGATGTCTGTGTTTTTCTTGAGGAGAAAAAGGGAGTAATCATTCTTGGATTGGGTAAAGCCAAGAGAAAGGAGAGATGAGGTGAGTTTGTGGAACCATTGGCGCCCAGCCTGCTTGAGGCCATATATGGACTTTTTGAGACGACAAACATGATTGTTCGGGTTTGGGACTCCTTCAGGGAATGTCATATAGACTTCTTCATGTAGCTCGCCATGTAAGAAGGCGTTGTTGACATCCAATTGGTAGATGGGCCAGCTCTTAGCTGAGGCAATAGCAAGTATAGTTCTGATGGTGGTCATCTTGACGACCGGTGAAAAGGTGTCGTGGTAGTCAACTCCTGCTTGTTGTGTGTATCCCTTTGCTACCAACCGGGATTTGTATCTCTCGAGGGAGCCGTCAACTTTAAGCTTCACCTAGTAAACCCATTTACAACCTACGGGTTTCTTTCCGGGAGGGAGAGCAACGACATCCCAAGTGCCATTGACCTGCAAAGCATTTAGTTCTTTTTCCATAGCAATTATCCAATTAGAATCTTGTGATGCTTGGTTGTATGTGGTTGGTTCAGTATATGATATGATATTGGCTACAAAGGCATGGTGAGAGGGAGGAAGAGTTGAGGAAAGGACACATCCAGAAGTGCAGGATTGTGAGGGAGTGAGGGAACAGATGTAGTCTTTGAGGTAGGTTGGTTGCTTGTGATCTCTAGAGGATCTTCTGAGGGGTGGGTGATCTGGTTGTGGGATGGGTGCATGAAGTGGAGAGTTTGGGGGAGATGGTTGGTCTTGGTTTTCTGGGGAGTGGGGAGTAGAATGAAGAGAAGGAGAATCTGGAATGTTTGTTGTTGGAGGTGTGAAAATTTCTATGGGGATATCAGAAGCTGGAATTGGAAGAGTGGCTCCATGGTTTTGATCAGAAGTGATGGAATGGTGAAAAGGAAAGTGGTGTTCATGGAATGTGACGTCTCTTGAGTAGAAAATGTGTTTTGTAGAGAGGTCCATCACTTTGTAACCTCGTTTTGCATAAGGATATCCTATGAAAACGCATTTTGTGGCTCTAGGTTGGAACTTGTCACGACCTTGTTTTAGGGTGTTTGCAAAGCATAGGCAGCCAAAATTTTTCAGGTATGAATAGTCAGGTAAGTGGTGAAAAAGAAGCTCATATGGGGATTTATTATGTAAGGATGGGAGAGGACTTCTGTTGATTATGAAGGTGGCCGTTAAGATGCAGTCCCCCCAGAAACTATGAGGAAGATTGGCTTGGAAGAAAAGGGCTCGGGCCACTTCTAGAAGGTGTTTGTGTTTTCTCTCGGCAACTCCATTTTGTTGGGGTGATTCAACACAGGTTGTCTGATGTATGATACCGAATTGATTGAAAAATTGTTGAGCCTCATGGCTTTTGAATTCTAAGGCATTGTTAGGTTTGATTTTCTTGATTTTTGTTTGAAACTGGGTGCTTATCATGCTGGAAAATTTTTTCAGAATAGAGATGGCTTCATGTTTGTGAGTCATAAGGAAAGTCCATGTGGATTTGCTATAGTCATCAACAAGGGTAAGGAAGAAACGGTAACCATTGTAGGTAGGATGTTTGTATGGCCCCCAAGTGTCCATGTGAATAAGGTCAAAAGGGTTTGCAGCTGGGGTTGATTTATGAGAGAAAGGTTTCCTGTGTTGTTTTGCTTTGGGACAAATCTGACACACAAAATCATGTTTAACAAACTTGCTATTAGTTGGAATGTATTTCAGCTGTTCAAAAGATAAGTGCCCCATTCGACAGTGAAGGAGTTCTAGACTCTCCCCAAAACGAGAAACATTACATGAAGTTGATTGAGAAGGTAAAAAAGTGGAAAGACTAGGATCACAAGCAGTCTGGATCAGGCTTGGTTTTTGGTTGATGAGGTAGAGCCCTTGATCTTCATGGCCAATCACAACTGGCTCTTTCATCGAAGGGGCCTGAACAAGACAATTTTTGGATGTAAAGATGATGTTAGAAGAAAGGTGTTTGGTAAGTTTGCTAATGGAGAGTAAGTTGAAATGGAAATCTGGTACATGAAGCACGTCATTTAAAGTGATTTTAGATGAGAGGCAAACTGACCCAGTGTGTAGGATAGGTGTTTGTTTTCCATTAGGCAAGGTTATGGACAGAGGTTTATTGACAGGAATTAGGGACTTAAACAAGTGTTTATGAGGGGTTATGTGGTCTGTAGCACCGCTATCAAGAATCCAATTAGAATAATTGTTAGGAGAAAAGAGACAAAATGTTTTACCTGCCAAGAAGGCCGCATGGTTGTAGTTGTCTCCTCCTTGTTGTCTGTTGAGGAGTGATATCAGTTGATCGTATTGTGCCTGCGTGAATGATGGTGCTGATGTTGATGCACTGCTAGTCCCAGAAGTACTTGCTTGAGCTACCATCTTTCCCGGTTCCTTGCCCGGTGGATAGCCATGTAGTTTCCAACACTTCTCAGCCGTGTGCCCATTCACCTTGCAGTGTTCACAGTATCTCACTTCTCCTCTTCCGGGTTCTCTTCCTGGAGGGTAACCTATTTTCTTCCAGCACTTATCAATGCTGTGTCCCTTGATTTTGCAATGATCGCAAAATGGCACTCCTGTAGAAGCATTCGTTCCCTGACCTGGAGGATATCCGTGCAACTTCCAACACTTATCGGTTGAGTGTCCTCCAATTTTGCAGTGATCGCAGTAAGCTCTTCCTCCATTGATGTTGCCTTGATTGTACCTTTGATTGCTCCTTTGAGATGCCAGAGCCATTGATTCAGAATCTGAGCTCGTGTGGGAACTTATGTTTCTCTGTTGTTCTTCTTGAGCTATCATTTGGTATACTGCATTCAAGTCAGGTGGAGGGTGCATCATGAGTACATTCCCTTTAACCACATTGTAGCTGTCATTTAAGCCCATGAGAAATTGTATAACCTTCTGATCTTCTATGACTTTGTTGATAGCAACTGTTAAGCCACAACTACAAGCACATCCATTTAGCAGCAGTGAGTATTCGTCCCAGAGTTTCTTGAGTTTTGTGAAGTAATTAGAGACAGTGTTTGCCCCTTGATTGAAGGAATTGAGTTCCCTTTGAACCTGGTATAGTCTGGTTCTGTTTGATTTTCCAAAACGTGTACCAAGTTCATTCCAAATCTGCGTGGCTGTCTTGCAATACAAAACTGATTCAGCAATATCCTTTTCCACAGAGTGTAGCAACCAAGAAATCACCATCGAGTTAACACGCTCCCATTGCATCATAAGCTGTGTTCCAGTGACAGGTTTTTGGCAAGTCCCATTAACAAATCCAAGTTTGTTTTTTGCCTTAAGGGATACTTCAACTGATCTTTTCCAAGTGCCATAGTTTTGTTCATTTAACAAATTGGTAGCTAGCATATAGTTAGGGTGATCTGAATGGTGTAGGTATAACTCACTTGAGGAAGGGTCTATGGTCTCATTTCGAGTTGACTCAGCTTGAGCTCTGTTCTCGGCCTCTATTCTGGCTCTGACTTCGGCCTCAATCCTGGTCCTCATCTCTATCTCTAGTCTGATGCGTTCCTCGATCTCCTCTTGGGTAGTATCGGTCGATGACATCCTTCAAGCAGCTGGCTCTGATACCATGAAACTTAGCAAAGTGTGTGGTAAAGATGAGAGATGAATGAGCTGGTGAAATATCAATGGAACAGTGAGAATCAGCAAAAGAATAAAGAAGAAGGAGGGAGTCCCAAGAAGGGAAGGACAAAGACGGCGCTCTTTCACATGATTCTTCCAAAGATGATTCTCATTCATTAGGTTTTCAATTTAGGGGATTACAATGCTTATATAGCAGTCCTATGTAAGGTCACGTGATAGGGAGCAATTACATGTGGATAGGACAAAACAGAATATAAAACCAGCTCACTAAAGGAGCAATTTGCTGTCATAAAAATTGGTCTTGTTTTCTGCTTTCTTCTGGCATTGTGTCCAACAAACTAGGGGCGACAAAGATACTCGATTGCGCCAGCTTCAGGACGAGGAGGCGAATGTAGGAGCTCTTGATCGGGAAGAAGCTTCGGTTGATAATGCGACGAGGGACAATGTACTATGACAACAAAGATTACTAACGAGGATCGATCCAACTCGTAATTTACCATGTTTATCTTTATGTGTACTAAATGTGTTGCGCATATATTAACATATATATGACTCGATCATTTGCTTATTATATGTTGTGGTAAAATGTGTTGCACTAGTGTTTCCGTTTTCTGTCGCTAGCTTGTTGGGAATTTGAATTGAAACTCACAATCTCATAAGAAAAAAACAAGTCATTGCAAGACCAAAAAAGTCATCTGAGATAATAATCTCAAGTCTCAGCAGAATGAAAGGAAAGGGAGTCAAAGAAATAGGGCAAAATTTACATGAACAAAAAGACATGAATAAAAAGGAAGGATTTGGATTCAACAAGAACTAAGTGCGGTGACAGACACACTTGTAATGGTAAGGGCTGTTAATGGGGTCATTGCCATCAACAGGAATCTGCTCAGCTCTGCACTTGTATTTGCATCCTCTGCATTCATTGTATGTGCAAGTGGGTGCCATTGATCCTATCCCAATTCTTCTCTTTATCTTCATCGCTTTCCTTCCTCCACTCATCCTCTATGTCACATTTCAAAACTCAAAACAAATGTGAGTGTGTGTACTAAAATGTGTCCATATCAGTGATATCACAAGCATAAATCATATGGGTATTTTTGTCATCATGTTGTATTTTGTTTTTAGAATGAAGGGATAGAATTTGTTTGTTATAGAAAAGAGTGAATGGATAGAACAAGGGCAACCTCTTATCTCTTACACTACAATCCATTTTGAGTAGAATTTAGTGAGGGGTGAATAACAAGATTCATAACCCCTTTTTTATTTGACAATCATCTAAATATGCATGATTTAGAGAGCCTTTATATCAAACTAATTGTAATTCAACGTGTAGACAAACAAATCAACATCTGTTGTCACTCAAACTACAAGCAAGAACGCCTTCAGGCATCTAGTCAAACAATTAACCCTCTATGGGTAATACCCAGAGGTCATCTGTTCGGCTTTCATGGCTAGTGCCCTCGGTCAAAATACTACAAGCTAGAACATAAATATAACAGAAGGAGTTGAAGGCTGGAAAGAGAGTGAAGAAGAATACCTCCAAGTTCAATCCAACATGTGTTGAACCAAGCACTGTTGAACGATGGATGGAAATTGCACCACTTGCTTTAGCATGAGCTACATTAATTATACATCTTCATCAAAAAAGCTCAAAACTACATAGAAGAGTTGTTTGACATCTAATAGTTTCATTTTTAGATAGTATTTCAGATGGGTTTCTAAAGCTTAGCTTTAAAATAACTTTATTGAGGAGAGAAGCTATGAACGAAGATACTAATTTAAAGTGGGCAAATTTTCAGAATTGTACATCAAGGAACTAACTAAAAGAGACCTAGGCTATACATAGTAAGACTGAAAAACAGAAGGAATAAAAAAAGCACAGAAAGAAAGGTCAGATGAATAGATTGAAATGTCCCAAGAAAGGCAATTTATATAATACCTGTGGAGGAAAGGCAGAATGAAGCAAGCAAGAGGCAACAACAGATTGCTAGAAACAGATTGCAGTGTCTTCTTGTAGTTGACATTGTTCAATGCCCTTCTTTTGAGGGAATTGGGAGCCTTTTGATTTTTGTGTTTGTGTGTGTGTGTGTGAATGTGAGAGATAGAAAGAGAATGGTGGGTAAAGAGCTAAAACATATAGTAGATAGAATGGAATTTCACCAAAAAAAAAGTAGATAGAAATTATAGAATGGAATGGCCAAGATCTCATCTTGGGGATTAGGAAAAACAGGCTAGCTAGATGTTTCCAAAACTTTCTGCTGTGAATTTTTGGATGGTAACATTTGTAATAAATATGTGTTACATCAATGAGTTGTTTTTTCTAGACTAGATGTCAGGTATGTCTAGGAACAGGATCTTTGTGGGTCGTTCAAATGTTTGAAATTTAACAGAAACGGTAAAAAAAAAAACCATTTTTTTCCCAATACGTTTTCTTGTTTTCCATAGACTTGCAACTTTCCTATAACCATTTTATATAAATATTTAACACTAACATACTGTGCAATTGCCCGTAGAGATGTCAAAGTCGACCCGATCCGAAAAGACTGACCGAGAATTTCAGGGTAGAACAGCTCGATACATATGCATAAACAAAAAGTTTATGTTATAAGTCACATTGTAACACATAAAAGTAGTTACAAGCCCGAGCAAAAGAAAAGGCACAGCTACAGATACAGTATTTATTAGCGCGATTTTATCTTTAGACACTTCGCGTCTTTTGTTATGACTAGAGTCTAGACCAACTGCCTGATAAAAAAAAAGAGTCTAGACCAACTGAGTATTGATACCCATAAAACGCTTAGCCAGCATCTAATGTATGTTTTGATGATGGCTTGCATTGTGCATGCGCATGACAATGTATTTGTGTGTAATAATAATAATTGAGAGAGACAAAAGGAGGAGGACCAGTTGATGATAAGGTTGTGTCACCAAGAAAGAGCAGAAGAAGAAGAAAGAGGCTGCTGCTAGTGCTAGTGGAAGGCTCCATTCATTCATTAAGAACCTGCAGTACTCCTACTGCGACTGTGACTGCTCTGCTCTTTTTTTGGGTTTTTCGGTGGGTTGGAAATGCAGATGCAGACACGCGTTTGCTCTTCTGCCCACACGTAATGGTTTTTTTTTTTTTTTTTACCTTTCCTTACTGAACAGTTATTCCATTCCATGACAACAGATGTTTTTTAACACGTTACAGTTACGAAGAGATGTTCTCAAACAGCCAGCTAGCAGAGCATTTCAATTCAACAAAAGTCTCAGAACGTGGAAAATGATTAAACTGAGAGATTAGCCGAAGATCAAACTGTTACGCCCAAAATTAATTTTTCATGATCAAATCTTATTCGATTATAGCACCCCCCAATGTTAGCAAATAGCAACTGTACTATGGTCCTTTTTTCCCTAACTTAGTTTAATCTACGGACAGCATATGAACAGCTCAAAATCGACCTACCAGTGAATATATAATAGGGGGATGAGTGAAAAACTGGCAACGTTTATGTACAAAAGTCTCCTATTCCAATTAAAGGGAGCCACTGAACTACACAGCCGAGCTGAACAAAAAAGATTTTACCTGAGGAAGAGAGGTAAGCACCTATCAAACAGGAATAGAAGAATCGAGCAAGAGTCGACGTCAGTTTCGTCTAGTTTTAGTAAGCTGATCCAGAAGGTGGTGGTGCAGGAGCCGACCTATTTGGTGTACACTGACTGCTTGATCTCAAGTCCCCATTTGAATCAAGGCTGGAGCCAAATCTTGATGAACCAGTGGGCCCATTTGCAGCAGCATCAAATGCTGTCCTCCCATCATCGCCTGAGTACAATCCCCCAATTCTTGGGCTGCTTTCTGCAGAGTAGTGAAACAGAGGAAAACATCAGGAAAGGGAACCATTATTAATCTACAAGACATGTTGATGTTTTTAACGGGGGTCAATATAACACAATTTTTCAGGAGGATTGGCTTTGTAATTATAATCCCTACTCATTTTCGTCAGTTTCATCTCTAAGAGGGTATGAAATTGCTGATGCAAACAATATAGAGAATACTGAGTAGTATGAAATTTTGAATGATTAAAAGAAGAACCAGGAAGAGTCCAATCAGGGAAGTTGTTTGAAAATTTACTAAGCAATATATAGAGCATACAATTGCAAAAAATTATAGAAAGAGATTATAGAAGATGTAGCATGTAAAATGAAATGCGTATGATACTTGTTTTGAACCTATAAGAATTGATTAAAGCATTGAGCATAAATAGTTCAAAAGAAAACGAAACTTATTTTCACAAACCAGGATAATAGCTTTCTAAATTCTTTACTAGGATACATGATTGTAAATTGTCTATTGTTCTATTGACTTTGACAATTGCAAAAAATTGCACAGCAATTTCAAGTAAAAATCCGGTTCCTGGTAAAATATGGACCTCGGTTAACACACATCAAAAGACTTGAAGAATTTAGGTAGTTTCAGTTTGTAGCTAGATTATGGTAGGTCATCACAGACATAAACAGCATACATTAAAAAGAAAATACCTGTCCCGGCAACACTGTCAGACCAACTGGATGCTGCAGTAGATGACCGATTATCATGAATGCTTAGCAACCTCACCAGTTTCGAAAGACTAGACTGTTGCTTTTGACAACGCTCTCTTTTTTGTTTAACATTGCCATCAACCCGTAGAAGTTCTTCAATCTTTGCTGAGCTTTGTGCACTACAAAGATCATAGAAAACAGTGTGTAAAAGGATTTTTTATCTAAATCTGTCACACAGGCTGTACTTATTTAGAAGAGAGTATATAAAAGAAATATAATATTAAGGCAATGAATATAGAGTTAATATGGGACTCTGACCTTATAGAGCAGTATAACTGATTAAGCATGTCTTCTTTTGCCTTCTCAACTTGGCATAATTCTACAGCCTGTTTGAGTCAATATGTAAGAAGGTTGAGACCAATAGTGGAAATTAAATAACCAAATAGAATATAAAGCTAAGAATCACACACTTTTGGCACATTGGCTGCAAGACTGTTCATAACAGCTTCCACATAACCTTGAACTTCTTGGGCCATCCATCGAAGTTCTTCTTCAGGATCGGCTGGTCTTCTAGAAATTGTATCCTGAGAAAAAGATAACAAAACACCATGCGTCAAGCTTCAATGAGATAATACTCATGCAGATCATATATATATGACAGAGAGCAACACCTCCTTAGTCCCCACTGACAGGTGAGAATTTTAAATGTAAACATACTGAAGCATCTAGGGTGTGTTTAGATTAGGCCATATATTGCATTGTCTTGTATTACAATACATTATAATGCAACATAATGCATTATTTGATTATATCCAAATGTACACTATCTATTTTGAATGACATGACTGCCTGATTTCTAAGCAATACCCTATAGAAAACCACAACATCTAATAAGACTTCAACATACGACAACATATTATCAGATTTTATTAAATACACCATCTTGTTTTATCATTGTAACATTCACAGCGTACAAGAACTAGAACTAGGAAAGCACTTTCAGCTCAAGATGACATCACTGAAAACTCTTTTTATCTTACATTAATAATATGTGCAATGCAGTTAGAGGACTCACCAGAGAGCCATCTGAAAGAGACTAACGCATACCATGCCTAGAGTCCCCCCCTTGTGCGCCTTTGATAGGGTGAGCCATGCTGCTCAACTTGTTCAGCCACTTGGTCTTATTTATCCCACTATCCGCTTTCAAAATAACAGCGCTGTGTGCTGCACCATTTATAGAGACAGTTTAGTCAACAGGAAAAAAAAGGTCAGCTGGATCTTGAAATAGGAGAAGCAAGACAACGGTTGATCAGGTTTTCTTCACCTGAAGTTTTTGATGAGGACTCCTCTTCATCAGAAATTTCTTCAATATTACATTCCTGATAAATGCATTAGCAAGTATGGGGTGAAAGCACTGTAATGAAGGAATTAATGGCAATGTGGTAGTTCGTAAGAAAGTCCATATTAATATAAAATGTACTTCATAGATTCCAGAATACCTACCTCCAAAGTTATAACACCAAGGAAATGCTATCTTCCTGCTTTTTTGAGTATCCAAGCTGCAGAAGATAAGATGATTAATCCCTTTTCCATACATTACATGTGTTCGCCCCAAGATAAAATGTATCATAAACAACCATTGACCAACCTTACCCGTTTTCTCATTTAGAACTTTTCTTCAGCAATAAACCTGAAAAATAAAACAATTACAAATCATGACAATCAAATGGTAAGGCCTAATAGGCACAGGTAGGCTCCAATCTGGAGCAACAAAGTAACAATACAAGAAGACTGTTACCACTCCTTAACCCTCCAAACAGAAAAGCACAAGACGAGATTCACTCAAAACCACATTCCCTCAGTCAATAAACACTGCACACATCCTATATCATACTCATTCGCCGAAACCCTAGCACACCGACAATCCCTAGCGAGCACGCCTGTTCCCGAACTAACTCCTAGCACATCATACAGCAAAAACCTAGCATAACGACATTCACATTCACGCGATATCAAGACAGCATAATCGGATCACATTCTGAAACACGGAACAGCGAAAACCAAAAACCTAAAAGCAAGATCGAGTATCAAGCAGAGTTCAAGATAAGCAAAAACGAATCGCGAACTTACAAAATCGCTGATGGCGACGACGTTGAAGAAGGTTGAAGTCCTCCGGCTGTCCTCGTCGGCGAGCACATCGCATCGGAAAGATCATACAGCTCCTCTATTGCGTCCATAGTTTGTTTGTCGTCGTCCACCGACCGACGGAATTCGATAGCAGAATAGCGGAGAGAGACGGAGATCGGCAATTTGGCATCGAAGCCGGACGAAAACCCTAGGGACGAGATATAGAGAGGAGTTAGCGCCGACGGGTGGGCGCCGACCTGAAAATTGGAGGTTTTACGGGGGGTTTGAATCTTGTTTTATACTATACTGCGTAAAAAAGAAGCTAAGGCCCGTTCGGCATAGGTTTACGGGGAGGTTTTTGAAGGTTCGTATAATATAAAACCTACTTAAATATATGTTAGAAGGTTTTTTATGAGGTTGAGGTTTTAGTAGGTTTTTTATGAGGTTTGAAAAGATAAAATAGAAACCTTGATAGAGATAGGTTTTAGGAGGTTTCCGGATTTTTTTTAACTAAATTTTTTTGTTTACTGTTTTAATTGATAATATTTTTGGTAATTTTGAAGCAAAACCTACGTAAAAACCTTGTAGTACCAAACATCATATTAGGTTTTAGCAGGTTTTAAAAAAGAAAACCTCTACCTAGTAAAAAACCCACACCTATAAAAAAACCTCTTTAAAAACCTACACCTCTTCAAAAACCTTGTTTTGCCGAACAAGGCCTAACATGAACTGCGTGAAAGAAAAGCTAACATGATCTGCGTCAAAATTACGTAAATCTAATATCGATTATTATACTGTATGATATAACAATTTCCTTATTTATATCCATTAAAAAAAAGTATTCTAAAAATGTCATTAGTTTTATTCATTTGAATTTATTAGGAAAAATATATTTTTTTTAATGTTTTGAACATAATTGAACATTTTAAATTTAGAACTTCTTTATGTCCGAAAATTATAGAATACCCCTATCTTCTACGGGTTTGGTTAAAACTTAAAGATAACAAATACTCGAAAAAGGTGAAATAGTTATTAGGAATTTAGGATATGAAATAATTTTCTAAAGATTTATTAGTTGATTTAAATTTCAATTTTGACAAATTAATAAATAATTGAAGAAAATTAAGGTGGGATTTTAAGGAGTTGACCTGGGTTTTTTCGTGTAAAACTATTTTTATTTTTTTGGTTGAGGGCACTGTTCATGAGAGTTGAACCGGTGACTTTTGGGTACTACCCTTAAAGGCTTAACCGTTTGACCGAATGCCCGAAGGCGTGTAAAACTAATTTATTAAAACAAAATAAAACCCAATTTTGTATTAAAAAACAATCTTTAAAATATCAAAAAATAGCACATGGGCAAATAAAATTTAATTATGACATATAGTCAGATCCTAAATGACGCAATATACTAGCTCCAATTTTATGGTTTATATATATAAATTATACAGGTTAATTTGATATTTGTATATGTTTAACTATAAGTCTTAATTTTTCAATAAACATAGCCCTGTTAATAATTTCATAATTACAGATATTCTCTAATTTGATTTGCGGTCAAAATCTATACTGTCTATGATATAAAGCGGAGACAAAGGTTTCACAAAAAATTACGCCACATGTCATATCTTTAATAAAATAATCAACCGGGCCCTTGCGTATATAAAAAAACACTAATCACAATAAAAAGATAAATATATATATATATATATATATGATTTGATAAAAATAATCAGCTAGGTCCTCCTCTATATAAATTAGGTAGTTAGAATCTCATATAATCTTATCCCGTTAAAATTGCCGAAAATTATGAATTATCTCTTACCAAGAATTAGTTGTAATCTTCAGATAAATATTATTATTTAATAAAACGTGATATTTATCGTAAAGTAATTTTCAAACAAATCCAACTTATTTATATTATGAGGTGATTTACTATTGGTAAAAAAACACTAATCATAATACGAAGATATATATATGATCCTATATTTTTAACGTGATCATTGACGTTACATATCTAATTAAATTGAGTTTATAATCACATTACTCGTACATGGTATGGGGGTTAAATTAGTTAGTAGGAAATGAAAAGCGAATGACAAACATAAATGACACAATAAAAGGTCAAGAAGGATGTTTGAAATACATGAACCACCTTATTCCTATAGTATAAAGTAACGTAATAAAAGGAATAGAGAGTGAAAGTTACTACTACAATCATCTTCAAAACTTGAGTGAAAGTTAACGTTACTGAATTACTGCCACGATGTTTCTATATAGTGCTGCTACTATATATGGCGATACTTGAGCAAGTGCATTGCAATGCTCTGTCATGTTGGCAGTCGTTTGCATGCATTATTCTGTATGTAGTGGTCCTCATTTACCCATACAAGGACAAATTACAATTTCTTTCACCCACAACCACAAGGCCATAACTCCCATAAGCAATGAAGCGCTCACATTTATGTTTCTAATTGAACCGAATCGAATTTTATACTATTTTGACTCAATTCGTTGACAAGTAGGTAAATTTGAGCTTGTTTCGAGTTCAATAATTTACTTAGGTTCGATTCGTTTAAGTGTTTGTTGAGTTCAAACTTGGTTCGCGAGCAAACTAATCAAAACCAACATGCTTATATGGAGAAAAAATTAGTCACCATTTACCGTTTTCGCCTAAAAACAAATAAAATATGCGTATACAATGCTATATATAGGATTGTGAAAAATAGTTATACGAAAACATATGACATTGTCGTATATATTTTAGCTTGTTTATGAACATTTAGGCAAGCTTGTTCAGGAACATATAGTCGAACTTCCCCATAAATAAACGAGCCGAGTTTTCTTGTGTTTGTATTTAGCTCATTTATCTTTGGGCCTGACTCATTTACAAGTTGAGTCGCATGGTTGATTCTTTACTGAATTGAGTACAAAAGATCTCGTAATCGGATCGATTTATTTACATGACCTCCATGATATCATATCGAGTAGATTGCTTTTACATGTTCCTATGTTTGAGAATATCTATACTTTACTTGGAAAAGTGTAGATGGTGTTCTTAGGGTTTGTTTCACTTGTACAAAAAATAAATAAAAATTCACCAAAAACATTTCTTTTACCTTTTTCTACCTACACATCTTATTTCTACTTTTTACATTTCCGAATAAAATTTTTTCACACAAACCTACATTTTTGCCTCAATAAGATCTTTCACCCACAAAAAGAACAAGCCCTTAAGAAAGACTATCACAAAAGAAGATTTAAAACCGAGCATTCTCGATTTTTTAAAGGGTAATCTTTTATTCATCTCAAACCAATAAAATCGAAATCAAACTACATCAAACCGATTCGATCCAATTTTCAATTCACACATCAATCCAAATTTCGCGTTTCGGTTCGATTCGTTTCCATTTTAATGAATCCACACCCCTACAAAATAAAATGTCATGATTTGTATTATTAAAACCTAAAGTATTAATTCTAGGTGCGATCGAAACAAGACCCTTTATTGGCTCTTATTTTTTGTTTGGTGATAATGAATCATTAATGTCGTGATAAATGCGAAGCATTAAATTAAACCAAAGCATCTCAAAAGTTTAAGGTACTGCTTAAAAAAGAAATAAACCAAGTACGCAAGCGAAAGCAAGGTCTGCTCAGCTCAGCCGAAGGCAAACGGGATACACAGCAGTATTGCAAAAGTGTACATACACGTTCGTTTAATCGTTTTCGCCTGATTGCTTTATTAATCGTTTGTTAACGAATACTTTGCTTAAGAAATCGCTCATCCCCCTTAATAAATCTCTGTTGCTTTGTCATTTCTGGAGAGTTTTCACACCAAAGCATGCCATTAACGTAGCGTTTCGCCAAAGATTCATCACTCTCACACCCCCCCAGGAAGAAAGAAACCCCATAGAGAGAGAAATCAGAAATCCCCTTCGCTCTTCTCACATTCTCTTTCCCCTCTACCAACTCCACTACAAATCCGTGCTCGGTTTTCGCAGATCCGTGTTTGTTCGAAATGCTGAATCCGAGCCTTGTTCGATCTGGAAACTAGAGGTTTTCGAATGCGGAGGTTTAGGTCAGAGACAGGAGGGGTTGGATTTGTGGTATTGGAAGCGGTAATGTGAATATGCGAGAGATCTTGGTTGATTAGGGTTGATAATGGTGACGGCACTCTCAACAGTGACGACGACGCTGGAATCGAAGGCCGGTTCGCTTCAAGAAACGCCGGAGAACTCGACGCGGATCTCGAGGCCGCCATTGTTGCCTTCCGAGAGGGAGAATGGGATCAAGGCTGGTGCGAACAGAAGATCTAGGCCCCGAGGGAGGGAAATCCCCTCAAGGTACATGTCGCCTTCTTGTTCTAGCTCTTCTTCGTCCTCAACGGCTAGTACTAGGAATTCCACTTCCACATCTAGTAATACTACTACTAGTACGACTAGCAATACTGTTTCATCATCGCCGGCTTCGTCGATTTCTAGAAGGTTCCCTTCGCCTTTGATTTCGAGAGCGAGTGCGAACGGCTCAAACCCTAAGAGGTCCCAATCGGCTGACAGGAGGCGGTCTGCTACCCCTAGGCCGGTTGCAGGGGGTAATGTTGCTGATATTTCAGCTGCCACTAAGCTGCTTGTGACCTCGACTAGGAGTTTGTCGGTTTCGTTTCAAGGGGAGGCGTTTTCGCTTCCGATTAGTAAGACAAAGGCTGTCAATTCGCCGTCTAGTAATGGTGGGAGGAAGGTGACACCTGAGAGGAGGAGGGGTATGCCGGTGAGGGGGAAAGTTGATGGAGGGAGTGCAGATCAGCAAGTTGAGGGTGTTAAACAGGTTGATCAGATGGGGCTATGGCCTGCTAGAAATAGGCAACCGATTGCCTCCTCCAGGAGTTTGGACTGCTCCAATGGGGCTATGAGAGCAGTTCAGGAGTCGTTGATGGATAGTAATGGAAGGTCATCTTTTGATGGTATTTTGAATCTTGATTCTAGCACTGCTGATGCGTTGCGTGGGCTTAACAGCTCGGTTGATGCCACTTCAGGTAATGGTTCATCTGTACCGTCCGATCTCACGGCTTCTGATACAGATAGCGTTTCCTCCGGCAGCACTTCTGGTCCACATGAGAATGGTAGCAATGGCCGTCAGGGTGGGCCGCGTGGAATAATGGCCTCAGCAAGGTTTTGGCAGGAGACGAACATGCGGTTAAGGCGATTGCAGGACCCGGGTTCAGTATCGTGCATCAGCCCTTCATCAAAAATTGCTGCCTCTAAGCTTACACAGTCCAGGAGGTTTAATGAGGGCTCAGCTATGTCCCCCCGGTTGATGTCATCACCTACTAGAGGGGGCATAAGATCTGCTTCTCCAAGCAAGCTGATGACACCATCACCTACAAGGGGAGCTAGTCCTTCCAGGATCAGAAGCTCAATTGCTGGATCCTTGAATAACAGCTTCTGTGACACACCTTCTGTACTTAGTTATATTGTTGATGTTCGGAGAGGAAAGGTAGGGGAGAACCGCATCATTGATGCACACCAACTGAGGCTTCTTTATAACTGGCATCTGCAGTGGCGGTTTGTAAATGCCAGAACAGATATTGCATTGTTGGTTCAGAAACAAAGTGTTGAGGTATGGTACTTCACAACTAACTTATCAGGCACCTTGAGATTATTTTATCTTGTATTTTGAAGCATGATTGTCTAGAAATAAGCTCACAACATTGAGCATATAGATCTGTGATACACTTCATCCTCGATAGTATTAGTTGCTAACCTAGTCAGGGGGCGCATCTCGTCGAATCTAAATTGTAGTATAGTGGCCTTTGTTGATCTATATAGTTTATATAATCTGTCTGAACAACAGTGGATTCTATCTATAGAGTTTGGTTGATTATTTTGTGGTGTTTTATTGCATTATTATGAGCTAATGCATGTTATTTCTAGTTATTACTTGTTAGATGTCTTTGGGTGTAAACTATTTGCTTGTTGGATCAAAATGGATGTGTTGAGCTAACACTAAAAGCATGTCTCTTTTCTAATTGCTTCTTGTCTTCATTGTAACAGAAGAATTTGTGGAATGCTTGGATAACAATAACAGGATTAAGAGACTCTGTTAGACACAAAAGAGCGCAATTACAGCTGTTGAAGCAAAAATTGAAGCTAACATCTATTCTGAAGAGACAGGTAATGTTTAAGTTTCCAGTGCTCTTATGGTGTCATACATCCTGGTTTCTTTCTTTTGCACTCCTACTGTAGGGCATTTTAATCGTAGTTTCAGACCTTGCTCGAATCCCTGGATTTTAGTTTCGTTATGTATACAAATGTCTGATCTATGTTATTCCCTAAACCATTTTTTTGTTCAGCTGTTTTGCATCTTGTCATAAACCTTACTCGGTGTAGAAATGTGAGTATTAAGTTGCTCATATTCAAATGGTATTGGGGTTAATGGCGTGTTACTGAAATGTACTGAAACATAAGCGTTTCATTTGTGAATGAAAAGATTTTATGCATCTCATTTTGTGGAACCGTATCTTTTGTTGATAGTTTTCTTCTTCTTTTCGTATATGCATTACCTGTGAAGTTTTGTGGATGAAACAATAGTCTATTTGATGGATGTTATCTTCTAAAAGAATATTCTGGGTTGATGTAGGTCAACTATTTGGATGAATGGTCCCTTATGGACGAGGATCATTCCAGTGCTCTGCAAGGAGCAATTGAGGCTCTCAAAGCTAGCACTCTTCGTCTTCCTGTAGTTGGAGCAGCCATTGTGCGCAATTCATTTCTAGCTCCATTCCCTCTGTATTGTGAATGGCTTGATATATATTCTGAAAGTGTTTGTTTTTACTAATAGGTTGACGTACAAAGTGTGAAGGAAGCTGTCAGCTCAGCTGTTGATGTTATGCAAGCCATGGCATCTTCTATATGCTCTCTATTGACAAGGGTAAGACTTTCTCCATGCTCTTAGGATTATGAGCTGTATAAATTTAAACCTCCCACACCCATTTCTTTTATTGGCCACATATTTTGATTCTGTAGAGATCCATGATTTTTAACCACAAACTTTCAATTATTTATCTTGTAGGTGGAGGAAATAAACTCTTTGGTTTTGGAACTTGTAAACGTTGCTGGAAAGGAGAAGGCTTTGCTAGGGCAATGCAAAGACGTTTTATCTGCATTGGCTGCTCTGGAGGTAAGTATCAAAAATTGTTTTTAGATTTGTACTTGAACAATGGCTCCATTCAGTGTCAATATCATGGTTTTCGCTTAATATGCAGGTTAAAGACTGTAGCTTGAGAACATATGCATTGCAACTAAACCGTTTAATGATAGCCTGACAAACACACCGTAACACTAATCTTACTTTGACCCTTTTGTCAAAACTCTGAAAACTGCTGACACATGACTGTGGGGGGCTTCTTCTCGACTAGTAAAAAGGGAGGAGGTAACCATCCAAGACCAAGGGAAAACAATGGTGTGCCTTTTCTGCTATATGTTAATTCCTTAACCTCCCACTCCCTTTTGGGGCCTAATGTCTTGTAAAATGTTGCATGTTAATGTCATCAAATGTATTGTCATCCGGTTCATGAAGGAAAGGTGATGTATATAAATGGTACATTCTTGTTGTTGTCAAGTGGTTATGTAGGTATGAAATTTGTTTGCCCCCTGGATCTGGGCAAAAATCTCCTGGCTGTCAATCTATTTTGTCTAGGCTAAAGCATTTTGGAGTTCCAGATTGGTTTGTGTGTTGTGCTTTGTGGGAATATAATGAAAATTGGAAGGCCTTGCCAGTTTGAATGTGCGGTTTAGTGTTCTATGGAAATGGCACAAAGTTAGATTCAAATGCTGCCTTTCTGTCATTGGAAGGCCTCGCAAGTGCAACTTAGTGATGAAGCTAGTTGTTGCTTTAATGTTTGGTTGTATACTTTATTAAACATTAGTGTAATGTCATGTAAGTTCTTATTGAACTCGCCTAATGTCCAAATACGACTGAGGCTCTGTTCGGTAAAACTAGCTGAAGCTGAATTAAGAGCTGGATTGAGCTTAGTTCAGTTTTGTTAAGCTTGGGGGTAAGGCTCCGTTCAGGTAGTCTAGCTGAAGCTTAACTCCTGACTGAAAAATTTAGCTGAAACTGGAAAAAATAGCTGAATTATAACAGAAGCTGAAACTGAATTAACTAACTGACTTACATAACAAGTGTTCGGTAAGACGAGCTGAGGAAAATATGTTGGTTTGTAAAATTACCATAAAGGGTTCATATATCTAGTTAAAAAGACTAAAAAGGGTTTCAATATAGACAAATTTTCAACCCTTACTTTAATTGATTTTGTTTTTAATTAATTTGTCTCCCACCTTCTCAATCTTTCGTTCTTCTATTTTCATTCTGCACATGGCCGCCCAACTCGCCGCCGGCCTTACGGCAAACCGGCCACTCTCTTCCAGCCGCCCTCGCACTCAGCCCCCTTCTCCCTCGCGCTCGCTCGCCTCACCAGCCCTTCCCAACCACCGGCGAGCCGCCCGTTCCAGATCTGTACCCCCACCCCGGCGGCCCGAATCGACCCGTTCCCTTAGCTTGGTCCGCTCCTTTTCCTTCTCTCGCTCCCGACGGCCTTTTTACTCCGCCTCCGGCGAGCGGAGCCGGAGTGGAGACGGGGCCAGAGGTGGTGCCATTGGCGTTGTAGGGAGTGGGGTTGGGGGTGGAAGGTTGGGTGGGGGTGAGGTTGAGATCCAAATTGAGGGAGGTGAAAGGGTATCGGGGGAAATAATTAACATGGGTGAAAGGGTATTGGGGGGAAATGTGGAAATTCAGCCAGCCAAAGCTCCTCATAGGAGCGTGTAAAAACTTGACCAAAAAAAACTTGACCAAAAAAAAAAAGGAGCGTGTAAAAAATGGGGGTTTTTAAGCTTTGTTCAGCTTTACGGTGTCCGTTGATGCCCCTACAAGCTCCCGTTCCAGCTCCGATACCCGAACGGCCTAAACGAGCTTAAAATTCCCTACTCAGCTCTATTAAGCTAACTTAAGCCCCGTTCAGTTTCGAACCGAACGGAGCCTAAATTAAGAGCTGGATTGAGCTTAGTTCAGCTTTGTTAAGCTTGGGAGAAGCAACTTTTTATTTCCAACTGAATTCAGCTAGATAAGTTCAAGCTACAATGACCCTCCGAATACCAAAAATATTTTATTTTAAAAAAAAGTTAAGCTTCAACATGCTCCATTAAGTTTCGTTAAGCTGCGAACCGAACGGACCTGAATATGGGATTATTCTATCTTCTGTCACTATATAATAAACTAAAGAACGAATCTTTTTCAATAATGTGTCAATTTGTGGTTTTTCTAAAATTATTCTAAAATAATATTGTGGATCTTAAGTAAATAATCTCTATTTACAAATTCAAAATAATTATTTATAAAAAACTTAATATTCAAGCTAATTTATATGTACTTACACATACATAAATTTTTATTTATAAATTTATGCGAAAGGGAAAAATTCAACTTGTGAGAGTCTCCAAAAATACAATTTTTTTCTTCCCAATCTAAAATTACAAATCCAAGACCATATTAATAAATGGTTGATAAGTAGAAGGAAAGAAAAGTGTGAAGTCTACCTGGCTGGCCCTTACCATCACCGTTTCGCCGTCAAATTCTACGCCTGATCTCTCCATCTTCTTCATAATCGTCTTCAATTCGCACAAGATTTGCACTGCTTACTTCTCAAGGTACTTTTTTTGATCTTCTTCTTCTCGCTTTTAGGAGAAATTCATCGCCTTTTCCAATCGATGTATATGGTGCCCTAACACGGCTTTCGTTCTAACATCTGCTGTGATTGCCTCGATTTTGCTCTATAAAGCAGGCTTGGGATTCGTTCATCCGTTAGAGTTTTTGTCGATTGTGTTTCGCTAGGGTTTCGAACTTTGAAGGTAGACTTGATAGCTTTAGAGTGATCTCAAAATTCTAGGCTTGTTGATTTTGGTCTTTGCTTTTCTTTGATTTTGATTTGCCGAATGGTATGGTTTAGAATGTAACTTACCAGAACTTCTTCGGTTACATTGAATCAGTACTCTGATCTAGCTCTGCTAATATGCTGAATTGAACCAGTAGTTTGCCTCGGTGATTTGCTGATAGCAAAATGAAATGTTGATTAAAGAAACTGATCAAGTCAAATGCTTGATGATTGTGGATAGATATTGGTAAGCTATGCTTTATAATTCGCATCAGAGTATGTCCAAGAGGTGAAATGCTGCCGTTGGTGCTTTAGTTATTGGAAATAATTCTCAGGACCTGGTTTCAAGAGCTATGAAATGTGATGATTTAGCTATTTCTTACAAATCATGGCCTTGTTGTGGTTTTTTTTTTATCATGGCCTT
Source organism: Polygonum maritimum (assembly GCA_963924305.1). NCBI lineage: Eukaryota > Viridiplantae > Streptophyta > Magnoliopsida > Caryophyllales > Polygonaceae > Polygonum > Polygonum maritimum. Next base: position 42,548,623 of record OZ002731.1, on the reverse strand, counting down.
GTTGTGGTTTTGATACCATAATACTGAGGACATTACTACCTTTTAATCTCTTATTCCAGTTTAAACATGTGTGTTTATTTCCCCTTATGCAAGCCTTTGATTGGCCTATGCCAAACCTGCTAACGTGCAATAAGGCCTTTAGAAAGGATCTTGATAATTAGATCAACATAACATTAAGTTCTGTATAGCTAGGTTTTTTTCCTGGCTGTGAGTTCTGTGGTTGTTCTAAGAATATAGCTATCTTTATTTGGGAGTAACATCATTTATTTGTATTTATGGTATTTTCTAAATATTAACAGTCTGGTATTTTTATGTTGCAGTTTCGGTAATACAATGCATCCTCCATTGACGTTACATAGGCATCCAATGTGTGCTGAAGTAAGCTCAATATTTCTGAAATTCTATGTCCAGGCCTTGCTTAATTTTTTTTCATCATTATACTTCATGTCAAAGCTACTACTTTGCTGAAACAACACACTTAATATTATGTCACACATATATTAAACAGTCTTTATCCTAGACATTATTATTTAGCTACATCCCCGGCTTTGCTAAAATAACAATAACGGAAGAAAGAAGGTGCATAACAAGCACCTTTTTAACAGTGTGATCCCATATGTGATTGCTCATATTTCTCTCTATTGATGCTATATGAAACTTCTACATGCTTGATTTTGGCTAAGTTATGGAGTACTTGTCTCTGTGGATAAGAAAGATTATGGCTTTATGTGTCCTATGAACCAAACTAAAGATATTTCCAAGTGTTTAGGCGAAGCATTTAGATTCAACAGCCCACAACTGAATCCAAACTAGTCTGCAATCACTTGCCAACAATCAAAACCTCATTGGAGATCAAGTTCCACTCATCTTTTCTCCTTCATTTATGCAGATCATTGAAGAGTTCACAAGATGTCACTCGGAGCATCCCATTGGGAAGTTTTTTGGTGACTGTACACAACTCAAGATTAAACTTGATAGTTGCTTCAGGCAGGAGGCTAGTCTCCCGTTCATTCTCATGTATAGTTTTGCTGTCCTACATAAAGCTTATGCTGAATTGCTCTTTCATCTTGTATTTGTCTTGTTTTATTTCAGAAAGCAGTAAAGCGGAAGGCAAACTTTGAGGAGAGTAAAAAACTGAAAGAGAGACTGCAGGCTATCAGGAAAGAAGAGGCTGAAACGAACCCTGTCCAGGCTTCTTAGGGGAACTAAATAAGTGGCAGTGGAATTGGAGACATGAAATTGTTTCGTGGACTGTCTTGATTGATACCAAAACGTTAGCCGAACAAGGAACCGATTATAAGAAGATGCACCAAATGCAACCCTGACTCGGCGAGTAGCCTGTATACGTACATACCGAGTAATTGACACTATGTAGTGAGCTCAAATATCAAATCAGAATATGAGGAGTTTTAACTTGGGTTTGCTTTTTTAATGATGCAGTACAATGCAGAATATAATTTCATTCTTTAACACTTCTCTGTGTGCTATGTATGAAACATCAAGGCGTGCAATTTTGGAATCTATGGCTGGTGAAATGTCCGCATTTGATTTAACTTCACAAATGTCATGTGAATGCGGCCCATCATGTTGCTTTTTTTTATTGAGTTTATATGGATTAAGGGGAGGCTTCAATTAAATCATTGGTTCATCATTAATCTAAAATAATATTGTGGGTCTTACCTAAATAATCTCTATTTACAAATTCAAAATAATTGTGTATAAAAAAAACTAATATTCGAGCTAATTTCTATGTACTTAATCATAAAAAAAAATTATTTATAAATTCAACTTGGGAGAGTCTCCCAAAATACAATTTCTTTTTCCTAATCTAAAATAATTATAAATCAAAGACCATATTAAGTCGGTGGATTCAAGAATTGGTTTAATAAATAAATAGTTGATTATGCTAATGGTGACAAGTAGAAGGAAAGAAAAGTGTGAAGCCACAACCACTCTTTCATTCAATTATATACTCTCTGAGCTCAAAAAAAAATTATATACTCTCACCCCCCACTCTACATTCAGTCTCCCCTGGCTGGCCCTCACTATCACCGTTTCGCCGTCAAATTCCACCCCCGATCTCTCCTTCCTCCATCATATTCGTCTTCAATTCGCGCTAGATTTGCACTGCTTACTTCTCAAGGTACTTTTCTCGATCTTCTTCTTCTCGGATTTGGGAGAAATCTATCGCCTTTTTCCAATCGATGCATATGGTGCCCTAAAACGGGTTTCGTGATATTATCCGTTGTGATTGCCTCGATTTTGCTCTCTAAAGCAGGCTTGGGATTTGTTGATCCGTTAGGGTTTTTGTCGATTGTGTTTCTCTAGTTCGATTTTTGGCGTATTGGGTGTAATCTCTGAATTTATTCTTCTTTTTGATGATGGGGGATTATTCAGTCCCAGATTATTGGCGTTTGCTGCTTTATCTTTGCTGTGGAACTTTAGGGCTTGATTTGTGTGTGGTTTTGAGCAAGCATGCAGAAGCATGCTCAGGTCTTCAGATCCAATTAGAAAGCTTTCTTCTTTGTTTAGTTTCAACTTTTTTAACTCCCGTAACCAAAAGCTTGATCAGGTAAAACTGCCTTTATCTGTGTTTCAAACTTTTATCTTTTCATTGTTTTCAATGGACCGATGATGTGCCTAATGGAACATTGCAGAGCTGAAATCATAGATTTGCATCTCAGTAATAAACCGATGTACCAGTTTACGTTTTTACAGTCACCACAGAAAGGAAATCTACCCCTCACAACTGATTTTCAATTGAAATACATATATATATGTATACCCTCAAGCTTTGAACATGTTCTTATGTGGGCAATTTACTATAGTTTGACTATCAAGGTATAAAGCTTCTGAGCCAAAGTAAAGCTTATAAACCCATGTAACCTTCTAAAGTACCTTATCAAGTGCAAATCAAAATATCTGATTATAAGCCAAAATAGGGATGTATGAAGACCGATGCATAAATTAGTACTCACTGGATAATTCTGAATGTAGTATCTTACTGTTTGTTGAACTAACCTGCAAGTCAAGAACTGTTTTTCTATTGTCTGAGAAGCTATTCTTCATTTTCTATTTGCAGAAGTTTTTCAGTGGTAACTGTGGAAATTCACCATGTACAGCAAGTCGCCTAGTCGGAATAATAGATCCAAGGGTGTCAAGGTGAAGCATATTCTACAGATATGTCTGTTGGTTGCTGTTTGCTTTTGGTTAATATACCAAGTCAAGCGTTCTCATGAGAAGAAAAAAGAATTTGACGAAAAGGATGCAAAACTAGCATTGGACGCACATAATGATAATGAAATTCTCAGATTAGGTAGGAAGGACATCTCTAGGGTGACAGAGACGAGTACAGATGATAAACTAAATGGAGAGGATGATGAAGAGACTGAAGCCGAACAAGTAGAAACCAGACATGAAGACGATGAGCAAGAGATTGAAGAAAGCAGAATGGAAGAGAGAGAAGACGAGGAAGATGCTGGCAAAGGAGGTGAAGATGATGAAATTGACAAAACGGACGGTAAAAATGAGGAGGAAATTCATGAGGAGGAACTCATAGCTGAAGAGAAGGAAGATAATGAGGACGGTGAGAAAGAGGATAATGAAGAGAGCGAGGCTGTATTGGAGCATCAGGATCATGAAGGAAATACCCAACAAGAACGAGAGGAGCACTACAAGGCCGATGACGCTTCTAGTGAAGTCGCTCATGATACTATAAGTATCACCTCTGGTACTGAAAATGCAACTCTAAAACACACAGATGGGAGTTCCGAGCTGATTATTGATGGAAGGGAGAATGTAAGCCAAAGCTCTGATCAGTCTTTTCTTGAAAAACCAATTGAAGCAAAAAACTCTTCAGATTCTAGGGTTACAGAATCCATGGAGCACAAGGATAACTTGACTGTGTCAGAAAATAGATCCTCTGAGAACTCAACTGCTCTGACAGAGTCCACTGATCAAGTGACAAATGTGCCTAAACTGGAGCTTGGGCAATCAAATAACATAACACAAGCACAGAATGCAACATCTGAAGACAACCATATTGAGGGTTCCAAGTTCAACCTAACATTGAGCTTGGTTTCGCATGCAAACACTTCAGAGTTATCTTCTGATGAGAAGCAGTCTGTTATGAATCCTACCGAGCATGCTAATACTACCTTGGGTTCGTCGTCTGGGGTAAAAAATTTGGAAGTGGCTGGGAATACTACTGGTGTTACTGAGGCAAAGGTAGATGATGTGAACTTGGGTGAATCCGGTACTGTTGACGACAACCCGGGAGACAAGACTGAGAGCAATGCAACTGGTGAAGAAAATGAAAGCTCTTTATCTGACACTACAAATGACAGTGTTGATGATTTTGCTTCTTCCATGACCCAAGAGGAGAACGAGGCACGATCTGATCCAGGAACGTTGCCTGATATCAAAGTAGGAGTAGAAAATGCTGATGATGCTGAGGCAGAATAATGACACTAGTCTTGGTTGTGATTTTTATTTAGTGGTGTGATCAGGTAATCCTGTGTGAGCCTGTTTTGACGAGTTTTAGTTTGTATTTTGTGTTGGTTTGTTAGAGTTAGAAATGCTTAGGAAGTTGAATTTCCTGAATGGAAAAGTAAGGAAACAAAGGGGAGTTTACAGCTGGCATATTTGTAGAAGTCATGAATGTCCTATCAATTACTCTTTGACTATAAATTTATTATCAATGGTGGTGTGATAGTGATGTCTGAAATTTTCTCAACCACTGAACTGGGTGAAATATGTAATAGCTCAAAAAGAATAACTATTGTGCTGGGACTTGATACGATTAGTAGGATTATATAATGATGGGTTCCAACTGTTTAGTCATACACAAGTCACATAGGATCAATTGGATTGTTTACTGATGGTTACAAGCTTACAATTACAAGTTGTCATTAACATTTTTACGAATAAGTATTGGACGCATTTCCTTGAGGATTCATCTCAACTACTCGTAAACGTCGTACTGAATTCACTACCAGAAATATTCACTTAACTCATTTATTCAAACATACACATAAGCTATGCCTTCTTTTACCCTCTTCGTGTGCCTGTGAGGCACATAGGTGAATACAACAAGATTGAACTTGGATACATTACAAAGCAATAAAGATAACCATGCTTCCTAGTTCAATCACAACAGTTCCTACATGTTAATCCGGATCATGACACATTGATCAAGTGTAACTGCTTACCCAGATATACCCAACATAAACTTCTCTTAAAACAACTTTGGAATTATCCTGAGCATAAGTCTGACAAAATTTATGCCTTCTTTGAGCAGAATAACTAAAAAGAAGGTACCATACCCGGAAACTTAAGGCTTGGATAGAAACTCGAATCAGATGGATCATCTCCGGAAGTGAATGTTGACCACTGATGGTTGTATAAAGAAAGTTTGTTGAATAGAAATTGCAAGAGGTAGAAAGGGATGAAAGAGGAAAGACGAGATCTTTTTTGCTCCGCCATCTCCAGCACCAACTTCAGGGCCTAAACATAAGAGATGTAAAACTAATCGGTGACCATACTTGTCACATTTATACTTGTAGTAAAAGATTTGAACAAAGGAGTAAATACTGAGATTAAAGTAGCTAATTACCGGGTTTTATCTTGAATTTGGGCACTTTCGGTTGCCTTCTTGAGATAAACTTGATGGGATGATCTGTGGACTGCCGATGGCGGTCGGTTGCAGAAATTAGCTGTAATAAATCCAGAGCAAACACGGGTTAAGAGGCATAAAGGATGCACACAAAAAAAAACTCCTGATATATGGATATATAATTTTATATTTTGACATTGTAACTAACCTTTTCATCAAATCGATAGAGTGACTGATCAAAATAGGGAGATGGACTTCGTGACTGACAAGTGAAAGGCAAAGTTCCCAATGTTTTCTTCACAAACTGCAATGAATCAAACATGGCAATAAAACAGTTACACTGTTGGTACAAGGAGGACATACGAATCGGCTATGTAACTATTTAGAACTTCACAAGTACAAAAAAATCTCAACAAAGAGCTTATACCTGACAAAAGCTGTTTGACTTATTCTTAATGCATCTTAACTGATCAAGTGCATGAACATTATTTGAGTGAGATGAGATGAAATTCATATGCAATGAATGTCTTGATGGTGAATGGAAATGGTCAGAGCACCTCTCAAATAAATAATACAGTTCTTCTGCTGAATGCTGCATGATATATAAAATTTAGCACTGTCAGCACACTATCTCTTATGTTCATTTTTGTCCTCATATCAACCTATGAAAGAAGCAGCATGAGCCAAGAGTAGGCACCTGATAAAATGCTACAAATTCAGCAACTTCCATATTATATACAGCAAAGAATGCCGGATGTTGATCAGTATTTCGTGCCACCTGGATTAAATATGCACTTTGTTACTTGAAAAACTAAATCCAATTTAAACAACGAAAATAAAGACAACAACCACAATAACAGAAAAACTCACTAGCTTTATGTAGACATACCAAAACCCAACAGCAGGTGTTTATATACACAGCATATGGCCAAACTAGTCCATCATATACAGCAATAGAGCTTAGGGAAAAAAGGAACTAAGTGAAGGGAAAAGCTATCTCACCCCTCCATCCACGCTACCAAATTTGATTAGCAAGTGATGGCGGTCCAAGAATTGCACCTACACAAATCCAGTCACGAGTAACTCTTCCTCCTTCAACATGGAAAAGGGGGCGATGAATTCAATTTTTCACAGCAACTTTACCTTCCAGATCATCAAGTCCATATAATCTTGAAAATGAAAATAGAACTTCTTCTTCAAGGATTGAATTCTCTGATCAGCAAAAGAAAAAGAGAGAGAGCCAATATTAATAGTAATCATCAAGTAATCCTATGTGATGGAAAAGGCAGATACAATATAATGAATGATAAACCAATATTTCCCTAAAAACATACTACCTACTCTAATGCACGGAAGAAGTAAGATAGCAGACTATACACTACCCACCCAGTAAAGAAGCAAAGCTGGCCATAAGCAGGACCAACTTAAGCTGAGAACTAACCATGGTTTGATCAGATTCCTCATTCCAAATTCCTTGGAAAATGAATGAAAGTAACCGCTGCTTGATACCACTCAAATAAGTAGTGTTTTCAGAGATTGGCAAATACTGCATAAACAACTCTGATAAGCAACTGCAAACACTCTCTGATACAAGTATTTCGTAAAGAGTTAATCATCTTCATGTCACCTGAGTATTTGAACGCATAAAGAGTTCATCATCTTCATGACAAAACGCACCGATAGCCCGGACATCAACCAGGTTGCCCGAGTCCCTTACTTGGAGAATGTGGATCGTTTGATACCGAAGGGATACAATGGCCAGCAAGTCATCATACAAGAACACTCCCGCGTTATGAGCCAAGTTAATGAAATCATTGCCAAATACCTTCTCATCCAGTATAGCCCCGTCTTCCAATCTGATTCAAACAGTCCAGAATATAAAACACTTAAGCACCAAGGAAAACACTTAAGAGACAGACATACCCAAGAAACATAACACAAGCTACAGACCTTACAAGATGAAAGGTTATCTTTTCTATAGAAGGAACCCCCTGGACAGCGCCCCCAACGGGCGGGGCATCATTATTTATATGTGCAGTAGAAGTTGCAAAGAGTCCATACTGATAATTCTCGATGTACAGGAAGAAATCCTTGCATATAAGCTCATTGGCAGATGAAAGTGAGACACAATATAGCTCTGTGAAGAAACTCTCAAACCTCCTAGCCTTGGGAGGGAGATCATGGGAATCACAGTCTTCTCCACTACATGAGTAGGAAAGCCATATTGGCCTATACACAATCAGCTCCGGGTGATTTCTGCTGAAGCTCACCAGATACTGACCATCATCAGTGAACTTGCGGAGTAAATGATCAGGACACTCAATGTCATATATTGTATGGCTAGGCACCAGATTCTCATAGAATTGCCTAGCACGATGAACCTGCAATTTCCATTACAATCAAATCAAAAAATTCCTCACAAATCTTCAATTAACAAAGGCGAGCAGTCTAATCTAGAAGCAGGATGTTACACTAGTGCTAGGAGGAGGAGTCCGAATCTGGCGCTCGAAAATCCGAGAGGCAAGATTGTTGCTTTTAAACATTAGAGCTGACGAGAGCGGGCAATCATGTCATACCAGAGCTAATTAGGGCTTGGAGTTGTTCCGGTGCAAGGAATAGGCGGGAATTTCGCCAGGCCGGCGATTGGTAGGCACGAGGAGCAATGGCGGAATGTTAGGTCTAGGTCTTGGAGCTGAGAAGAGGAAGGAGAAAGACGGAAGGAAGATCAAGGCTGAACGGCGAAGTGAAAGTAGAAAGGTGGCCGGGGTTTCTGGCTCCGGAGGCGGAGCGACGGTGGCCGGAAAATGATGGCGGTGGGGGGAATTTGGAGAGGGTGTTTGGAGAGTGAAGATAAGAAAATTTAGAAAGGTGCGGAAAAACTGTGTACTGATTATGGATACTTGGAAATTGGGATCTTTAGTTGTTACATTTTTGTTGGTGCAAAAAAATGAAAAATAAGTGTATTGATTTTCTTTGGTAGAAAAATAGGATATTGATTTTGTTAAACATGAAGAAGTTTGTTCCATAAGTAGTTTATAAGTTGATCAATCAAGCAACAAATAGCAAAATATCGTAAATTTTTCTACTAAGGTCACACTATATAAGAGGCTAGTAATAGAAATATTTTGTAAATTTTTTATTTTTTATTTTTTTAATAGCAAGTTCACTATTTCTTTTTAGGGTTTTAGTTTTTGTTTGTGATTTTCTTATCATTAAATAAATAAATGTGTATTTAAGACATACGATAGAAAAACCGTTATTATAATATTATTATATTATATTAGTAGTAGTAGTTGAATCGTGTGATCAAATTGATATGGAATGGTATGGAACGTGTAACTAGCCAAGCCAAATACGTAGTACCATTTTGAGTTAGAGATTATTGATGGTCTATATATAATTTGACAAAGAGATCTCTTCATTGCCACTTGTAAAACGTGTCCTCAAAAGTTTTATGGTATGACAATCAAACTCCATTTGCAAGGGGCCAAGAGCTTCCTTTTCGTTTGGGCTTGGGCCTGTAAACAATTGAGCTTTGAATACGAATCAGAAGTTTCACTAAATTACTTTTTTTTTTACAATATATTTTTACTACTTTATAAAAATAAAATAAAATTTAACAGGGTAACTCCGAGTAAAATTTTACCAAAAGATAACATAAGGTGGTTAAAACTAAATATTTGTATTTATATCGTAAAAAAAAAATTTACTTTTTAAAAATTAATTAAAATAGTTGGTTTTGCTATCAAAAAAAAGTGAATTCAAGTGAGATAAAATCTAAAAGTCTTATCAAATCATCTAAATATTGAAATTAACATATCCTAAATCTTGAAATTGATATTAACAAAATGGTAAACAACAAACATTGGCCTGGAATGGGATATTTTTTTTCTTTGATTTTTCTATATGGTGTGAACACACTATAAAATATCAATATTAGAAAGATTTGGTAAATTTTAAGATTTTTTTAATTATTTTTATAATGGAATTACTATTTCCTCTTTATGGTTTAGTTTTAGTATGAATATAATCTGTCGTTAGGACAAACAACAAAAAAGACGTTTTTCTTTATCTAAAGACTCAAAAAAAAAAAAACAATCTTTAAATCCCAAACTGAATCTATCTATATATATTGTAATAATAAAGGTCCGGGTTGATTACCAACCGGAGACCCAGTTTTCCGTCATGGCCACGAACACTCTTTCCGACGCCGACCGCCTCCGATCCGTTTCCTCGTCTTGTTGGCTATTTTGTTGGTTGATTTATTGTATCCAAATCATGAAACATGATGATGATTATGATTTCGTACAATCGTTACTCTATATCTTGGTCCATGTCGCACTATTGTCCCTAATGGCCTTGGTCGCCACCATCGCTATAGTGGCGTTCATCGCCGCGCCTCCGCCGGACTATGAACCGCCGTCGTGTAACTTCGGCGCCATCCATGCTGTTGGCTTCGTGATGCTCTTGATTCCTTTGTGGTTTGACGTCTCCGTCCGGCGTCATCCGGTGTTGTTCATGTTCTCTATGTTCTACTTGTATACACTAGGACTTGTGGTGATTCGTTGCATAAGGAAATCCGAGTTTTGTTATGGGTTGCAACGTGGTTTTTTTACCGCGCTTGTTACCACTTCTTACGTAGGGTTCCAACCGGGTGGTAGTTCGTTATTCTTTAAGGTGGCTATATGTTTGTTGTCCGTGATCATAGTGTTTTGTAGTGGTATGGCTTTGGCTCTTCAACATGGTGACGGAGCCGAGAATGCTACAAGAACGAGTGCGAGTGCAAGTGCTAATGCAGGAAGCCAAGTCGTTCGCAATGTCGTTTAGATTTGTTAACTTGCACATTCTCTAGTAGTATATATATTGTATCGGTCTATGATTTATATTCCTCAAGAGGGTCGTCCTTCAAGTTCTGAAAGATTCGCAATAACATTCTCTAGTACTATATATTGTATCGATCTATGATTTATATTCCTCAAGTTCTGAAAGATTCGCAATAACATTAGTAGGGATGCTATGGTCCATCTTAACAAAGTTCTCGAACGGTCTCGAACCATCCTAACAAAGTTCATAGTACATTATCAATACGAGTTACTTCAGATTGAAATTTTGAATTTTTTTTTTGGGTACATAAATGCTATCTTTATCCTTGAACTTACCGGAATTGAATCTCTTAAAGGGCTTGGGCCCGTCTGAACATGACATTATGGGCCGGCCCACTTCTCCTTCATGCTCTTATCTCTATCTAAAATTCATTCACAGATTCTTTGATGAATGTAAATTTTTTTTTGGGAAATTCCGTCCGGTAACCACGAGGTTTTGCGAATTCCGCGTGGTGCCCAAAGTTTTTCGGTATTCTGCATGGTAACCACGAGGTTTTGCAAATTCCGCGTGATAACCTTGCCTATTATAAAAAAATAAAATTATATAAAAACTTACGAGAGATTGGGGTGGAGAGGGTGGTTTGAGAGTGATTTTGTATGGGTTAGGCTAAGGGAAAAAAAATGAAGTAAGTAGGCTAAACTCAAAATATAAAACCCCCTCACTCTCTCATTTTCTCTCTCCTCCTCATTTTTTTTTTCTCTCCTTCCTCTCTCCTTCCCCTCACTCTCTCCCTCTCCTACACTCCCTCCCTCTCCTTCCTCCCTCTCATCTCCTACACTCCCTCCCTCTCCTTCCTCCCTCTCATCTCCGTCGCCCGCCCGCCTACCGACGCCCGCCCGCCCGCCGACGCCCGCCCGCCCTCACTCTCCGTCGCCGCCCTCCCTCTCCGTCGCCGCCGTCGCCCGCCCTCAGGTTCGTCCGCCATCTCTCTCTCTCCATTCTCTCCCTCTCTTCCTTCTCTCCTAGATCCGGGCTCGTTGGAGCCAGATCCGGGCTCCTACGAGCCAGATCTAGGCTCGAACGAGCCGGATCCGGGCTCCTACGAGCCAGATCTAGGCTCGAACGAGCCGGATCCGGGCTCCTACGAGCCAGATCTAGGCTCGAACGAGCCGGATCCGGGCTCCTACGAGCCAGATCTAGGCTCGAACGAGCCGGATCCGGGCTCCTCCTACGAGCCGGATCCAGCCGGATCTGGGCTCGAACGAGCCGGATCCAGCCGGATCTGGGCTCGTACGAGCCGGATCCAACCGGTTGGATTTTTGGGATTTTTGGGTTTTTGGACTTTTGTGGGTTTTCGATTTTTTGGATGACAAGTTTGT